>JAWNNK010000217.1:0-33893 GCA_035045065.1 Hirtodrosophila trivittata | reverse complement strand
TATCCTGACATGGTCCGAAGTCCAAGTGCCGTTCTTAAATATTGTGCAGATAGCCCTTTGTTTGTCTCTTTTAATAATTTTTAACTTCTCTCTTAAACTTAATTGATTAATCCTTAATTAATCCTATCTTTATAAAAGGGTCTAAGTCAGATGTGTCTAATTATCATGGCATGTCGAGCCTCTCATCTTATACATCAAACTTAAGAAATTTATAACTCATCCTCTAATTTCGCATTTGCAAATGGTGTAAGCGAGTTTCGTTATTTAAGAGTTCTTATCCATGATTCATGACTGATTTTTTAGAAGTGTCAAACTGATGATGTGTATACTGACTTAAGTAATTCAGTTAATCATGACCTACCTTACCACAACTTTGTCTTGTGTTTTCCTACTAAACTTTGTCACTTGATTAAGGCTTATCTCTATAGACGCTGTCAAAGGGTTCGCATTCTCTATTCGTTTTCTAATTCAATTCTTGTGTCCTTTGGAGATGCAAGGTAGTAGTTTGGCCGTACTACTGTCCAACAACACTTATAAATGACTTTCCTCATATTCTATTACATTCCCGTGCCGTTATGTATGCTGATGATGTAAAGTGATCAATCTCATCAATTGTTGTTCACTTAATTCCCTTCCTCTCAATATTTTTAAATGCAATACCATGATTTTTAGTCGATGAACACCCTATCAGTTTGATTATTCTATTGACAATATTTCGATGAAGCGTTTGTATAAAGTTGATGATTTCAGTAATTTCCAACAAAGCTAAAAGTGTCTTGGCTTTATTTAATGTTTGATGATTTTTGTACCACCAAACAGGTTTATGTTTCGTTGGTGAGGCCGATTTCCGAGTATGTATCCTGTGTAGGATTACCTAGCTTCCAAAAAATATAAGGACAAAATAGACTCCGCTCAAAAACAGTTTTCAAATTTACTAAGAACAGCGGCTTCGTTTGATATACCAGTCTGAAATATAGAAATTGTTAAGAGAATTTCTTCTTTATAAACTACTTCTTGGCGAGGTCGAAACAAGTGCCCACATTAGAATTTTAGGAATATCAGTGCCATCTAAATTGACTTGAAATTATGTTCTTCTTAATTTCCCGCCCTGTCACTCAACATATGGGCAACATGAATCCTTTCGCAATCTTTGTCTTCTGTACAATACATTTTATCATCTTTTCTCTTTTGTATCCAAACTTCTCGCATGTAAACATTTTTTTTAGATCTTTTAAATAGCTCATTTATCACTGCGAGATTAGTTTTAAGCCTAATGAGGTTTTTAATGCCGTTTAAACGCGGTGTTCTCTTAATAAATGAAAAGTACTCCTTTGATTGAGTAACCAAAACAAAATGCAAAAGCTCGCGCGGAGATTCTTTTGATCGGACTTGAAGCTCAAAACATACGAGGTTTCAAAACCGTTTACGCTAATAGTAGTACGTTGTTGTTCTGCTCATACTAACGAATCACAGCCATATTAATTTTAAGCCTAATGCGATTTTTAACGTCGTGTCAGCGCGGTGTTCTTAATAAAGAGTAAGTAATCCATTGATTGAGTAACCAAAAGATTTTAATTTTATTTTTACAAATACCGTTGTCATATGCAGTGTATATACATTAGTACTATATTTAACAATTTGCCCCACGCAATTGTGCAACCTGAAAATAGGCTCGGGTACTTGTGTCGTAGCGTTTTTATTGAATCGCAGAAGAAGTCGTGTTTACATGAGAAAACGTACATGACGTCTTTATATTATATATAAGTAGCGTTAATTGTGTTCTTATAAATATGTGCTTAAACATGTTTAAGCATTCTGTCAAGGGTAAGCACGAGTTGCGGCTTGTAAATAGGATATATAGAATAACGTGCAAGTTATCTGAACTTATAGAGGCGTGCTTATTTTTTTATTTATTGTCTATTTGTGGTCTGTTAAATAACATAAAATATAATATATTACAAGTTATCTTAAATTAAAATATAGTATTTGGGTAGTGATGTATTGTATATAGTTTTTAAAATTTTAACATTTCATGTTGAAACTTGATCATATAATTTGTTACAAAATTGTTTTTTAAGTTGCGCTTTAAGAAGTTCAGAAGATTTTAACATGCCTGTTATTAAAATTACAAGCTTTTATGATTTTGTGGAGAATCGAACGTCAGTGACTACAATGCTAAACCTTAACTAATTTTAAAATAAAATATCAAATCGTGTGATCTCAAGAGACTTTTGACGCAATAGAATTGTCGATGAATTTGCAAATCTCACTTGAGAAAGAAAGGACACGCTCGACTGGAGCATTCATGCTTGCTATCCAGCAGAAATATTATAAAGAGTATGAGAGTACGGACTTGGAGAATTATATAGGAGATTACATCGTACACAATCAGGGTCGTTGCTTTCGCATTAATTAATTATAAAAATACAAACACAAATGCAAATACAAATAAATAAATACAAATAAAAATAAAAATACAATACATACACACATGAGCAGGAGTTACTCGATCTTCCTAATAAATGGAAGCAATACTCTTGCCAAGAAACATTTATCTGAGGCAATATTTCGGGCTAAATGATTTCCCAAAAAACTGCTACACAATTATAGAGTATACGCATGATTGTTTTGTCGTTCTAAAGGCAGAGTCTACACTCTCAGCCGGAGAAGTCATGGAGTCACCACTACTACTTTTTTTTCAAGATCCGGGAGGTTGTTTTAACTTCTGAATTTTCTACGTACTTGCTTCACACCTCCTCTGTTCAGCATGTGACACTCATGTGTTACTACCCAATATTTCTTATTAATTTTCTAATTATTACAATCAAATGTTCCCTTGTGTCCAGCATGAATTTGTCGATCAGTAGCCAGAACTGGCTCCGGCTCAAAATAACTATGTGTCTAACAGCATGGTTAGATTGTTAGATTAAGGCTTATTATCTGACTCATCTGGCTTTAATTTTATGAGAGTTGACCCACTAACTTTGCCTGAAGAACCTTAATATCTTTCTTTACGACTTGATTTTTGGAGTCGCTCCTCTGGCAAGTCCGCTCTACAGCCACTTCTGATGGATTGCTTCCACAATACAAACTATTTTTCCTTAAATCTTACCCTATTTTAGACAGATTGGACTTTTGCAGATGTTTTTCAGGATATCAGTTGAGCATCAAAAGTATTTTATTATATTCTTTTTTGATCGTGTGCCTATTGTAAGCCAACGGTCACCTAGTCAGCGTCCACTTTGATTTAGTACCAGAAAACCTAATTTAAAAAATATTAGATCTTGTATTTTTCAAAATTTTAAAAATCAGGCTCGCACTTTGATTTTTCTAAATACTCTACATTTTATAACAATTACTCGTCTTCGCACAAGAACGGTTTATTAATTCAAAGGACAAATTCACTCAATTCCTATCAGCCCTATCTTTTAGCAATGTAAAGGCTGATTGTGATTCCGAAATAGCAAATTTTGTTCGTTCTATTTCCAGTCATTACTTTCCAAATCCTATCCATCGAACGTTATTTATCGACTTTGGCTCACTTTCTCAAATTGTATTTTTCCTACAATACTCGATTACAATTTGCTTTTCGTTTCACTCAACTTCAAATTGTATAACATTCATTTTCGGCTTATCCTGACATGGTCCGAAGTCCAAGTGCCGTTCTTAAATATTGTGCAGATAGCCCTTTGTTTGTCTCTTTTAATAATTTTTAACTTCTCTCTTAAACTTAATTGATTAATCCTTAATTAATCCTATCTTTATAAAAGGGTCTAAGTCAGATGTGTCTAATTATCATGGCATGTCGAGCCTCTCATCTTATACATCAAACTTAAGAAATTTATAACTCATCCTCTAATTTCGCATTTGCAAATGATTGTAAGACTTATTGAGTTTCGTTATTTAAGAGTTCTCATCCATGATTCATGACTGATTTTTTAGAAGTGTCAAATTGATGTGTATACGTTAAGTAATTCAGTTAATCATGACCTACCTTAGCACAACTTTGTCTTGTGTTTTCCTACTAACATGATTAAGGCTGATCTCTTAGACGCTGTCAAAGGTTGATGTCTATTCTGTCTAATTCAATTCGGCTTAGATCAGTAGATGGCCGTACTACTGTCCTACAACACTATAAATGACTTTCGTCAATTCTTTACACTCCCGTGCCGTTATGTATGCTGATGATGTAAGTGATCAATCTCATCAATGCTGTTCGCTTAATTCCCTTCCTCTCAATATTTTTAAATGCAATACCATGATTTTTAGTCGATGAACACCCTATCAGTTTGATTATTCTATTGACAATATTTCGATGAAGCGTTTGTATAAAGTTGATGGTTTCAGTAATTTCCAACAAAGCTTTATTTAATGTTTGATGATTTTTGTACCACCAAACAGGTTTATGTTGCGTTGATGAAGCCGATTTCGGAGTATGTATCCTTTGCTTGATTACCTAGCTTCCAAAATATATAAAGTGACAATACATAAACTTCGGCTCGAATGAACAGCTCTTTCAATTTTGACTAAAAATCAGCGGCTTCGTATTGACTATACTCAGTCTTGCAAATATATTTCATGTAATCTCTTTTGTATAAACTTCTGGCAGTAATAATTCCACTTAGACATTTAAGATATCATGATCTAGATTGACTTACCAATGAGGTTTTTATTGTTCGCGCTGTCACTCAATATATGGAACATGTATCCTTTGCTTGATACTCTAGCTTCGCAATACATTTTATCACTTGGTCACATAAGTATCCAAACTTCTCGCATGTAGAACATTGTTTTCAGATCTTTACTAAAAAAGCTCATTTATCACTGCCAGATTAATTTTAAGCCTAATGAGGTTTTTAACGTCGTTTAAGCGCGGTGTTCTCTAATAAATGACAAGTACTCCTTGATTGAGTAACCAAAAGATTTTAATTTTATTTTTACAAATACCGTTGTCATATGCAGTGTATATACATTAGTACTATATTTAACAATTTGCCCCACGCAATGATGCAACCTGATAATAGGCTCGGGTACTTGGGTCGTACCGATTTTATTGAGTCGCAGAAGTAGTCGTGTTTACATGAGCAAAATCGTACATGTACAGTCATTCTGTCAAGGGCAAGCACGAGTTGCGGCTTGTAAATAGGATATATATAGAATAACGTGCAAGTTATCTGAACTTATAGAGGCGTGCTTTTTATTTTATTTATGGTCTATTTGTGGTCTGTTAAATAACATAAAATATAATATTTTACGAGTTATCTTAAATTACAATATAGTATTTGGGTAGTGATGTATTGTATATAGTTTTCAAAATTTTAACATTTCATGTTGAAACTTGATCATATAATTTGTTACAAAATTGTTTTATTAGTTGCGCTTTAAGAAGTTCAGAAGATTTTAACATGCCTGTTATTAAAATTACAAGCTTTTATGATTTTGTGGAGAATCGAACTTCAGTGACTACAATGCTAAACCTTAACTAATTTTAAAATAAAATATCAAATCGTGTGATCTCAAGAGACTTTTGACGCAATAGAATTGTCGATGAATTTGCAAATCTCACTTGAGAAAGAAAGGACACGCTCGACTGGAGCATTCATGCTTGCTATCCAGCAGAAATATTATAAAGAGTATGAGAGTACGGACTTGGAGAATTATATAGGAGATTACATCGTACACAAACAGGGTCGTTGCTTTCGCATTAATTAATTATAAAAATACAAAGGAGGGGCTCTACATACACACATGAGCAGGAGTTACTCGATCTTCCTAATAAATGGAAGCAATACTCTTGCCAAGAAACATTTATCTGAGGCAATATTTCGGGCTAAATGATTTCCCAAGAAACTGCTACACAATTATAGAGTATACGCATGATTGTTTCGTCGTTCTAAAGGCAGAGTCTACACTCTCAGCCGGGGAAGTCATGGAGTCACCACTACTACTTTGTTTTCAAGATCCTGGAGGCTGTTTTAACTTCTGAATTTTCTACGTACTTGCTTCAGACCTCCTCTGTTCAGCATGTGACACTAATGTGTTACTACCTAATATTTCTTATTAATTTTCTAATTATTACAATCAAATGTGCCCTTGTGTCCAGCATGAATTTGTCGATCAGTAGCCAGAACTGGCTCCGGCTCAAAATAACTATGTGTCTAACAGCATGATTAGATTGTTAGATTAAGGCTTATTATCTGACTCATCTGGCTTTAAATTTTATGAGAGTTGATTTTGCACCTTTACTGAAGACCCTTACTATCTTTCTTTACGATTTGATTTTTGGAGCCACTCCTCTGACAAGTCCGCTCTACAGCCACTTCAGATGGATTGCTTCCGCAATACAATCTATTTTTCCTTAAATCTTACCCTATTTTAGACAGATTGGACTTTTGAAGATGTTTTTCAGGATATCAGTTGAGCATCAAAAGTATTTTATTATATTCTTTTTTGATCGTGTGCCTATTGTAAGCCAATGGTCACCTAGTCAGGGTCCACTTTGATTTAGTACCAGAAAATCGAATTAAAAAAATATTAGATCTTGTATTTTTAAAAATTTTAAAAATCAGGCTCGCACTCTGATTTTTCTAAATACTCTACATTTTATAACAATTACTTGTCTTCGCACAAGAACAATTTCCGTTGAAAAACTAAACAATTTTATAGGTTTATTAATTCAAAGGACAAATTCTCTCAATTCCTATTGGCCCTATCTTTTAACAGTGTAAAGGCTGTTGCTTCTATTTCCAGTCATTACTTTCCAACTCCTATCCATCGAACGTTATTTAACGACTTTGGCTCACTTTCTCAAACTGTTTTTTTCCGACAATACTCGATTACAATTGGCTTTTCGTTTCGCTCAACGTCAAATTGTATAACATTCATTTTCGACTTATCCTGACATGGTCCGAAGTCCAAGTGCCGTTCTTAAATATTGTGCAGATAGCCCTTTGTTTGTCTCTTTTAATAATTTTTAACTTCTCTCTTAAACTTAATTGATTAATCCTTAATTAATTCTATCCTTATAAAAGGGTCTAAGTCAGATGTGTCTAATTATCATGGCATGTCGAGCCTCTCATCTTATACATCAAACTTAAGAAATTTATAACTCATCCTCTAATTTCGCATTTGCAACATGGACTTGTAAGACGTTAAGTTTCGTAAGTTTCGCTATTTGAGAGTTCTAATCCACGATTAATGACTGATTTTTTAGAAGTGTCAAACTGATGATGTGTATACTGACTTAAGTAATTCAGTTAATCATGACCTACCTTAGCACAACTTTGTCTTGTGTTTTCCTACTAAACTTTGTCACTTGATTAAGGCTTATCTCTATAGACGCTGTCAAAGGGTTCGCTTTCCCTATTCGTTTTCTAATTCAATTCTTGTGTCCTTTGGAGATGCAAGGTAGTAGTTTGGCCGTACTACTGTCCTACAACACTTATAAATGACTTTCCTCATATTCTATTACACTCCCGTGCCGTTATGTATGCTGATGATGTAAAGTGATCAATCTCATCAATTGTTGTTCGCTTAATTCCCTTCCTCTCAATATTTTTAAATGCAATACCATGATTTTTAGTCGATGAACACCCTATCAGTTTGATTATTCTATTGACAATATTTCGATGAAGCGTTTGTATAAAGTTGATGATTTCAGTAATTTCCAACAAAGCTAAAAGTGTCTTGGCTTTATTTAATGTTTGATGATTTTTGTACCACCAAACAGGTTTATGTTTCGTTGGTGAGGCCGATTTCCGAGTATGTATCCTGTGTAGGATTACCTAGCTTCCAAAAATATAAGGACAAAATAGACTCCGCTCAAAAACAGTTTTCAACTTTACTAAGAACAGCGGCTTCGTTTGATATACCAGTCTGAAATATAGAAATTGTTAAGAGAATTTCTTCTTTATAAACTACTTCTTGGCGAGGTCGAAACAAGTGCCCACATTAGACATTTTAGGAATATCAGTGCCATCTAGATTGACTTGAAATGATGTGCTTCTTTATTTCCCGCCCTGTCACTCAACATATGGGCAACATGAATCCTTTCGCAATCTTTGTCTTCTGTACAATACATTTTATCATCTTTTCTCTTTTGTATCCAAACTTCTCGCATGTAAACATTTTTTTTAGATCTTTTAAATAGCTCATTTATCACTGCGAGATTAGTTTTAAGCCTAATGAGGTTTTTAATGCCGTTTAAACGCGGTGTTCTCTTAATAAATGAAAAGTACTCCTTTGATTGAGTAACCAAAACAAAATGCAAAGGCTCGCGCGGAGATTCTTTTGATCGGACTTGAAGCTCAAAACATACGAGGTTTCAAAACCGTTTACGCTAATAGTAGTACGTTGTTGTTCTGCTCATACTAACGAATAAACCATCACTGCCATATTAATTTTAAGCCTAATGCGATTTTTAACGTCGTGTCAGCGCGGTGTTCTTAATAAAGAGTAAGTAATCCATTGATTGAGTAACCAAAAGATTTTAATTTTATTTTTACAAATACCGTTGTCATATGCAGTGTATATACATTAGTACTATATTTAACAATTTGCCCCACGCAATGATGCAACCTGATAATAGGCTCGGGTACTTGGGTCGTACCGATTTTATTGAGTCGCAGAAGTAGTCGTGTTTGTTTGAGAAAACGTACATGACGTCTTTATATTATATATAAGTAGCGTTAATTGTGTTCTTATGAATATGTGCTTAAACATGTTTAATCATTCTGTCAAGGGCAAGCACGAGTTGCGGCTTGTAAATAGGATATATATAGAATAATGTGCAAGTTATCTGAACTTATAGAGGCGTGCTTTTTATTTTATTTATGGTCTATTTGTGGATCTGTTAAATAACATAAAATATAATATTTTACGAGTTATCTTAAATTACAATATAGTATTTGGGTAGTGATGTATTGTATATAGTTTTTAAAATTTTAACATTTCATGTTGAAACTTGATCATATAATTTGTTACAAAATTGTTTTATTAGTTGCGCTTTAAGAAGTTCAGAAGATTTTAACATGCCTGTTATTAAAATTACAAGCTTTTTTGATTTTGTGGAGAATCGAACTTCAGTGACCACAATGCTAAACCTTAACTAATTTTAAAATAAAATATCAAATCGTGTGATCTCAAGAGACTTTTGACGCAATAGAATTGTCGATGAATTTGCAAATCTCACTTGAGAAAGAAAGGACACGCTCGACTGGAGCATTCATGCTTGCTATCCAGCAAAAATATTATAAAGAGTATGAGAGTACGGACTTGGAGAATTATATAGGAGATTACATCGTACACAATCAGGGTCGTTGATTTTGCATTAATTAATTATAAAAATACAAACACAAATACAAATACAAATAAATAAATACAAAGAGAGTAAAAGAAAAGCAAAATACAATACATACACACATGAGCAGGAGTTACTCGATCTTCCTAAGAAATGGAAGCAATACTCTTGCCAAGAAACATTTATCTGAGGCAATATTTCGGGCTAAATGATTTCCCAAGAAACTGCTACACAATTATTGAGTATACGCATGATTGTTTTGTCGTTCTAAAGGCAGAGTCTACACTCTCAGCCGGAGAAGTCATGGAGTCACCACTACTACTTTGTTTTCAAGATCCGGAGGTTGTTTTAACTTCTGAATTTTCTACGTACTTGCTTCAGACCTCCTCTGTTCAGCATGTGACACTCATGTGTTACTACCCAATATTTCTTATTAATTTTCTAATTATTACAATCAAATGTTCCCTTGTGTCCAGCATGAATTTGTCGATCAGTAGCCAGAACTGGCTCCGGCTCAAAATAACTATGTGTCTAACAGCATGGTTAGATTGTTAGATTAAGGCTTATTATCTGACTCATCTGGCTTTAATTTTATGAGAGTTGATCCCGCTACCTTTGCCTGAAGACCCTTACTATCTTTCTTTACGACTTGATTTTTGGAGCCGCTCCTCTGGCAAGTCCGCTCTACAGCCACTTCTGATGGATTGCTTCCGCAATACAATCTATTTTTCCTTAAATCTTACCCTATTTTAGACAGATTGGACTTTTGAAGATGTTTTTCAGGATATCAGTTGAGCATCAAAAGTATTTTATTATATTCTTTTTTGATCGTGTGCCTATTGTAAGCCAATGGTCACCTAGTCAGGGTCCACTTTGATTTAGTACCAGAAAATCCAATTTAAAAAATATTAGATCTTGTATTTTTAAAAATTTTAAAAATCAGGCTCGCACTCTGATTTTTCTAAATACTCTACATTTTATAACAATTACTTGTCTTCGCACAAGAACAATTTCCGTTGAAAAACTAAACAATTTTATAGGTTTATTAATTCAAAGGACAAATTCTCTCAATTCCTATTGGCCCTATCTTTTAACAGTGTAAAGGCTGTTGCTTCTATTTCCAGTCATTACTTTCCAACTCCTATCCATCGAACGTTATTTAACGACTTTGGCTCACTTTCTCAAACTGTATTTTTCCGACAATACTCGATTACAATTGGCTTTTCGTTTCGCTCAACGTCAAATTGTATAACATTCATTTTCGACTTATCCTGACATGGTCCGAAGTCCAAGTGCCGTTCTTAAATATTGTGCAGATAGCCCTTTGTTTGTCTCTTTTAATAATTTTTAACTTCTCTCTTAAACTTAATTGATTAATCCTTAATTAATCCTATCCTTATAAAAGGGTCTAAGTCAGATGTGTCTAATTATCATGGCATGTCGAGCCTCTCATCTTATACATCAAACTTAAGAAATTTATAACTCATCCTCTAATTTCGCATTTGCAACATGGACTTGTAAGACGTTAAGTTTCGTAAGTTTCGCTATTTGAGAGTTCTCATCCACGATTCATGACTGATTTTTTAGAAGTGTCAAACTGATGATGTGTATACTGACTTAAGTAATTCAGTTAATCATGACCTACCTTAGCACAACTTTGTCTTGTGTTTTCCTACTAAACTTTGTCACTTGATTAAGGCTTATCTCTATAGACGCTGTCAAAGGGTTCGCATTCTCTATTCGTTTTCTAATTCAATTCTTGTGTCCTTTGGAGATGCAAGGTAGTAGTTTGGCCGTACTACTGTCCAACAACACTTATAAATGACTTTCCTCATATTCTATTACATTCCCGTGCCGTTATGTATGCTGATGATGTAAAGTGATCAATCTCATCAATTGTTGTTCACTTAATTCCCTTCCTCTCAATATTTTTAAATGCAATACCATGATTTTTAGTCGATGAACACCCTATCAGTTTGATTATTCTATTGACAATATTTCGATGAAGCGTTTGTATAAAGTTGATGGTTTCAGTAATTTCCAACAAAGCTAAAAGTGTCTTGGCTTTATTTAATGTTTGATGATTTTTGTACCACCAAACAGGTTTATGTTGCGTTGGTGAGGCCGATTTCCGAGTATGTATCCTGTGTAGGATTACCTAGCTTCCAAAAATATAAGGACAAAATAGACTCCGCTCAAAAACAGTTTTCAAATTTACTAAGAACAGCGGCTTCGTTTGATATACCAGTCTGAAATATAGAAATTGTTAAGAGAATTTCTTCTTTATAAACTACTTCTTGGCGAGGTCGAAACAAGTGCCCACATTAGAATTTTAGGAATATCAGTGCCATCTAAATTGACTTGAAATTATGTTCTTCTTAATTTCCCGCCCCTGTCACTCAACATATGGGCAACATGAATCCTTTCGCAATCTTTGTCTTCTGTACAATACATTTTATCATCTTTTCTCTTTGTGTCAAACTTCTCGCATGTAAACATTTTTTAGATCTTTTAAATAGCTCATTTATCACTGCGAGATTAGTTTTAAGCCTATTGAGGTTTTTAATGCCGTTTAAACGCGGTGTTCTCTTAATAAATGAAAAGTACTCCTTTGATTGAAGTAACCAAAACAAAATGCAAAAGCTCGCGCGGAGATTCTTTTGATCGGACTTGAAGCTCAAAACATACGAGGTTTCAAAACCGTTTACGCTAATAGTAGTACGTTGTTGTTCTGCTCATACTAACGAATAAACCAATCACTGCCATATTAATTTTAAGCCTAATGCGATTTTTAACGTCGTGTCAGCGCGGTGTTCTTAATAAAGAGTAAGTAATCCATTGATTAGTAACCAAAAGATTTTAATTTTATTTTTACAAATACCGTTGTCATATGCAGTGTATATACATTAGTACTATATTTAACAATTTGCCCCACGCAATTGTGATAATAGGCTCGGGTACTTGGGTCGTACGTTTTATTGATCGCAGAAGTAGTCGTGTTTACATGAGAAAACGTACATGACGTCTTTATATTATATATAAGTAGCGTTAATTGTTTTCTTATAAATATGTGCTTAAACATGTTTAAGCATTCTGTCAAGGGCAAGCACGAGTTGCGGCTTGTAAATAGGATATATATAGAATAACGTGCAAGTTATCTGAACTTATAGAGGCGTGCTTTTTATTTTATTTATGGTCTATTTGTGGTCTGTTAAATAACATAAAATATAATATATTACGAGTTATCTTAAATTACAATATAGTATTTGGGTAGTGATGTATTGTATATAGTTTTAAAATTTTAACATTTCATGTTGAAACTTGATCATATAATTTGTTACAAAATTGTTTTATTAGTTGCGCTTTAAGAAGTTCAGAAGATTTTAACATGCCTGTTATTAAAATTACAAGCTTTTATGATTTTGTGGGAATCGAACTTCAGTGACACAATGCTAAACCTTAACTAATAAAATAAAAGTGACTCAAAACGAGTGATGTCATAGAACTCTTGAGCAAGAGAATATGTCGTGTGATCTCGACTTGAGAAAGAAAGGACATCGCTCGACTGGAGCATTCATGCTTGTATCCAGCAGAAATATTATAAAGAGTATGAGAGTACGGACTTGGAGAATTATATAGGAGATTACATCGTACACAAACAGGGTCGTTGCTTTCGCATTAATTAATTATAAAAATACAAATGGAGGGGCTCTACATACACATACACATGCAGGAGTTACTCGATCTTCCTAATAAATGGAAGCAATACTCTTGCCAAGAAACATTTATCTGAGGCAATATTTCGGGCTAAATGATTTCCCAGAAACTGCTACACAATTATAGAGTATACGCATGGTTGTTTTGTCGTTCTAAAGGCAGAGTCTACACTCTCAGCCGGGGAAGTCATGGAGTCACCACTACTACTTTGTTTTCAAGATCCGGGAGGTTGTTTTAACTTCTGAATTTTCTACGTACTTGCTTCAGACCTCCTCTGTTCAGCATGTGACACTCATGTGTTACTACCCAATATTTCTTATTAATTTTCTAATTATTACAATCAAATGTTCCCTTGTGTCCAGCATGAATTTGTCGATCAGTAGCCAGAACTGGCTCCGGCTCAAAATAACTATGTGTCTAACAGCATGGTTAGATTGTTAGATTAAGGCTTATTATCTGACTCATCTGGCTTTAATTTTATGAGAGTTGACCCACTAACTTTGCCTGAAGAACCTTAATATCTTTCTTTACGACTTGATTTTTGGAGTCGCTCCTCTGGCAAGTCCGCTCTACAGCCACTTCTGATGGATTGCTTCCACAATACAAACTATTTTTCCTTAAATCTTACCCTATTTTAGACAGATTGGACTTTTGAAGATGTTTTTCAGGATATCAGTTGAGCATCAAAAGTATTTTATTATATTCTTTTTTGATCGTGTGCCTATTGTAAGCCCACGGTCACCTAGTCAGGGTCCACTTTGATTTAGTACCAGAAAATCCAATTTAAAAAATATTAGATCTTGTATTTTTCAAAATTTTAAAAATCAGGCTCGCACTCTGATTTTTCTAAGTACTTTACATTTTATAACAATTACTCGTCTTCGCACAAGAACGGTTTATTAATTCAAAGGACAAATTCACTCAATTCCTATCGGCCCTATCTTTTACAATGTAAAGGCTGATTGTGATTCCGAAATAGCAAATTTTGTTCGTTCTATTTCCAGTCATTACTTTCCAAATCCTATCCATCGAACGTTATTTATCGACTTTGGCTCAATTACTCAAATTGTATTTTTCCTACAATACTCGATTACAATTTGCTTTTCGTTTCACTCAACTTCAAATTGTATAACATTCATTTTCGGCTTATCCTGACATGGTCCGAAGTCCAAGTGCCGTTCTTAAATATTGTGCAGATAGCCCTTTGTTTGTCTCTTTTAATAATTTTTAACTTCTCTCTTAAACCTAATTGATTAATCCTTAATTAATCCTATCTTTATAAAAGGGTCTAAGTCAGATGTGTCTAATTATCATGGCATGTCGAGCCTCTCATCTTATACATCAAACTTAAGAAATTTATAACTCATCCTCTAATTTCGCATTTGCAATATGGATTTGTAAGACATTATTGAGTTTCGTTATTTAAGAGTTCTCATCCATGATTCATGACTGATTTTTTAGAAGTGTCAAACTGATGATGTGTATACTGACTTAAGTAATTCAGTTAATCATGACCTACCTTAGCACAACTTTGTCTTGTGTTTTCCTACTAAACTTTGTCACTTGATTAAGGCTTATCTCTATAGACGCTGTCAAAGGGTTCGCTTTCCCTATTCGTTTTCTAATTCAATTCTTGTGTCCTTTGGAGATGCCAGGTAGTAGTTTGGCCGTACTACTGTCCTACAACACTTATAAATGACTTTCCTCAAATTCTATTACACTCCCGTGCCGTTACCAATCTCATCGATTGGTGTTCGCTTAATTCCCTACCTCTCAATATTTTTAAATGCAATACCATGATTTTTAGTCGATGAACACCCTATCAGTTTGATTATTCTTCCAAACTCGGCGTCAAGAACAGTTTTCAACTTTACTAAAACAGCGGCTTCGTTTCGATATATACCAGTCTGAAATATAGAAATTGTCATAGAGAATTTCATCTTTATAAACTACTTCTTGGCGAGGTCGAAAAAGTGCCCACATTAGACATTTAAGAATATCAGTGCCATCTAGATTGACTTGAAATGATGTGCTTCTTTATTTTCCGCCCTGTCACTCAACATATGGGCAACATGAATCCTTCCGCAATCTCTGTCTTCTGTACAATACATTTTATCATCTTTTCTCTTTTGTATCCAAACTTCTCGCATGTAAACATTTTTTTTAGATCTTTTAAATAGCTCATTTATCACTGCGAGATTAATTTTAAGCCTAATGAGGTTTTTAATGTCGTTTAAACGCGGTGTTCTCTTAATAAATAAAAAGTACTCCTTTGATTGAGTAACTAAAACAAAATGCAAAAGCTCGCGCGGAGATTCTTTTGATCGGACTTGAAGATCAAAACATACGAGGTTTCAAAACCGTTTACGCTAATAGTAGTACGTTGTTGTTCTGCTCATACTAACGAATCACTGCCATATTAATTTTAAGCCTAATGAGATTTTTAACGTCGTGTCAGCGCGGTGTTCTTAATAAAGAGTAAGAAATCCATTGATTGAGTAACCAAAAGATTTTAATTTTATTTTCACAAATACCGTTGTCATATGCAGTGTATATACATTAGTACTATATTTAACAATTTGCCCCACGCAATGATGC
The DNA here is from genome assembly GCA_035045065.1 of Hirtodrosophila trivittata. Classification (NCBI taxonomy): domain Eukaryota; kingdom Metazoa; phylum Arthropoda; class Insecta; order Diptera; family Drosophilidae; genus Hirtodrosophila; species Hirtodrosophila trivittata. The sequence goes on along the minus strand of JAWNNK010000217.1, from coordinate 18,280 downwards.
AACCTGATAATAGGCTCGGGTACTTGGGTCGTACCGATTTTATTGAGTCGCAGAAGTAGTCGTGTTTGTTTGAGAAAACGTACATGACGTCTTTATATTATATATAAGTAGCGTTAATTGTTTTCTTATAAATATGTGCTTAAACATGTTTAAGCATTCTGTCAAGGGCAAGCACGAGTTGCGGCTTGTAAATAGGATATATATAGAATAACGTGCAAGTTATCTGAACTTATAGAGGCGTGCTTTTTATTTTATTTATGGTCTATTTGTTCTGTTAAATAACATAAAATATAATATTTACGAGTTATCTTAAATTACAATATAGTATTTGGGTAGTGATGTATTGTATATAGTTTTCAAAATTTTAACATTTCATGTTGAAACTTGATCATATAATTTGTTACAAAAATTGTTTTATTAGTTGCGCTTTAAGAAGTTCAGAAGATTTTAACATGCCTGTTATTAAAATTACAAGCTTTTATGATTTTGTGGAGAATCGAACTTCAGTGACCACAATGCTAAACCTTAACTAATTTTAAAATAAAATATCAAATCGTGTGATCTCAAGAGACTTTTGACGCAATAGAATTGTCGATGATTTGCAAATCTCACTTGAGAAAGAAAGGACACGCTCGACTGGAGCATTCATGCTTGCTATCCAGCAGAAATATTATAAAGAGTATGAGAGTACGGACTTGGAGAATGATATAGGAGATTATATCGTACACAAATAGGGCCGTTGCTTTCGCATTAATTAATTATAAAAATACAAAGGAGGGGCTCTACATACACACATGAGCAGGAGTTACTCGATCTTCCTAATAAATGGAAGCAATACTCTTGCCAAGAAACATTTATCTAAGGCAATATTTCGGGCTAAATGATTTCCCAAGAAACTGCTACACAATTATAGAGTATACGCATGGTTGTTTTGTCGTTCTAAAGGCAGAGTCTACACTCTCAGCCGGGGAAGTCATGGAGTCACCACTACTACTTTGTTTTCAAGATCCCGGAGGTTGTTTTAACTTCTGAATTTTCTACGTACTTGCTTCAGACCTCCTCTGTTCAGCATGTGACACTAATGTGTTACTATCTAATATTTCTTATTAATTTTCTAATTATTACAATCAAATGTTCCATTGTGTCCAGCATGAATTTGTCGATCAGTAGCCAGAACTGGCTCCGGCTCAAAATAACTAACAGCATGGTTAGATTGTTACTCATCTGGCTTTAATTTTATGAGAGTTGACCCACTAACTTTGCCTGAAGAACCTTAATATCTTTCTTTACGACTTGATTTCTGGAGTCGCTCCTCTGGCAAGTCCGCTCTACAGCCACTTCTGATGGATTGCTTCCGCAATACAAACTATTTTTCCTTAAATCTTACCCTATTTTAGACAGATTGGAGTTTTGAAGATGTTTTTCAGGATATCAGTTGAGCATCAAAAGTATTTTATTATATTCTTTTTTGATCGTGTGCCTATTGTAAGCCAATGGTCACCTAGTCAGGGTCCACTTTGATTTAGTACCAGAAAATCCAATTTAAAAAATATTAGATCTTGTATTTTTAAAAATTTTAAAATTCAGGCTCGCACTCCGATTTTTCTAAATACTCTACATTTTATAACAATTACTTGTCTTCGCACAAGAACAATTTCCGTTGAAAAACTAAACAATTTTATAGGTTTATTAATTCAAAGGACAAATTCTCTCAATTCCTATTGGCCCTATCTTTTAACAGTGTAAAGGCTGTTGCTTCTATTTCCAGTCATTACTTTCCAACTCCTATCCATCGAACGTTATTTAACGACTTTGGCTCACTTTCTCAAACTGTTTTTTTCCGACAATACTCGATTACAATTGGCTTTTCGTTTCGCTCAACGTCAAATTGTATAACATTCATTTTCGACTTATCCTGACATGGTCCGAAGTCCAAGTGCCGTTCTTAAATATTGTGCAGATAGCCCTTTGTTTGTCTCTTTTAATAATTTTTAACTTCTCTCTTAAACTTAATTGATTAATCCTTAATTAATTCTATCCTTATAAAAGGGTCTAAGTCAGATGTGTCTAATTATCATGGCATGTCGAGCCTCTCATCTTATACATCAAACTTAAGAAATTTATAACTCATCCTCTAATTTCGCATTTGCAACATGGACTTGTAAGACGTTAAGTTTCGTAAGTTTCGCTATTTGAGAGTTCTAATCCACGAATAATGACTGATTTTTTAGAAGTGTCAAACTGATGATGTGTATACTGATTTAAGTAATTCAGTTAATCATGACCTACCTTAGCACAACTTTGTCTTGTGTTTTCCTACTAAACTTTGTCACTTGATTAAGGCTTATCTCTATAGACGCTGTCAAAGGGCTCGCTTTCCCTATTCGTTTTCTAATTCTATTCTTGTGTCCTTTGGAGATGCAAGGTAGTAGTTTGGCTGTACTACTGTCCTACAACACTCATAAATGACTTTCGTCAAATTCTATTACACTCCCGTTATGTATGCTGATGATGTAAAGTGATCAATCTCATCAATTGTTGTTCGCTTAATTCCCTTCCTGTCAATATTTTTAAAGGCAATACCATGATTTTTAGTCGATGAACACCCTATCAGTTTGATTATTCTATTGACAATATTTCGATGAAGCTTTTGTATAAAGTTGATGATTTCAGTAATTTCCAACAAAGCTAAAAGTGTCTTGGCTTTATTTAATGTTTGATGATTTTTGTACCACCAAACAGGTTTATGTTTCGTTGGTGAGGCCGATTTCCGAGTATGTATCCTGTGTAGGATTACCTAGCTTCCAAAAATATAAGGACAAAATAGACTCGGCTCAAGAACAGTTTTCAAATTTACTAAGAACAGCGGCTTTGTTTGATATACCAGTCGGAAATATAGAATTTGTCATGGAGAACTTCTTTTCTATAAACTACTTCTTGGTGAGGCCGAATAAAGTGCCCACATTAGACATTAAAGAATATCAGTGCCATCTAAATTGACTTGAAATTATGTTCTTCTTAATTTCCCGCCCTGTCACTCAACATATGGGCAACATGAATCCTTTCGCAATCTTTGTCTTCTGTACAATACATTTTATCATCTTTTCTCTTTTGTATCCAAACTTCTCGCATGTAAACATTTTTTTTAGATCTTTTGAATAGCTCATTTATCACTGCGAGATTAATTTTAAGCCTCATGAGGTTTTTAATGTCGTTTAAACGCGGTGTTCTATTAAAAAATGAAAGGTATTCCTTTGATTGAGTAACCAAAACAAAATGCAAAAGCTCGCGCGGAGATTCTTTTGATCGGACTTGAAGCTCAAAACATACGAGGTTTCAAAACCGTTTACGCTAATAGTAGTACGTTGTTGTTCTGCTCATACTAACGAAAAAACCTATCACTGCCATATTAATTTTAAGCCTAATGAGATTTTTAACGTCGTGTCAGCGCGGTGTTTTAATAAAGAGTAAGTAATCCATTGATTGAGTAACCAAAAGATTTTTATTTTATTTTTACAAATACCATTGTCATATGCAGTGTACATACATTAGTACTATATTTAACAATTTGCCCCACGCAATGATGCAACCTGATAATAGGCTCGGGTACTTGGGTCGTACCGTTTTTATTGAGTCGCAGAAGTAGTCGTGTTTACATGAGAAAACGTACATGACGCCTTTATATTATATATAAGTAGAGTTAATTGTGTTCTTATGCATATGTGCTTAAACATGTTTAAGCATTCTGTCAAGGGGAAGCAAGAGTTCAAATTCTCTCAATTCCTATCGGCCCTATCTTTTAACAATGTATTTCCAGTCATTACTTTCCAAATCCTATCCATCGAACGTTATTTATCGACTTTGGCTGACTTTCTCAAATTGTATTTTCCTACAATACTCGATTACAATTTGCTTTTCGTGTTGCTCAACTTCAAATTGTATAACATTCATTTTCGGCTTATTCTGACATGGTCCGAAGTCCAAGTGCCGTTCTTAAATATTGTGCAGATAGCCCTTTGTTTGTCTCTTTTAATAATTTTTAACTTCTCTCTTAAACTTAATTGATTAATCCTTAATTAATCCTATCTTTATAAAAGAGTCTAAGTCAGATGTGTCTAATTATCATGGCATGTCGAGCCTCTCATCTTATACATCAAACTTAAGAAATTTATAAGTCATGCTCTAATTTCGCATTTGCAACATGAACTTGTAAGACGTTAAGTTTCGTAAGTTTCGTTATTTAAGAGTTCTCATCCATGATTCATGACTGATTTTTTAGAAGTGTCAAATTGATGCTGTGTATACTGACTTAAGTAATTCAGTTAATAATGACCTACCTTAGCACAACTTTGTCTTGTGTTTTCCCACTAAACTTTGTCACTTGATTAAGGCTTATCTCTATAGACGCTGTCAAAGGGTTCGCTTTCCCTATTCGTTTTCTAATTCAATTCTTGTGTCCTTTTTAGATGCAAGGTAGTAGTTTGGCCGTACTACTGTCCTACAACACTCATAAATGACTTTCGTCAAATTCTATTACACTCCCGTTATGTATGCTGATGATGTAAAGTGAACAATCTCATCAATAGCTGTTCGCTTAATTCCCTTCCTCTCAATATTTTTAAATGCAATACCATGATTTTTAGTCGATGAACACCCTATCAGTTTGATTATTATATTGACAATATTTCGATGAAGCGTTTGTATAAAGTTGATGGTTTCAGTAATTTCCAACAAAGCTAAAAGTGTCTTGGCTTTATTTAATGTTTGATGATTTTTGTACCACTCAACAGGTTTATATTTCGTTGGTGAAGCCGATTTCGGAGTATATATCCTTTGCTTGATTACCTAGCTTCCAAAAATATAAGGACAAAATAAACTCGGCTCAAGAACAGTTTTCAACTTTACTAAAAACAGCGGCTTCGTTTGATATACCAGTCTGAAATATAGAACATGAATCCTTTCGCAATCTTTGTCTTCTGTACAATACATTTTATCATCTTTTCTCTTTTGTATCCAAACTTCTCGCATGTAAACATTTTTTTTAGATCTTTTAAATAGCTCATTTATCACTGCGAGATTAGTTTTAAGCCTAATGAGGTTTTTAATGTCGTTTAAACGCGGTGTTCTATTAAAAAATGAAAAGTACTCCTTTGATTGAGTAACCAAAACAAAATGCAAAGGCTCGCGCGGAGATTCTTTTGATCGGACTTGAAGCTCAAAACATACGAGGTTTCAAAACCGTTTACGCTAATAGTAATACGTTGTTGTTCTGCTCATACTAACGAAAAAACCTATCACTGCCATATTAATTTTAAGCCTTATGTGATTTTTAATGTCGTGTGAGCGCGGTGTTCTTAATAAAGAGTAAGTAATCAATTGATTGAGTAACCAAAAGATATGAATTTTATTTTTACAAATACCGTTTACATATGCAGTGTATATACATTAGTACTATATTTAACAATTTGCCCCACGCAATTGTGCAACCTGATAATAGGCTCGGGTACTTGTGTCGTAGCGTTTTTATTGAATCGCAGAAGAAGTCGTGTTTACATGAGAAAACGTACATGTCGTCTTTATACAATATATATTATATATAAGTAGCGTTAATTGTGTTCTTATGCATATGTGCTTAAACATGTTTAAGCATTCTGTCAAAGGGAAGCAAGAGTTGGGGCTTGTAAATAGGATATATAGAATAACGTGCAAGTTATCAGAACTTATATTGGCGTTTTTTTTTTTGTTATTTATAGTCTGTTTGTGGTCTGTCAAATAAAATAAAATATAATTTATTACGAGTTACCTTAAATTACAACAAAGTATTTAGGTAGTAAAGTTATGGTTATAGTTTTAATAATTTTAACATTTCATGTTGCAACTTGATCATATAATTTGTTACAAAATTGTTTCATTAGTTGCGTTTTAAGAAGTTCAGAAAATTTTAACATGCCTATTATTAATATTACAAGCTTTTATGATTTTGTGAAGAATCAAACTTTTGTGACTACAATGCTACCGTTAACCAATTTTATTTTTTGACCTCAAGAACTTTTGACGCAATAGAATTGTCGATAAATTTGCAAATCTCACTTGAGAAAGAGAGGACACGCTCGACTGGAGCATTCATGCTTGTTATCCAGCAGAGTACGGACTTGGAGAATTATATAGGAGATTACATCGTACACAAACATGGTCGTTGCTTTCACATTATTTAATTATCAAAAATACAACATACACACATGAGCAGGAGTTACTCAATCTTCCTAATAAATAGAAGCTATACTCTTGCCAAGAAACATTTATCTGAGGCAATATTTCGGGCTAAATGATTTCCCAAGAAACTGCTACACAATTATAGAGTATACGCATGATTGTTTTGTCGTTCTAAAGGCAGAGTCACCACTACTACTTTTTTTTCAAGATCCGGGAGGTTGTTTTAACTTCTGAATTTTCTACGTACTTGCTTCAGATCTCCTCTGTTCAGCATGTGACACTAATGTGTTACTACCTAATATTTCTTATTAATTTTCTAATTATTACAATCAAATGTTCCATTGTGTCCAGCATGAATTTGTCGATCAGTAGCCAGAACTGGCTCCGGCTCAAAATAACTAACAGCATGGTTAGATTGTTAGATTAAGGCTTATTATCTGACTCATCTGGCTTTAATTTTATGAGAGTTGACCCACTAACTTTGCCTGAAGAACCTTAATATCTTTCTTTACGACTTGATTCTTGGAGTCGCTCCTCTGGCAAGTCCGCTCTACAGCCACTTCTGATGGATTGCTTCCACAATACAAACTATTTTTCCTTAAATCTTAATTTTAATTTTAGACAGATTGGACTTTTGAAGATGTTTTTCAGGATATCAGTTGAGCATCAAAAGTATTTTATTATATTCTTTTTTGATCGTGTGCCTATTGTAAGCCCACGGTCACCTAGTCAGGGTCCACTTTGATTTAGTACCAGAAAATCCAATTTAAAAAATATTAGATCTTGTATTTTTAAAAATTTTAAAAATCAGGCTCGCACTTTGATTTTTCTAAGTACTTTACATTTTATAACAATTACTCGTCTTCGCACAAGAACGGTTAATTAATTCAAAGGACAAATTCACTCAATTCCTATCGACCCTATCTTTTAACAATGTAAAGGCTGATTGTGATTCCGAAATAGCAAATTTTGTTCGTTCTATTTCCAGTCATTACTTTCCAAATCCTATCCATCGAACGTTATTTATCGACTTTGGTTCACTTTCTCAAATTGTATTTTTCCTACAATACTCGATTACAATTTGCTTTTCGTTTCACTCAACTTCAAATTGTATAACATTCATTTTCGGCTTATCCTGACATGGTCCGAAGTCCAAGTGCCGTTCTTAAATATTGTGCAGATAGCCCTTTGTTTGTCTCTTTTAATAATTTTTAACTTCTCTCTTAAACTTAAATGACTAATCCTTAATTAATCCTATCTTTATAAAAGGGTCTAAGTCAGATGTGTCTAATTATCATGGCATGTCGAGCCTCTCATCTAATACATCAAATTTAAGAAATTTATAACTCATCCAATTTCGTATTTGCAACTTGGATTTGTAAGACGTTATTCAGTTTCGTTATTTAAGAGTTCTCATCTATGATTCATTACTGATTTTTTAGAAGTGTCAATCTGATGATGTGTATATTGTTTTAAGTAATTCAGTTAATCATGACCTACCTTTGCAAAACTTTGTCTTTTGTCTTCCTAATAAACTTTGCCACTTGACTAAGGCTTATCTTTATAGCCGCTGTCAAAGTATTCGCTTTCGCTAGTCGTTTTCTAATTCAATTCTTGTCTCCTCTGGAGTTCCAGAAGGTAGTCGTTTGGCCATACTACTGTACTACAATACTTATAAATGACTTTCTTCAAATTTTATGATACTCCCGTGCCCTTATGTATGCTGATGATTTAAAGTTAACTTTCGGTGATGCTTCTCCAACATGAGCAGAACAATCTCATCAATTGGTGTTGGCTTAATTCCCTTCCTCTCAATATTTTTAAATGCAATGCCATGATTTTTAGTCGATGAACACCCTATCAGTTTAATTATTCTATTGACAATATTTCGTATTTATCCTGTGTATGATTATCTAGCTTCCAAAAATATAAATAATATTACTAAGAACAGCGGCTTCGTTTGATATACCAGTCTGAAATATAGAATTTGTCATGGAGAACTTCTTCTCCATAAACTACTTCTTGGCCGGGTCGAATAAAGTGCCCACATTAGACTTTTAAGAATATCAGTGCCACCTAGATTGACTTGAAATGATATGCCTCTTTATTTCCCGCCCTGTCACTCAACATAGGGGCAACATGATATATTTTATCATCTTTTCTCTTTTGTATCAAATCTTCTCTATGTAAATATTTTTTTGTTAGATCTTTTGAATAGCTCTTTTTTCACTGAGAGATCAAATTAATGAGGTTTTAAATGTCGCTTAAACGCGGTGTTCTCTTAATAAATAACAAGTACTCCTTTGATTGAGTAACCAAAACATTTGCAAAAGCTCGCGCGGAGATTCTTTTGATCGGACATGAAGCTCAAAACATACGAGGTTTCAAAACCGCTTACGCTAATAGTAATATGTTGATGTCTTGCTCATACAAACGAAAAAACCTATCACTGCCAGATTAATTCTAAGCCTAATGAGATTTTTAACGACGTGTGAGCGCGGAGTAAGCAATCCATTGACTGAGTAGCTAAAAGATATTAATTTTATTTTCACAAATACCGTTGTCATATGCAGTGTATATACATTAGTACTATACTTAACAATTTGCCCCACGCAATGATGCAATCTGATAATATTGAGGGGCTCTAGCCCCTTGCCAAGAAACATTTATCTGAGGCAATATTTAGGGCTAAATGATTCCCCAAGAAACTGCTACACAATTATAGAGTATTCGCATGATTGTTTCGTCGTTTTAAAGGCAAGTCTACACTCTCAGCCGGGAAGTCATGGAGTCACCACCACAATTTTTTTTTAAGATCCGGAGGTTGTTTTAACTTCTGAATTTTCTACGTACTTGCTTCAGATCTCCTCTGTTCAGCATGTGACACCAATTAGTTACTACCTAATATTTTGTTTTAATTTTCTAATTATTACAATCAAATGTTCCCTTGTTTCCAGCATGAATTTGTCGATCAGTAGCCAGAACTGGCTCCGGCTCAAAATAACCATGTATCTAACAGCATGGGTAGATTGCTAGATTGAGGCTTATTATCTGACTCATCTGGCTTTAATTTTATGAGAGTTGACCCACTAACTTTGCCTGAAGAACCTTAATATCTTTCTTTACGACTTGATTTTTGGAGTCGCTCCTCTGGCAAGTCCGCTCTACAGCCACTTCTGATGGATTGCTTCCACAATACAAACTATTTTTCCTTAAATCTTAATTTTAATTTTAGACAGATTGGACTTTTGAAGATGTTTTTCAGGATATCAGTTGAGCATCAAAAGTATTTTATTATATTCTTTTTTGATCGTATGCCTCTTGTAAGCCCACGGTCACCTAGTCAGGGTCCACTTTGATTTAGTACCAGAAAATCCAATTTAAAAAATATTAGATCTTGTACTCTACATTTTATAACAATTACTTGTCTTCGCATATGAACAATTTTAATTCAAAAACTAAACAATTTTATCGGTTTATTAATCCAAAGCACAAATTCTCTCAATTCCTATTGGCCCTATCTTTTAACAATGTAAAGGGTGATTGGGATTCCGAAATACCAAATTTTGTTGGTTCTATTTCCAGTCATTACTTTCCAAATCCTATCCATCGAACGTTATTTATCGACTTTGGCTCACTTTCTCAAATTGTATTTTTCCCAAAATACTCAATTACAATTGGCTTTTCGTTTCGCTAAACTTAAAATTGTATAACATTAATTTTTGGCTTATCCTGACATGATCCGAAATCCAAGTGCCTTTCTTAAATATTATGCCGATAGCCCCTTGTTTGCCTCTTCTAATAACTTTTGACTTCTCTCTAAAACTTTATTGATTAATCCTTAATTAATCCTATCTTTATAAAATGGTCAAGGTCAGATGTCTCTAATTATCATGGCATGTCGAGCCTCTCATCTAATACATCAAACTTAAGAAATTTATAACTCATCCTCTTATTTCGCATTTGTATTATGGATTTGTAAGACGTTATACATTTTCGTTATTTAAGAGTTCTTATCCATGATTCATGACTGATTTTTTAGAAGTGTTTAACTGATGAAGTGTATACTGACTTAAGTAATTCAGTTAATCATGACATACCTTTGCAAAACTTTGTCTGGTGTTTTCTTTCTAAACTTTGTCACTTGATTAATGCTTATCTCTATAGACGCTGTCAAAGGGTTCGCTTTCCCTATTCGATTTCTAATTTAAATCTTGTGTTCTGTGGAGTTCCCGTTTGCCCGTACTACCGTACTACAATACTTATAAATAACTTTCCTCAAATTCTATTATATGTCCGTGTTGTTACGTATGCTGATATTGTAAAGTTATGACTAACTTTCGGTGATGCTTCTCCAACATGACCTGAACAATCTTCGAAATTGGTTTTCGCTTAATTCCCTTCCTCTCAATAAATTTAAATACAATGCGATGATCTTTAGTCGATGAACACCCTATAAGTTTGATTATTCTATTGACAATATTTCGCTGAAGCGTTTTTATAAAGTTGACGACTTAGGAATTCGCAGTGAACTTAAAGCACGGTAAAGTCGTCCAAATAATCTTAAGCTGACGTGCAGCTCACGCCGGTGAAGAGGCCATCCATTAGGTGCTTGACAGGTGGTGGGCGTATTGGTCAGTCCAAATGGCATGACGTTGAACTCATAAAGGCCGTCATCACACACGAACGCTGTCTTGGCCCGTGATTCCTCATCCATTTCCACCTGCAAGTAGACTCTCTGTAGATACATGGTGGACCATTTGGACCCATGAAGTCTCGTCAGGATGTCGTCCATTCGACACAGTGGGTAGAAATCCTAAATGTGACATCGTTGAGCCGCCGGTAATCCACACAGAATCGTGTAGAACCATCCTTTTTCCAGGCGAATACGACTGGCGACGCCCATGGGCTGGCAGACGGGCGGATTACCCCTCGTTGCTGCATATCAGCTACCAGACGCTTCACCTCCATCTTTTGGGATAGCGCCTGGCGACGTGGCGGTTGCTTGATCGACCGGGTTTGGCCGGTATCGATCGTGTGCCGAGTGCAGAGAACACGTGGTATCTGTGGAGAAGCTACAAGAGCTTGGTGCGCGTCTCTCCGGCCAAGTCCTTGGGTTGCAACGCATTCCAGTCCAGAACGCTGGATACGCAGTCCTTCGACTCCGTGGTGGACAGCACTTTTACCGCGTCCAGTTGACTGGGGATAGAGAACGGTGCCAGTTCGCACGTCTGGGTGCCGTAGCTTCCCAGGATTACGTCGGCTGGAAGCTGGGAGTGTAGTCCTCGTTCCAGTACAGCTTGGGTCAGGCAATTTTGCGATGAACATCGGGTCCTGATGTGACCGTGGCTGCGTGGTTGAATACTCACAGACGTCGTAGAGTATACCAAACTAAACCGTTTTGATGTCGGCACTTGTATGGGTATCGAACCCCAGGTAAACTTTAGGCGTAGCTCCTCAGATCCACGACCACCTGGTAACGTAGAAGGAAGTCCATACCCAAAAGCGTCGGAATGTTGCCTTCCCCTAGGTTCGTCCGGTGGAAATACGGAAGACTCAACATGTTACGACGGCCAATTACGTTGATTATGGGTCAAGAAACGATTCTGGGAGCTTGCTTTAGATTGCCTACCCGATTTCTACATTCAGTATTGCGGCTTCTTGTTCGAAGGTAACCAGTTGAGTGGCAGCTATTGATATTTCTGGGCTACAATCAGTCACGACTCGTGCTGCGCAATCATCAATAATGATCACGCCGTCCGTCACTACGGTGACATGTTCCAGGTGGCTGGGCTGGGTCTGACACTGGGCTGTGTTGCCTGCGTGTTGGTCAAAGGCTCATGTCTTAAATTCGGATACGTTACAAAATGTTGTCTATGTTGTTGTGGTGCACTTAGATACGGTTTTTACGTCGTTGGAGCATTCCGCTATTACATCTTCGGGGATTCTCAGGACTTTGTTCTTATGTCCACTGGGTATATTCTTACTTTCATACCTAAGGCCTTAATTCTAGAGTACTCAACTAATATGGGAATTAGGCTATCGGACTGGTATATGTTTATGCTGGACACCTCCATAAGACTAATTATAGGCACCTCTACTGTAAGTTGCTCGTTTAAAATGGACTTTAAATCATTGTGGTCTAGGATGTTTTTTTTTTTGTTTTTTTTTTTTTTTTTGATATTACGAAAGATGAGTATACTGCTACTTAATCAAAGCAACTTAAACAAATCAGAAATAAAACTAAAAATAATAACAAAATTAATTATGACAGAACATAACAAATGAATTAAAGAAAATTATATTATAAATTATTATAATTCTGCGAAGTACGTCTGAGTTTTGATCGGAGGTCTTCATGTCAAGACCCGGTTCAGGAGGTCTTGAGGGTGGTGGCGTTTGAGTCTCCTCCTTACTCTTGTACGATGACAGACAGTCAGGCGCCTAGCTAGACTGTTTGGATGAGCTCCTAGCCTTTCGGAGTATTTTTGGGCAATCACTTGTATTCGATCACCTATTTTGGGCACCTTAAGGTCACGCTCAATATTGGCTGTCCTTATGTACCATGGAGAACCAGAGATCATCCTCAATGTTTTTGATTGAAGCACACGGATCTTGTTCAGGTGCGTTTTGGCAGTAATACCGTACACCTGCATGGCATAGAATAGGCTGGGAGCTAAAATGCACTTGTACATTTTTACTTTGTTGTCCAGCGACATTTTGTTTTTAGCAGAAAGTAGCCAAGACATCCTTTTTAGTTTGTCTCTATATGAGTGCTGAAGTGCCTTAACGTGTCTTTCGAATGTGAGGCTTCTGTCTAGGATGACACCCAAGTATTTGTGTGCAGATGAGTGAGCTAGAACCTTTCCACTCAGGGACACAACTGGGCAGTTCTGCACCCGATTAGTGAATGTCACATTTGCACATTTTTCTGCGTTGATGCACACATTCCATTTGTTTGCCCATTCCTGGAATGCGTCCAAATACTCTTGCAGTGCACTCCTGGCAAGAAGTATACAGCTGCTTTTTGTGAGCACCGCAGTGTCGTCGGCGTACGTTGCGATAAGGGTATCGCATTCGCCTAGTGATGTTATTGCCGTGTGGGTTGGCATATCCGCAGAGTATATCGAATATAATGTGGGGCCCAAAACACTGCCCTGGGGAACGCCAGCATTAATAGATTTCAGCGAGGACTTGCACCCATCGTCAGTCACTCGGAATGTGCGTCCTTCTAAGAAGCTCTTTAAAACCTGGAACAACTGAGGGGTTAAAAGGCTCTTAGCTTTGTGGAGAAGTCCAGGGTGCCACACCCTGTCGAAGGCTTGCTGTATGTCCAGAAAGACAGCTACCGCATACTCTTTCTCCTCCATGGCCTCTAACGCAAAGTTAACAACTCTATGCAGCTGTTCTGGAGTGCCATGCTGCTTTCGGAATCCAAATTGGAATTTGGGGATCGATAGGGTAACTGTCTCGAGATCAAGCATTCTGTTTAGGATCAACCTCTCCATTATTTTGCTCAGCGAAGGGAGAAGGCTGATCGGCCTATAAGAGTCCACATCAGTTGGTTGCTTTCCAGGCTTAAGGATCATAATTATACTCGCCGACTTCCAGGCTCTCGGAAAGTATCCTACACGTAAGACGCTGTTGAAGATATGCACCAAAAACAACAGAGCTTGATCTGGTAGGAGTCTTATTGTCCTGTTGTCAAGTAAGTCCTCGCCAGGGGCCTTTTTGGGTTTCAAGTTAGACACCAGCTGCTTTACTTCGTCCAGTGTGACAGTATCTGTAGGCAAAGCCATTTGAAACGGGGTTTCCAATGACTCCGCAACTAATCGGCAGTGACTCTCAGGCGCCAAGTCGTGCGGCCTGAATCGTTGCTCAAGATTGTCTGCAAACACTTCTAATTTGTCAAGACTAGTGCGGCACCAGCCCCCTGAAGGGTCTCTGATTGCCGATTTCGGTGTTGCCAATGTCTTGTATCTCTTAGTAATTTTCCAGAGCGAGTAATTAGTAGAGGCATCGGTACCCAAGTTTTCCAGCATGTTGTCAATTTGGATTCTTTTCCTGCGGGCCAGAACTTTGTGCAGACGATTGGCCAACCTATTGTAAATCTGTTGGATTCGGGCATCTCCTGTTCTTGCATACTCCTTTCTGACTTTACGCTTGAGACGCAGGAGCTCAACGATTGCAGAAGGAAGCTGGGGCGATCTATCTCCATGCTGATGATGTCGATTCCTAGGAGCAGCTCTTGTTGCAGCATCTTTCAGCTTACCCATAAAAATATCGATTGCGTTATCAATATCTTCTGCGTCTTGGATTTCCATATTAAGATCAATTTGCTGCTCCAGATGGGCCTTGAAAATTTCTGTATCAGCTCCACGCGCTAGTAAACAAGAACGCTGTGTTTTGCTCAGCGGAGTGGCGTGTAAATCAGCTATAAGTGGAGTGTGATCCGAAGAGAGCTCATGAAGCGTTCTCACATTCAGCCTGCTCATTGCATATCCATTGGTTACAAAAAAATCTAACGCTGATGTTGATACTAGCGAGTTGGATGAGTAGAAGGTAGGCTCACCCGTTGCAAGGAGTTGGTACCGACCATTCGCCACGACATCCTGCAATAATTTGCCTCTGGAACAATTTCTTGAGTTGCCCCACCATGAATGCTTAGCGTTGTAGTCACCACGTGCAATGAATTTGTTACCTAGCATGGCAAACAGGGATTCAAACTCCGCTCTTGTACAAGGCACATTGGGTGGGAGATACAAAGACGCGAGTGCGACGGGCCCTTCCGAAGACTGCAGATTCACTCTTGCTAGCTGTATGTTGTTTGTTGAGATGGGAGGCTGAGGTAAGTGGCACATGCTGGATCGCACGATGACTGTGGCGCCACCTCTGCTGTTACCGCTGGGGTGAAAGGCATGGTATGTGGAGTATCCTGGTAAAAAGACACGCTGTCCCTCTTTCAAGTGTGTCTCTGTGACAAACATTACATCTATATTATGTGCACTGAGAAACAGCCGGAGCTCTCCAGAGCCCCTAACTAGTCCCCGTGCGTTCCACAATCCGATTTTTATGATCGGTTGCATCATTTTTGGGTTCGTGAAATGAGAACCTGGACCAATTCTCGGAAGGCCTTGTTTGCCTCCATAGTCTCTTGAACCAACTTGAATAATTGATCCATTCTGGAGTTGATCTCCCGTATGGAGTTCTCCAGCGCAATGAATTTCATGTCAGGTTGTGAGTTTGATTCTCTCTGAAGGTGCTTGTTAGCACTTGGAGCAAATTCCGCCCTGTTGGGCCGAACAGCATCAGCATACGACAAACTGCATCTAACAGACTCAGCCGGAATAAAGCCACGTGATGGGCCTTGCTTATTTTTAGGCCTAACAGGATTATCAGCAGCTGGCAGCCTTGCGTTCGGTTTCAGTTTTCTGCTTTTCTCGATCCTGACAGGACAGTCTTTGTCAGTCGATGCGTGATCACCACCACAGTTGACGCACAAGAAATTTTCACTCGTGCAATGCATGGAACCAGTTATATGAGATCCAGCGCATTTGCCACAGATTGGGTCCTGTACGCAATAATTTTTGGAATGACCGAAGATGTGGCATCTCAAACATTGTAGGATTTCTTTTCTGCGAGGAGCAAGCTCTACAGAGACTCTGTATCTGCCGAGTTTGCTTATTTTCAAAGCATTAGACACATTAGGTCCTTGTTTGAGGTTGACAAAAAATAGATTTTGCCGAGTCTTATAATTGATCGTAGATTCATCGTCTGTCTCGTTGACCTGAACGTTACGCCAATCTGACTTTCTTGGACAATATACATTGAGAGCTTCGAAACCCTGGTCAGTAAAAGCTTGTACAATTTGTGATTTGGGCACGTTGGCATTAATGCCCTTGATGACAACCCTGTAAGGCTTGTCCTCCTTCAGTTGGTGGTGCCAGAATTGACAATTAAGTTTTGTCAATTGACTTACAGCAGCTCGGAAAGCGTCAGAGTTTGCCGTGTATATGCGTGACAAACCAAACTTAGAGGTGCGAATGCTATAGTTGTTAGGACCCACGCACGAGTCCAGAGCTTGTTCCATGCCTAATGGATTGTCGACTTTTGGAACACATATAGCTGGTGGCTTTGAGAGCTTTTTTGAAGATTGATTGTTCCCATTGCCAACAGCAGAATCTCCAGCTTCGTCGTCAGAATCACCTCCTGACAAGTCCTGCTCCATAATGATCTCCGCTTCTTCGCTCAGAGCTGCAAAGCGGTTGTTACTCAGTGCTGCTGCAGTTGAGGTAGATGCTGTGACTTTAGCTACCTCCTTGTGCAGCTCATTGGCTTTCATCTTAGCTTTACGTATAGATTGGGATGTTTTTATAGCTCCTTTATGTTTTTTACTGGCAGGCAGGTCACGGGCTTGAAACGAGCACTTCGTCTTACGAGGTACTGATGACAAGAATTCACCCAATGTGCTGGCAGGAGACGCTGACGACGAGACGTTGGGTCCCGTAGATGCCGCTACAGTAAACGTAGATGTAGATGTCAAACTTGCTTGTGACATGGAGATAGTGCAGGTAACGGTGGTAACACTGCTTGTTGTTACCGCCGGGCCAGTTAACACCGAATTTGGCAATAAGTTGTTGCCATAAATGGCCATACTATCGCGGATTTGAGAGCGTAGAGTCTCTGGGCTTAACCCAGCTGTTTTTCTCATTTCCTCTAGTACAGCTTGCCTATTACTAGGTAGCGACTGATTCGATGAGTTATTGTCCATAGCATCAATTGTTAATTATTTGGAGTCAAATAAAGCAATTGTCGTCAACTTCCAGATCAAGGACAAGAAGTAACGGAACCAACCTCTCGCTTGCGCAAAGCGCAGGGCGAGGGGCAACTTATCACCGTTAGGTCTAGCTTATTTTGAGTAAAGTACCGCAATAAGCTGAAGCCACCGCAAGCAGTAGCTAAGAATGGCACAACAAAAGCACAAGAGATAAGAGAGACAGAGACTGTGTCCGATCACTTGCGAAAACAATTTGTCAAGCGCGCACGTCCGAAAGCGTCTAGGATGTTGGGGCTTATTATATTTTCTTTCGCTAATGTAGTAGTGAGCATTAAATTCTAAATATCTGTGATAATCATTCTGTTTCTGGCTCGATTTGATTCCGTATAGATATGATGTATCTATTTGAGTTTGTTTAGCTGTTTTTAGGATTTTATTTACTGTGTCGGATAATTGACTTATCTGGTTCTGCACCCCTGTGTTTATCTGCCTCTGTCTGTTGTTTGAGTCAATAAAGAGTGACTCAGATAGTTTCACGTTTTCTAAGTCTTTAACATCCTGTGTTTAGTATGCGGTTCTATGGGCTATGTCAAGTTATCTTTATGAACTACTCTCTCTTTGATAGGAACAGATATGCCTAGATCTGCCTGAATTTTTTGTTCTGAGCATAAAGGGGTAAGATTGTTACCAGGCCATTTGATATATTCTACGAAGACGGTTTCGCCGACTTCGAAAATTCTATTCTGTCTTCCTAAATTGCAGCTTAATATTTGCACGTTCTGAGCTTTTGTTACTTTGTCCCTTATGTCTTGTTTACACTGATCAGTTAGTTCAAGTATTGAATCCATTGTTTTTTCTAATAGTGACATAGTGGATAGAACGGGTATACACATCCGTGGCTCTTAAGACAAGTTCGGTTGTGTCCTCTATTTTCTTTTCAATTTTCAAGCACCTAGAAATTTTGAGGAGTGTACAATCGAATCGCTCTACTTGACCGTTAGAGCAATTATGAAGTGGTAGGGCATTTATTACGTACCTCATATTGGTTTTTAAGTAATGAGGTTATAGTTTCGGAGTTGAATGACGACTCGTTGTCACAACATATTGTTTTTGTGTTCGAAAAATTATTAATTAGCTGAATACTCGAGCCCTTTAAATCAATTATAGTTCTTGATGATACTGGTTGTACCATTGCAAATTTTGAAAATTTGTCTATACATGTTAAGAACTGTTTTTTGTCTGTGGTGAAAATGTCAATATGTAGCATTTTGCCTGCATATGAACATTTTT
>JAWNNK010000216.1:0-33604 GCA_035045065.1 Hirtodrosophila trivittata | reverse complement strand
ATTTATGAAGGAGCGCAAGCGTCTGGCACAGGCACCAAAAAAAATCTCACCCGCCAAACGCATGCGCACCAGCTCCGGCAGTTCCAGCAGCAACACCAGCAGCAGCATTGGAGCGCAGCTTGGCTATCTGCTAAAGCGTCCACGCAACAATTAAACTTGCAGCTAGCAGCTTGCAGCACCAGCCAAACATCGAGTTGCAGCTAATCCACAACACTCACCACCAATTCACAAAGAACTCACAACTCATTTGCAATTTGTAATTTGTAATTTTATTTTATTTTTTTAATGCAACTGCAAAGATATTGATTTTTTTTGGATCATTTTCGGCAACTAGCATTTTAAGTAGCTTTCACTTTCCTTTTAATAATAGTTTCTAACTTTGTGCAGTGCAAGGGCGAAAGTTGCGAATATTAACTAATAGTCTTAATAGCTTAATGTCAGTTACTACAACCAGTACTAGTACTAGAACAAAATAGCAAATAAGCATTAAGTACGAGCTAAATGAAACTTTTTAGATTTCTCTAGTGAGAAATGCCATACAATAAGTGATTAGTTCTTAACAACACACAACACACAACATACACCTAATCTTAATTGATCTATCATACATTTACCAAGAGACATCGCCAATGGAAGCCACATTTTTGAAAAGAACCAGAACAACAACAACCTTTAACCATGAAACACATTTGAAACTTTTACCCAAATTTTGTAAATTGTTTTCCATATAAATTTCTCTAGAAACTTGAAACTCTTTTCTAGTTCCTAAAGCAATTTATATATACACGCAAAGCTTGACGTTACTCTGTTTATTCAATTCTATATATGCATTTCCTTGTTTATACTTATTTTTCAAACAGAGTTGCGTTGAATTTTGTTAATCCTTTTTCTATATTCAAAAAAACAGACCCTAAAACTAACAACAATAAACTTGATTGAATGAAAGTTAAATCTAATCGAGTTTATTGTTGTCTTAAGTTTTTGTGGCTGCCTAAATTAATGTCCTTATTTCGACCAGTGGAACAAACTCTATATAATAAGCCTATTGCCAATTTGCCAGCTTTTGGAGATGTTACCACGTTACCTTACGAGTATTTCTAAAAGTTTGTAAATTGCCAAGTTCTTAACATTCAAACTGTACAAAATTGCTCTCTTTATGATTTGCCAAACTGTTTGGCAGTTGATTGAGGGAGACATTTTGCTTAACTATCATGTACAAAATTATAAACTATATATTATATATATATATATCTATATGTATATGTAGGCAGAGCCTATATTATTGAATAACATTTACACAATCATCTTAGCTGTAAGTCTAGCATAGAAACAAATCCAAAGTATTCACTTAATATTTATATATAATTCATTGTGTGTGTATAATTCAACTCATACTACTACTTCAATAAACAAACAACAAAAAAAACTCGTTTCATGCTTTATGTGTAAACTTTAATTCGCTGTACCACGTCTTCTCAAGAGAATTATCCATCCTTTCTATAAAATCCTCTATTCTCCTTTACCTTTCTAGACATCCTTCCTCTCTCACCAACTAACATGTCTTTAAATTTTCTTAAACCTTTTTTATCCTTTCTTTACGCCTTTTTATTTCCCTTTTAATACGTAACTTTACCTATTTATTATACTGCTACTTTTATATACTATTACTTCTAATAGTACATTAATTAGTAACAGTGTAAGCCCTATTTACTAATTCACTTTTATACTAATACTTTAATATATTATGCTTCTGATAGTATATATGTAAGTAGTAGTGTATTGTAAATTTTGTAGCCACTCCTATTCTATATTCGATTACTAATTCTTCTGATCTGATTGGGTTTTTCTGGGTTTTCCCCAATCCTTGCAACAAATGTTGGGTCGTTTTAAATTAAATTAATTTTCCTTATTTATTACTCCCCAGATTTAAAGATTTAAACTTTTAATTTTTATTTAAATTTGTAATTTTTTATTTTTTTATTATTTTATTTTAATTTTAAATTTTATATTAAATTGTAAATATTTGTAGTTAGCTGTTCTTAGCTGACTTAAATTAATTAAATAAGAAAAGTTTTGGAACGAAATGGGTTTTCGGATAAGCATGCCAAAGCAGAATGGAAGCGGCAATAGCAATGATGGTAATACGGCTAGGAGAGCTTTTGCCAATACTAAACTACAAGCATCTATTACCAATTTCAGCGAAGATCTTTTAAATAAATTTCACGCCATTTTAATCTCCATTTCTTCCAATTATTATATAAATTCGGAAAAATTTCGCTCATTTTGTGAAACAACTTTTTCATTATATATGCTTAGCTACCCATGGTATCCGATGTCACCAACAATTCATAAAATATTGGTTCACGGTTACCAGATTAATAGTTCGAGCTTGGTTCCACTAGGATGCTTGGGTAAAAATGCTTCTGAAGCACGCAACAAAGTTTACAAGAAAGATAGATTGTCGCATTCAAGGAAAAATAGTCGGCTCAATACTATGACTGATATATTTCACAGAGCTATAGATTCCTCGGATCCATAACTGTCGAGTGTTTCTCTAAAGGAAAGAGAAAGAAAAAATAAAAAAAAACCCTTTTCAAAAGAGGTATTAAGTCTTTTGGACCTTCCGTCTACAGCTGAATTAAAAACAAATTGCAGTGCGATTCTGATGACGATGAGGATATTTATAATATTGAATTGGATGAAGAAGAAAATTGCATTTAAAAAATAAGTAAGTAATTAAATAAAACAGAAAATAATATATATTTATTCTAAATCTACTATCAATCAGATTGCAGGGGCGGCAAGCGTGGGCGTGGTCGCACTGACCCAATTTTTTTTCACAAATTATTAATGCCATAACAATAAAATGTGCGAAGTTTGAACCATGTAACTAAATTTTTCGACTTTATGCCAAAAAAAACGGCATCTGGACCATAGTGCAATGGCTAACAATTCCATTTCATTTGTGGCATAGTACTATTCGCTTTGTTTCAGCGTTCGCGAAATCATGGTAATTGGTTTCCCTGAGACACAACTCCACCGATGCCGTCCATAAAAGCGTCAGTGGTTAAGTCAAAAGGCTGTTTTAAGTCCGGTTACATTTGTATAACATCCTCGGATGCCAGTATGATTCTCAGACTTTCGAAGTCATTTCGTTGAGTTTCATTAAACTCAATTTCCGTAAACTAAACAAATTTTTAGGCTCAACGTATTTCTGTATGGCCCTAACTTTTTCGGGGTCAGTTTTTGCCCCATTCTTGGTTACTATAAAACCCAGGAATTCGATGCTCTCTTTAAATAACTTCGTTTTTTCTTGTGATACTATCATATTGGCATCACATAAGCATTTTAAAATCGTATCGATATGTTTCATATGTTCAACCTCGTTTTCAGAAAAAGTTATGACGTCATCCACGTAAGCTTGGTATATTTTCCTTATGTTTTCTCTCATAATGTCGTCAATGGTTCTTTTGCAAAATGATTCCTGCATTTGTCAACCCAAAAGGTAGACGGCAAAACTCATACATTCCACCGTTTGCCGAGAACGACGTTTTTTCGCGGTCCTGTTCCGCTAGGTAAATTTGATGGTACCCCAACTTTAAATCTAGGGTGGTAAAAACTTTGCCATTCTTAGATTCGCAAGAATCATTGGAATGCTCGGCATCGGGTATCGATCGGCTATAGTTCGCTCATTTAGCTTCCTAAAGTCCATTACGATTCGTTTATTTTTATTACCATCGTTATCAAACCTGTTGTATGGGGATCTTGATGGTCTAATGATACCATCATAAAGTAATTGCTTGGTTTCGTTGTTTACGAAATAAGAGACTCCATTTGGGTACGGATATAGTTTGGTATAGATTGGTTTGTTATCTATAGTGCGTGTTGCACGCACTACCAGTATTTTAGTGACGCAGCACCCACAAATAGCAAAACAGCTAAATAAAACAATAATGGCTCTTATTCACTATTTATTAATCAAATCGGTCTATATTGTGGTGTGTACAAGTCGTCACTTTAAAAATCTGTAAGGTTATGTTAGAAAATACAAAATTAGAGCAATTAAAATATATGAACCCTAGTCTCTTGATAGCGATCGAACAACTGAATACACAGAGAATCAATGCACAAAGCAATGCGCGACAGCTCCGCTTGATCTAAGCGAATCTGCATGTGTTGTTACTGTTGCTTTACAGTTACTTATTTTACAGTTATTTTGCGTATATTTATTGATGCAGCTGCGGCCCCTGTTCGAAATTAGCTGCGCTCCTGTTATATTATGTTTGGTTGACAGGCCTTGTAGAAATTTCGGTAACATTCCCTCCCAGTAAGCGGACGCAGGAGCTTTCGTACTTACTTAAGTACTTATACCGATGTCAAGGACTGCCAACTTGACTGCTGGCCGGGATAAAACGCCATTCGGTATCTGGACCTTTGCGAGCCGTACCTGTCCATCTTCTGCGGTGGTTACCTCGATGACACGGCCCTTTGTCCAGGTGTTTCGACGCTTTGACGCCTTTTGATGCCATTTCGTTCTCCTGTTGATGTAAGGTAGCATCTCTTTGACCCATCGACTCCAAATTAGGTAAGCGAACATCTCGCTTTGCCGCAGAGTCCACATATAGTCAATTTCTTCAGCCTGTCAGAACGGCTTTTCGCCATTTGATGATCCCAGTAGTAGATGATTCGGGGTTATAGCTTCCTGGTCATCATGGTTGAGATACACATACTTTAACGGTCTAGAGTTTACCGTCATCTCCACTTCCATCATGGCCGTGAGAAGACTCTCGTCCGTGAATTTCTGGTTATGAGTAATACGGTAGAGCAATGCTTTTATAGAGCGCACTAGGCGCTCCCATGCACCACCCATATGGGGTGCGGCTGGCGGGTTGAAATACCACGAGATTTCTCGATATAATAACTTGCGGTGCATCTGCGAGTCACCTAGTTGCATATTCCCACGAAGAAACCCGTCGGTTCCACGGAAATTTTTCTGTTGTCGCTATATATTTTCTT
Source organism: Hirtodrosophila trivittata (assembly GCA_035045065.1). Lineage (NCBI taxonomy): Eukaryota > Metazoa > Arthropoda > Insecta > Diptera > Drosophilidae > Hirtodrosophila > Hirtodrosophila trivittata. Next base: position 28,588 of record JAWNNK010000216.1, on the reverse strand, counting down.
AGTTGCGCCACGACGTGCAATATGGCGACGCAGACCCATTAGGCATGAGTTTGTACTTAGACTATGAACGATCTCGATGCTTATTGCCCGCATTGTGAGGCAAGCTTTGAGCCTGCCCCATCGTTTTAGGGCCTTCCTACCGTCAATGACTGTGAGAGAGCCAAAATAGTCGACTCCCACAAACGTAAATGCCGGCATGAATGCTTCCAGTCTGGGTCGTGGTAGTGGCACCATTAATGGTGGCACAGGCTGAGCATTTTGCAGCTTACAGTGTTGACAGTTACGGCGAACACCTTTAAGAAGACGTCTTAATTTCGTAGCTGAGAAATTTTGCCTTACCTCATTTATAGTTTTTTCGTGGCTGATGTGAAAATACTTTTCGTGATAGTGATGCACTTTCTATTTCGTGACCCAATGTTCTGGTGATAATACGACTAGGTCCTTAGCGAAGCTCGTGTTGCCCTGAGCACGGTTACACACATCACGCCATAGTCGGCTATGTAGAGTTGAAGTCTCCACAACGAGCTACTGCGGCAGACAGTTTGTCCTTTGCGGATGGCTGTGTACTCGTCTACAAAATATTCCAGTTGCGTGGTCCGGTATATGAATCTTTTGGCGTTGACAATATGATCCACCGTCAAACGCGTAGATCCCCTTGTTTTACGTACGTTATCAAGTAGTTTCTCCTTGTAGAGAAGCCAATATGCGACTGCTCGTGACAGCCGGTTCCAGTCGCAGTAGTACTCGTAGTTGGGGTGAATTCCTCTCGTATGTGCAGGAATCGCGGGCGCAGCTCCTCCCTGACTTCTGAGTTGTCGATGTTTTTTTCCGGCAAGGCTGAAGGCGGCAATTGCAGAAAATTGGGGCCGTCAAACCATTGCTTGTAGGCATCAGGCCCGCGTTGAGGTTTCGTGGCGACATCTGTTTCGTTTAAGTTGCTTGGCACCCATCGCCAATCGTTGACCTTCGTGAGCTCCGTGCTTTCTGCAACTCTCAACATTACAAATTGTTGATATCGACGAGGATCCCCTTTAAGCCATGCCAGGACGGGTTTTGAGTCCGACCATAGATGACACTGCTGGATTTGAATCTCATGCTGGTCTTTTATGCTCCTTAGTAGTCGAGTGCCGGTGCCCCCTGCCTGAAGTTCAAAACGTGGTATGGATAGCGGGCGCAGAGGCGCTACCTTGGATTTTGCTGAAACGAGTCGAAGAAAAACTTTACACTCATGCTCAATTCGAAAATACGCTCCCGCAGCATAAGCGTCTTCTCCGGCATCCACAAATACATGAAACTGTATTTGAACGTCTTCAGCTGTGGTATTCCCAAAGTAGCATCGTGGTATCCTGATCTCAGCTATCATTGGCAGCATAACTTGCAGTACTTCTCTTTTGGTCGGCACAATGTTGACCGATATAATGTTACGCTTTATGCGCACGAATTTAAGCGCATATGTGAATGCGTCACGTAGCTCCAAATGTGAGAACGTTTAGTTGGTAGACCTCGATAGCTCCTGTCTCCGAGCTGCGCTGCAGAAAACGTTCTGCCTGGGCGTCTTCCTCTCGTACTGCAATACGTTGGAACATTTCGGCTATATCTCCAGATACTCCGATAACTCGCATCCTGAAGTTGTACATTATCTTGAGCAGCGGTACAATTACATGTGGTCCTTAAAATAAGTAGTCGTTTAGTGAGGATCCTGATGATTTAGCGGTGGCGTCCCATACTAATCGCACTCTGTCAGGCTTGAGTGGGTTGCGTACGGTGAATATCGGCAGATACCATACATTCTTGTTGGTGGCTACCACGGTGCTTCCACTCAGCTTTTTGGCGTAACCTTTATCGATGAGATTATTCATCTGTTAATTTAGTTCGGCGGCGAGCCGAGAATCACCAGCCATTTATCTTTGTAGGCATGCTAGTCTTTTCATTGCCGTAGGCATGTTGTCGGGGAACTGGCGATGATCATCCTTCCATAGTAGTCCCACGGTGTACTTATCGACGTCGCGTCAAGTTGATTTTTTCAGAATCTGCACGGCGCGCTTCTCTTCTAACGTTGTTATGGTGTTCTGAGGTACGTGTTCCTTAGACAGCATGCACTTCTTCACCAGCTCGTGTAGGTCCTGGTCACAACACGGTCCATCCTAATCTCGTGTTTGCGGCAATTGGCTGCTGCCATTTTCCCTCACGCACCTTAAGCAAAGAGAGGAGATTTGGGTTATTGATTCCAATTATGATTTTAGGGACTGCCTTCACATAGCTTGGTAAAGGTAGTCCCTCGAGTTTCGGATATTTGATTGTCTCAGCAGACATGGCCAGATTTTTGACAGTGTGTACGTTTTAAAGTTGGAACACTTTGGCTCCTTGGCACTGCTTTGAGATTTGAGACTGTGTGGACCTTCGCATATAATGCATGTGACGCGCGGTGTATCCTCGCTTTTGGTTGCTGATGTTATTGAGTGCCGCTCTGCATGTCCCCTTAAGTTCTGGAACTATATTTGACGTTGATACGCGGCATGCGTTATCCGCTAGCTCAAATAACCAATCCGCCACATGCTGCAAATTTAGACTGTTCACGGATTTGGAATGTATTGCCCAAATCAGCATCATATCCGGTCCCATCTTCTCGATGAGTTCCTGCAACAGCATCGGGTTATTTAAGTGTGCGTCTAACTTACTAGCTTTCATGGTTGCACACATATTTTTAACTGCAAATGCAAATTCGGTGAGCAGCTCCAGCTTGCCCTTTTGTGAGGGCAGATGCACGTTGTCCAATTACGCCGTTGCCATCAGCATCTTTATTATGTGTTCCGGATGCCCGAAGTACATTTTTAGCGTGCGTTCAACATCGGGCAGCATGTCTAGAAAACGTTAGGCTGTCTCCCATGGTCTCTAACGCCTTTCCTTTAAGGCATTTCTGCAAGCGGATCATATTTTCCTCATTGCTGTAGCCGGCGATCCTTGTGGTGTTCTTATAGGGTCTCTATTGAAGATTGGCAAGTCCCTTCGCGTAGTGATAACCGTGCGGTTTGTTGTTTTGGATTTATGGGGCATCTGTATTTTTAAGGCACTGCCGTGTGCTGCATCCGACAGACATAAGTTTCGTTGCGTGCACACGCTCTTATCATATTGGTGGAAGGCTGATAGGTGCACGTGGAAACGCTATTATCCGATCCACTGCATAAGAACTGAAATTGACTTGAACACTTGCAGCATGTGAGCATGCTCTTGTTGTCCGGTGTGGTACATGAACAGCAACTGCTTGTCGATGCCATAGCTGTTGCGTTACTTTCGCATGTGGACTCACTTGTTCAAGAATTTCGTATTTTTGTTGTATTTTCCTTGCTGAAGTACGCAGCAACTCTGTCCCGTAGGGAATTGCATACGTTTCCACAGAATTGGTTAGCCAAATCTTTGCATAGGATTTATAAAGAATTGTTGCTCGTTCGACCAGTTTTTTAGTGACGCAGCACCCACAAATAGCAAAACAGACAAAATAAACAATAATGGCTCTTACTCACTATTTATTAATCAAATCGGTCTATATTATGGTGTGTACAAGTCGTCACTTTAAAATCTGTAAGGTTATAGCTGTTAGAAAATACAAAATTATAGCTCTTAAAATATATGAACCCTAGTCTCTTGATAGCGAACGAACAACTGAATACACAGAGAATCAATGCACAAAGCAACGGGTGAAAGCTTCACTTGATCTGCGCGATTCTGCATGTGTTGTTGCTGTTGCTTTACAATTACTTATTTTACAGTTATTTTGCGTATATTTATTGATGCCGCTGCGGCCCCTGTTGGAAATTAGCTGCGCTGCTGTTATATTATGTTTGGTTGACAGGCCTTGATGAAATTTCGGTAACATTGCGAATCGTGGCAGTGTCTAATGATACCATCATTAAGTAATTGCTTGGTTTCGTTGTTTACGAAATCAGAGACTCCATTTGGGTATGGATATATTTTGGTATAGATTGGTTCGTTGTCTATAGTGCGAATCGTGGCAGTGACCGAAGTGTTAAAGAGTAGCGCCTCGTTAGGGGTCGAAAACGCCTTTGACCTTTTCAATATCATGTCTATGAATTCCTTTTTGATGGACCTGGGCACTACTATATCGTTAACACCTGTGAGCTTTACACTGTCACAGTAATGGAAGTTCAATTGTTCTGATTTGTTTTGGTATCGAATAGTGCTACTTTGTAAGTCCAATGCCGCCCCTGCTTGTGTTAACAAGTCAAAGCCTATAATGGCATGGGGTTAATGTAACTCTTACCCGCCCCTGTATCAATTAATATTTTTAAAATTCTTCCACCGAACTGTCGTTTGATGTACGGCAGTCGGGATCGTTCCCTGCAGCGAGTCATTGTCGCACAGCGACTCGGCGTCTTCCTCAATTTCAATCACAGCAGCCTCTGCTGCTTTTTCATACCTCATTTCCTCAGCTTCTGAGGCACCCTAAATAAAATTATCTAGCCTTTGGCGTTTTGGACCTGTCACTCTATCGGACGTGTTTGGTCTTTTCTGAGCGTGTTCATTGCTGTTTTGAGGTTTGGAGAAGTTAGTGCGCTGTATAAACCTAGAAGAAGAGTCAATTTCCATTGGCTCTGGGGCTTGCCCCTATTCATCTCTTTTACTTTTCTCCTGGTAACCATTGCTGTTTTGCTGTTTCCTGGTAAAGTGAGGGTTTCTTTCCCTGCCCCGTTCGTCCCTATTATGCTTTCCCTGTTTTGCATGGGGCCGGTTTCTATGGTCCCCTTTTACCTGCTCTCTCTCTGTCATGGCTTTGGCGTATGAGTCCGAAAACATACTGCGCTCAATGCCGGGTTCTGCTTCTCTAGCCAATGCTAAAGCCGATGCTAGGTCTCTCGGCTGAACCGGAAAAACAATGACTTTGAGCGATTTCTTAAGACCTGAAATGAAGGCGTGGAGCGCGTCAGCCCTGACCTCATAGTTGAGAAACGTTTCCTGCACTGTTTCATGTGTCGTTATGACCTTATTCGTAACGAGAGTAAGCTTCCTCTCAACTTCGTCATAATATTCCATTAGTGTCAAGTCACCACGTCTAACCATTTCGAGGCCTTGCCTCAGAAGTCGTAGTGAGGTTTTGTCGGCATAAGAGCAATCTAGTCTAGCTATGATTTTGCAATTGAGAGCTCGTTGTGTACGGACGCGTTTTTTATTCCTCTGTGCCTAAATGAAATATTCGTGATATATTTGCGCCTTTTTACTACAATATATTTTATAGTTAATAATAGCGATTTTTTAAATAAAGGTTGGTAATTGTTCGTGTATTGTTTAATCTGCTGTGCAATTACGTAGGTTTTATATTTTTGTTATTCCTAGTGCAGTTACTTAGTCAAATAATTTTGGCGCTAGCCCTTACAATTGTTTGTGTGGGTGTTTGTTTTGTTTTGATTGCGTTGTTCGCTTTACTGTGGACTGCGCTCTGACCGTTTGTTGTTGTTGCTGTCTCGCTCTCTTGGTTAAGCCGTGAGCGCTGATATTTACAGCAATATTTATATTGTCGCTCTAGTGAAGTGTTTGTTTTTGTCTTTAAGTATTTGCTGTGCGCTTAATTTGAGTGACACTTGCTGTTATTTTACTTTACTCTCCTTTTATTGTTGCCTTTTTTTACAAATACCCCAGTCGGAGTAATGTTGTTCTGCAAGAAAACTTGCAATATAAAGCGCGCGGATGATTCTGTTCAGCCGCCGTTTGTCCATTGCTGGTTGGGTGAAAATGTCATGCATGCCAAATGTGCAGGTCTTTCGGGTCGAGACTCTGATAGAGTTATTGCCATCCCCAAAAAAGGTTGTCGTGGTTTTAATTGGTCCTGCCCTACCTGCATTAAACTCCAATTTGATTTCTCGCGTATAAACAACATGGTGAGAAATCAATTCTTAAAATTAAATGTTTTCGCTAAGACACTGCTAAGCGATTTTGACTCAAGTTCGGAATTGCTTAGTCAATTTAACTTTGAGTGCACATCCCAATGTCTGCCCCAATTTTTAAACGTTCCGACTGTGGTGAATTCGTCAGCACATTCGCCCTCAACTTCGTTGGCAACTCCTTGTCGTCAAGACCTTTCGCCAATTCTATCTCTTTCACTATCACCTGGCATTATGAACATCGATGTTTCTCCTGCGCCATCTCTAGTTGGCTCTCCAACATCATCTCCATCTCCGGTTGTAGAACCAACTCTTATTTCAGAGCCGTCTACTCGAGCAGTAAACACCCGAAAACGTAGACCTTCCCGCGAGGCTAATACGCCTAATATAAACAGTGGTATTAATATTCCGTTAATACCAACATTATCAGTTGTTGTCCCTCGCAAACAAGTATTCGTATCTAGGTTATCCTCAGATACTACTTGTGGAGCGATTGTGGCCGATATTGCTAGCAAGTCCTCTGCCAGTGTGTCGGTCACAAAATTTAACTTTGCCACACCTCGGGAAATATCATCTTTTAAGATTAGCGTCCCACATGACACGTTCTCAACCATATGTGATCCAAAATTTGAGTGTTTGAGTTTACGCCCAAACGGCGAACTGTGCCATCTGTTGCACTTCCAGCCCCTAGTTCTGCCTTAGTATCTGAGGCTGTGTCAAAAAGCTAGGTTCGAGTCCCGTTTCTTTATACATTCATTACCAGAATGTTAGAGGCCTCTAACGAAGCTTAAAAATCTTTATTTGACTAGCTTTTCGCTTAATTTTGACATTATCGTTTTATCAGAGACTTGGTTAACTCCTAGCATATCTGATAGCGAAATTATGTCAAATCGATACTCTGTATTTAGACATGATCGACAGATACGTCGTGGTGGTGGCGTGCTAATCGCCGTCCATTCGACCTTTCAGTATGCCTTCAGATGTTGCAATTGTTGCTGTTAAAGTAACTTCTTCAACACAATCTATTTACATTGTTTGCTCCTACATTCCCCCATCGTCTGATTAACATGTTTGTATGCAACATATTACATGTATAAAAGAAGTGTCTCTTCTAGTGAAGGATCCTGATATTTTCATTGTGCTTGGTGATTTCAATTTACCCAACATCTCATGGACTTATTCCAATAACCTAAATTATCTTGTACCCTCCAGTAGTCATGAGTTTTTAGATTCCATTCCTGATTTTTCAATATTTCAGATGAACCCAATTAAAAACCATCTGAGTAGGATTCTAGACCATATTTTTATAAATGACCATGCAAACTCATGCGTCTATAGAACCTCGCCACTTACTGTCCCCGAAGATACTCATCATCCATCTATTGAGATTTGTATCTCACTTCTTGTTCCTTGTTCACTACCTCGTCAGCAAGTAACACGTCGTTGCTTTCGTAGGGGTAATTACTCCCTACTGAATGGTCTTATTCTTTCAACTGACCGGACTTTTCTTAATAGAGTCACTTATATTGATATTGCCCTTGGCACTTTTTATGACATATTAAACTCACTCTCGGACGTGTGTATCTCTAACTACACCCCGTCGTTAAATCTGTCAAAGACCCTTGGTTTTCTCGCAGACTTGCGTACTTAAAAAATGTTAAGTCTAAACACTTCAAAATGTACAAGAAAACTGGCTCTAGTGTTGATTGGTACAAATATTCTGTTGCCAAGTCAAACTTTGCCCTCCTAAACTCTGTATGTTACGAGAATTATCTTGCTCGTTGTAAAATACCGTTTTCTCGCGATCTCAAGCAGTTTTTTAATTTGTAAATTTGAAAAGAAAATCTTCAATTTTACCTTCATCTTTTTTTCAAGGGCAATCTACTTACTCACCTATGTCTTCCTTCAATTCATCTTATCCCTATAGTATTCCTGCCTCCAACTTAATCTTTACTCCTACTATATCTAACGACTCTCTAACCGCTTCTATTAGTTCTTTAAAACTTCTTTCTCTCCTGGGCCTGACAACATTCCTAGTTATGTCCTTAAAGAGTTCTGCTCTTCTCTGGCTGAACCGTTGCTTAAGCTATTCACTGTAAAGTAGTTTTCCGGGGCAAACTCAGGCGCGCCCAGGGAACTCCTACAAGAAATAAGGGGAATGCTGAGATTCGGGTGAGGTGTACCCTGGGATCACCTGGAGTCTAACTCTGCAACCCACTCCACTACGGTTATCCGGGTCCTCTCTCCATCTCCTGGACGCCAGGGATGAGAGAGCGATCCGGAGTGTCACCAAGGGAAAGCAGGTCGGCCCATCATCGGCTCCGGGTTGATGAATAGCCGAAGAGCGCCGAGCACCCTTCTGCACGCTCCTCAGGTTATCACCAACCACGTTACCCGGCAATGGGACAACCAAGGGAGGAAGGAAAGGGTGGTCCGATCTGTAGGAGGGGATAATCTCAATGGATGCCGGGTTGGGTACATCTCTGCACATCCATAGTGATTCCCCGTCCCTGAATCGTACCGGAGCGGTAAAGGAGGAGAAGGGGAAAATGTGGTCATATTTCGGGATTGGGTGAATCTCAATGGATGCCGGGCTTGGTACATCTCTGCACATCCACTTTGATCCACCCGTCCCTAAATCGTGACGGAGGGGTAAGGAAGGAGGGAAAGGAGAAAAGGGTTCTAAGTACCGGAATGATCCTTACATTAAAGGAGAACGCTCTTTCTACATTATTTTCGTTTATTACTTAAGCACTACTTTATTTCTACCCCACGATACCCTATCCCCACCAAGCTAGGTTATATATCCCCTGCTGACCCCGTTCGTCTTACTCTTACGGTACGTATTTGGCTTTTTTTTTTGCACCCCGGCCGGAAAATCTTCATAAGATTCGACATCTACCCCCTGTAGATGGATATGTGCGATTCAAGGCCCATCTGGGTCTCAGTTACGCACAAACACATCTACATCCAGTAGATGGGTATGTACGATATTAGGCCCATTAGGGTCTCGCCTACGCACTAAAAACTGCGGTATGCTCTTCTGTCCTTGAACTTCGCTCACCGGGACTGTCAATTAAGATAATGCTTCGGTGAGCAGGATAAGGTGCTTCTGTGCACTCTATCTTCTTCATCATTTTGCGTGACTTCGGAGTACTCTTTAGTCGCCTTTTACGACAAGTAGAGTGGACTGAAGTGGTATTCTCTTCCCGCCACTCCACGGGCAGCGCCGATCGGCTATTGGCTGACTATTCTGTTGGCTATCTCGTCAGCTCTGACTCGCTTCATCAAGTTGATGATAGTGGCGTGGTCCGCCATCCAGGAGTCACGAGCTGCCATCATCGCGGCTTGGAGTTTTCCAGCCCGAGTTGGGTACCAGTTAAAGCACCCAGCTGTCCTCTCTTCGACGTGAATCTAGCACAGTGTAGAAGCACATGCTCTGCCGACTCTACATCGTCCAGGCAGTAGACGCACTGAGCGGTCTCCACGTGATGGAACCTATCGAGGTACCCGCGGAAGCAGCCGTGGTCCGTGAGGAACTGGATGAGGTGGAAATCCAGCTCCTTGTGCTCACACGCTATCCATTCTCTGATGTCAGGAATCAGTTTATATGTCCAGCGTCCTTTGCGGGATGCTTGCCATTTGGCCTGCCATTCTGCAAGCAGCAGCTCGTACGCCACAGTCCGACTGACGCCTTCTCTCATTGCGGCCAATGCCTGGACCTCCAGATCCACGGGGGGCATACCGGCCAAAACGAGCGATGCATCTTCTGAGATGGTTCTGAAGCCTCTAATTAACCTGAGCGCCATGGTGCGGTATACTACTCGGGCCTCTTTGAGGTAAGACGGCTTATCCGTGACTCTGCTCCAAATTGGCCCACCGTACAGGAGAGTAGCCTTTGTTACAGAAACGAGAAGTCTCCTTGCTGGCAACGTACGTATGCGTGTGTGTGTGCGGGGCTGTGACGTCCGCTGCTGTTGTTGCGCCTCATCTGTGTGTGTGTGTGTTGCTGTGGTTGTGCCTTGGGTGTGTGTGTGCGTGTGGGTGTATTGTAGTGGTTGTGCTTCGTGTGTGGGTGTGTGCGCGGCTGTTTTTGTGCACCGGGTGTAGGGTGTGTGTTGCAGTCGCGGTGGCACGTGGCCGTGTGCTGTGGTTGTTGCTATTGTTGTTGTTTTATTATTTATCATTTATTATTTTAAGTTATTGTGTAATGTTAATTTGTAATATTGTCTGATTTTATTTTAATGTGTTGTTTTGTGCCAGTGTCGAAGTATGATGTTTTAGGATTTTATTCTATTGTTATTGGTATTGTTTTTAATATGTATTTATTATTTAAAATTATTTAGTTCATTTTAATTTCCAGTCCATGAGTAACACTCCATGTTAGTAGCCGACCACGTCCGTTCCGTTTCGATGCTCGAGTTCCACTGCCATTTGCCTTTTTTCTAATAAGCATCGCAACCTAATGCTAATACGATTCTCCAGCTCGTCTTATTGCTGGGCCCCGAGATAAGAGCGCATGCTCTCTTTGTTGTTGTTGCGCGCATGTGTAAGCTGCCCTTTTCGTTCGCTTGCTTATTGTTCGTAATGTCCGTGTGTAAGTCACAACAGCAAGCGCGCATGTATAAGCTTATCATGCATTTAATCTCGCTCTCTCACTGTTGTTGTTGAACAGTGAGCGCGTAAGCGTAAGCTTATCTGCATTTGATCTCGCTCTCTCACTGTTGGACAGTGAGCGCGTATGCATAAGCTTATCTGCATTTAATCTCGCTCTCCTACTGTTGGACAGTGAGCGCGTATGCATAAGCTTATCTTGCATTCTATTGGTTCAACTTTTAAGATGAGCTTTTCTGTATTCGTGGGCAGCCGTTGCTTATCTCTGTTCGAAGCGGCCGAGTGTTGGCCCCGATAGCGGGTATCCCGCTGCTTGCCCTGAAGCGCGTAGCTTGTTTTAAGCTAATAATAAAAAATAAAAAAATAATAATTCTAAATTGCCGGTTCCATGCCCTTTGTATTTAGTTTATGTAAGGAGGATTTGAATCCTTACATCACTCTATCTCTTGAATCCATTAGGTTCCCTGTTCGTTGGAAAGATTCATATCTAATCCCACTCCATAAGAAAGGTAACAAGTCTGACAATTCAAACTATAGAGGCATCGCAAAGCTATCTGCAATTCCTTAATTGTTTGAAAAGATTCTCGTTTCTACTTTACAGCATTGCTGTAAGTCAATTATATCCCCTGCCCAACATGGCTTTGTACAAGGTCGTTCCACTGTGACCAATTTACTGGAATTTACCACTTTGGTAAATGATGAATTTTTAAAAAAAAGTCAATCCGATGTTATTTACACGGATTTTAGTTAAGCTTTTGACTCTGTCAATCATAATCTTCCTATCTTTAAACTCGATTGCATAGGTTTCCCACCCTCCTTATTATATTGGATTTCCTCTTATTTGAAAGATAGAACCCAAAAAGTGTTACTGAGGTCTTCTACTTCGAGACCAATTTCTGTCACTTCTGGTGTACCTCAAGGTAGTCATTTAGGACCCCTTTTATTCACTCTTTTTATTAATGATTTACCTACCACCCTTTCTCATTCCCATTGTCTCATGTTTGCAGATGATGTTAAGCTTATCTGTTCATACACTGATCCCACTCAAAACTTTTTGCAAGAGGATTTGAGTGCATTGCAACGCTAGTGTTTGACCAATCAGTTGCATCTTAATTGTACAAAATATATGTTTATGACATTAAGTCGTGTTAGACCCTCTTTAGGCTCCTATACGATTAACAATATTCCATTGCAACGTATATCTACGGTTAAAGACTTGGGTGTCTTATTTGACTGCAAATTGAATTTTAATTTGCATATCTCTTCTATCACGAACGAAGCCAAGGGAGTACTTGGATTTATTAAACGTTGGTCAAAGGAATTCAATGATCCTTTTACCACAAAATTCCTTTACATTTCTCTTGTTCGGCCGATTCTGGAATACTGTTCGTGCGTCTGGTGCCCTCAGTATAGTGCCACCCAGGATCGAATTGAATCCGTTCAAAAGCAATTCGTGCTGTTCGCTTTACGTGGACTAAACTGGGACCCCAATCTTCGTCTACCGTCATACTCCAGTAGGCTTCTTCTTCTTAATCTTCCTTCACTAGTTAATCGTAGAAAAACTCTTAATGCTGTTTTTCTACACAAACTGATTATAGGCAATATTGAGTATGCCTTCCTTTTAGGTCGTCTTAGTTTTTCTTTTCCTCGTCGTTGTACTAGGAACTGTATCCCTTCCTACATGCACAACAGATTACGCATTACACAGCTCTTTCCACGCTTTATGTGTTAACTATAATAATCTACACAACGTGATCTCAAATGCATCTTCTCTATCTTCATTAAAATCTTCTCTTTTCCTATATCTTAGTAGAAACAATTAACCTTCTTTCTAGCCACGTTTCTTCAATTTATCGTACTTCCTTTTATTTCTTTATTATACTGCTACTTTTATATACTATTCACTTCTAAAAGTATATTTATTAGTAACAGTGTAAACCCTATTTACTAATTCTCTTATACATTAATACTTAATATACTATGCTTCTATGTACTATTGCTCCTAATAGTATATACGTAAGTAATAGTATATTGTCAATATTTTAAAATTTTTTTATTCTACACTAATATACTAATATATTGATCTGATTGGGTTTTTCCCAATCCTCGCAACAAATGTTGGATCATTTTATTTCTCATTTCGAACACCTCAGATATTAACTTTAATTTTTTACTTAAATATTTCGTTTTAAATTTAAATTACATAACTTCAGTTTTAATTTATATTTAAATTTATATTAATGTTACTTTCAAATTTTGGTCGACTGTTATTAGTTGACATTAAATAAATAAATAAATAAATAAATAAATGATTGCATCAAAGTTCAGGACAGTATTGTGTGTGACTAATACCGCTCTGGCTGCTCCATTAATTTTGTTCCTAGTGATTGTTACCGCTTGGTAATGCGTGCAACTACCAACAAAAGGTTTGAATAACTCGTACGCATAAACGGCTGATTGCCTCCATGCTACGTACTCATCTGACCCGCCCCAAATTCTGGGACTGATTTTACTATGTCCAGTGGAATATTACACTCGGTATGTGGGTCCGCAGAAATTCTTTTATAGGGTTCAACTTGTGGTGCTTCGACACACAAGCTACTTATTCGCTCACTCACAGCGTTAAGCTAAGCTTGGAACCTCCGCTCTTGCTGCGCTAATGCTTTGCTAACAGCGGATACTATTTGTACTATGTTCACATATTGAATGCACACTCTACTCAGTGCTTTGCATATATAGTATACCAAACACATTGTGGCACTTTGTCACAATGTTTACATAACGCCCGGAGCACATTCCAATTATGCAAGTGTGTAATAACTTGACCACACATGCATGGGCACCCAAAAGTAAAGAGTCAGCATGTCTGCAATGCGACCACTCTGTCACCAACTGAACATGTTACGCTCTCCCTCTCGTAGCGACGTCAGCGCCGCTACTCATACATATATATAAACGAATACGATCGCTCCGCTGCCGGCGTCGCTGGCAGCGCAGCTCGCATTCTTAGCTTTAATGAAATTCATGTATTTAGCCTAAGAATCATTCAAATAAGAAAAAACGCTGAAGACAGACGTCTTCAGCCTAACCAACATACTATCGTTTATCTATCAAGACATTGAAATACATCGGGACGTTTTTGGAATTACATATTAATGCTTTTACCTCGCACCTGGCTAAAATCTGCTTGGTTGTTGTTGTATTCAGTGTCCCAGTCAGTGCACACGGTCTTTATATTACTTAACGCGTCTAACCAACACATATGCTCACGTGCATAAAACAAATTCTTAACAGCGGCTTTGAATTTGTGTTAAAATTAACTGTTTTAACTGTATTTTCTCAAAGCAACACAAGTGCAGTATGACTTTTGATATTATTGCACTTGCTTTATGCGTCTAATAAGCACTATACAATTTAGTTAAGCCGCATAGATATGACACATAAGTTTTACAAGGCTTTTAAATTTATTTACTCGTGGCACTTTATTTTGCTATTTCCAGGCAGACTAACATAACACATTCACAATTACACCTGCTACTGTCATCGGTTTCTTTTTTCTTTTTTAATTTTGGTGTATGTTTAATTGGGTGGGTAATTTTAAACGAACTTACATGCTGTGTGGAGTAACGTAAATTTATCTCTAACTAGGGTGGTGATCCTTGTATGTTGGGCGCCAGGAAGTGAATCGTCGAGTTGTGTTGGTCAATCAAGTATTTCGACCGGTTGCAGCTAGAGTCCAGGAATGTGGTCACCAATGTTACTGGTGATTAGGTTAATAAGGCTTTCCTATCGCTAGCCTTGTGGCTTACTAATAAAACAATTTAATTATTTTCGGCTATAGCCGGAGTAGTGCATTTAATCAAATTAGATGTGCTTCCTTATAAGCTTGATGCAAAACTGAACTTGTAGCTTATAATTGAATTAAATCTAAACCTAAAGGCGGAACCCATAAGCTACAAAGCTACAGCCGGCAAGCCGACTCAGCATAAGTGATAACGCAGACACTTGCAGCATAGTCAAGTATCACGTTACCGTTGCTGACCATAGTGGCCGGGGCACTGAACTCATGCGTCAGCGGATTATGTTTGGAACAAATGGGTAAAGATAAGTGTTGTGCAAGATTTTTATACAAAGTTATTTGTGTGCAATTCTTATGTGTTAACTTATACCCAACTCTCTTTTTACACGGTTTCTTTTTACACGCATTTGAAGTTACACGGTTGAAAAAAAATTTTTTTTTAAAATTGTTTTATCTAGTACGGTTTCAAAATGACTGTTTTGTAATTATGTTTGTTTTTACAACACTTGGCACCATTGCTGAAATGAACATACATAGTAATAACTGGGAAATCCCCTTATTCGATAACTCTTACCTACACATTTTGTTCGCATGATATTTATATAAAATATTGCTTAATTAAAGTGTTTAAAGTTTATTAGCTCGCAATAATTTATCAATTGTTCGTGCTATCAATTAGATTTGAACATTTCTGAACTTAATAAGTGAAAAAAGGTATTTTATCTATACATTTTTAGTTGAGCTTTAAAAATAAAATTTTTGCCCTTACTACAGTTAATAAAATGTCCAAAATTTCAAAGATTCGTATAAAAGATTTTTTAATAAAAAAGTCGACGGCGCAAGACCTTTCGGAAAGTAGTCCGACAGTTCAAAACTCTATTACCGGACGAAACTCACCATTGGATAATTTGATGGATATCTCCAGTGATGATAAGCTTTCTGTTAATAACCGAGAGTACCCATCGGTTGTATTCAACAGTTGTCTTTAATATAAGTTCAACAGTGTCGTCAATTTTCTTCTGCAACTTCAAGTACCTGGCAATTTTGGTGAGGGTGCTGTGGAAGCTTAACGTGGCCATTTGAAGTGCTGTGAAGAGAAAGGGAGTTTATGACGTCCACTCCGAACTGATTTTTTAGCAAAGACGCTAAAGTTTCTGAATTTTGCGACGGCTCATGAGTTGTCACAAAAGATAATCTTTGTGTCTGAAAATGTTCATTAACTGAATGATTGGACCCATTAGGATATTGATGAGTGATCTGGCAACAGCAGCGAAGTCTCTAATGAAACACCTATAGTAAAAGAGACTTTGGTTCGGCAAATTCTTTGATCGCCTTCTCCTTTTTGGGGCAGCTTGTCGTTCCATTTTTGGAGACGATGAAGCCAAGAAACTCAACACATTCTTTAAAGAATTGTGTCTTGTCTCTGGTATCTGAGAGAGCTTTGAGGACCCAGTCAAGATGCTTGACATGATCAGTTTGGTTTACAGAAAAAATGATTACGTCATCTACATAAACGTATCTTGATTTGCCGATTTGCTCACGGAGAACGTCGTCAATGGCTTTTTGGAAGATGCTGGATGCATTCTTAAAACCAAACGGTAGTCGGCAAAATTCATATTTTCCATTCCCATTCACGCGGTTTTTTGGCCATCGCATTCTGCCTTATTAGTCTAAATTAATCGCTTTTCCAAGGTTTGAAAATATCATGGGAACGCTGGGTACTGGATATTTGTGGTCCACAGTCAATTCATTCAGTTGTCTAAAGTCGATCACCAGGCGCATTTTTTTGTTTCTACATTCATTTTGGCCTTTTTTTATCTACAACCCAGGCTGGGCTGTCGTAAGGAGACACAGACGGGCGGATAATGTTCCCCAGTAGATCTTTTATATCCGTATTAACAAAACGTTGTACACCCATTTGAAATGGGTACCACTTTAAATACACAGATATTGAATGGAAACAGGAATTTTTAAGGCATTGATATTGGTAAAATTTTTCTTTTTGGCAGGACCGAAATTAAGGATTCTACCGTAACATAGCGTTTGAGATTTTGCATTTATAATGGTTTCTGCGTTTGTTAACAGATCATAGCCGATTATCCCATCAAAAGAATTTAGGTCGGAAATAAGGAATAAAGTGGTAGGATATTGATTTTGCATTGTATTGGAATTTAGCTTGAGGCGTAGATTGAACCCACGCTGTAAAGGGAATCGACACAGGTTACACTTTTAAGCCTTCAATCGGCTTTATGTAGTTCTTTGCTGCCTTAAGTCGATAAGTATCTTTTATTGTTCTTCCAGCCAGCTTCCGTTCGATGTATGGGAATCCGGAATAACCCCTAAAAAATTGATCCCATCAAAATCAACTATATCTTCAGACTTGGACTTGGACTTTTGTTTTTACTGGAGTGAATCTGTCCCAGGGAATCTATGTCGTCGTCACTATCATCATTCTTTCCCTATAATTACCAAGAAAACTCATATTTAATATATGAGAATGAGAATATATAACAAGCGAGAAATTGTAATGAAGGGCCAGAGAAACAATCACGGTAACGCCACCAAGCACTTTTATATGATATAGTTTCAGTTTAAAAGAAAACTTCACTAACATGAACATTTTAAATTAATAACTTCGACGTTGTAGAAATTTGCTGCTATTGTCACGGTAGCTGGTTGCGTCACCGTCGTTGAAGACGTGTCGATTTCAAGAATCCGTTGACGTTGCCGTTGGTCAGTTTTGACTACTTCTCCGCTGTCCGAAATGCTACAGCTGCTTCGGTGTTCTTTGTGTATGGATTGTAGAGTAGAGCATTGAAATTGGACGCTGGCTGTTTGCTTTTGTAGGTTGAATTAAAGGCGATAGCCTTTGTAATTCGAGTGTTAGCTGTTTTAACGCAATTTAAAATGATGGCTTTAGCCTTAGTTTTGTAATTTTTCCACTGTAGATTTGGTACTTCTTTGTATTATTTGAATTATTAGCGTAAGCACTTCGAATTAAAATATCAACCGTTGGCGTTAGCCTTTGATAATTTAAATTAAAGTGTTCGCGTAAGCTTACGTTTTGTAATTCTACCATTGTAGGTTTTGGTTTTTGTTTGCACTATTCGAATTGTTAGCGTTAGCACTTGTAATTAGAATATTAATCGCAGGTGTTAGCTTTTGAAAACACAATTGTTGGCTTTAGCCTTTGTTGCCCAAATTTTGGTTATAGTTTTTTAAACGATTTTCCTTTTCTGAGTCTTTAGACCGAGTTGGGCGCCTATTAAGCAAATTACCTTGTTGCGCGTTAGCCAATTTCAGATTAGTATTTTACCGCGTAAACGGCAGAGAAAGACGTTCGCGTTAGCTTAGTTCAATCTTTATTCTGAATTTCTTCTCTGATACAATTTACTAATAGCCGACAACATTGTCCACGGTAATGCTGAGCTTGCACCTCGTGCAACTTTTCATATTAGCGCGGCGAATGTTACCTACGGTTACGTTGACCGTGCATTCAGCATGATCAGCGTTTTACGGGTACGATTGCCACGCCCGTTCTAGGCACATGTTTCCTGTTGGAATCCCGCGTAACTATGCTTAAGTAAACTATATTAACTTGCATAGTGTTTTAAGCCTGTCGACTCTTAAACCAAGTTTTTGGCGACTGTGAGTTTAATATGTGCTCCTTAATTAATAGCTTTAATTGGGTAATTGGGAACATGTGTAACAATATATTTTTATAAATATATCGCTACAAGCATATATGTGTGCATATGTGCATATATAAGAAATATGCATAGCTGGGCACCAAAAGTAAGATTCGTTGATTGTTAGCTCATTAGTTGAAAAGCTTATTTTGTTAATTGCTTATCCGTTAAATCTCAAAAAATTTAACGGAAGTTAACGTTAATCGTTTAAGCGTTAACATACAAAAAAAAAGTAATAGTTTTATTTCGAAATTTAGCAAAAAAAAAAGGCATTTATAGTTTATATATACTCTATATTATAGAGAAGGTAATTTATTACAAATTATTCATCAAATTCAAATAAGATTTACCTTTCATAAACATAAGCATATTAAAGTTTTCGTCTGATAGAGAATATCTCTTGCGGGTTATTATATTTAAAAGACAAATAAGAAGATGGATTTTAAAATTACAAGAATTTGACTGCGACATTCAATATTTAAAAGGGAAAGACAATAAAGTAGCAGACTTTTTAAGTAGACTGGAAACAGCGACGCTCATAAACAAAGATAATGAAGACGAATCAAATCTCCAAATGTCAGACACCATGCATTCAGCAGACGAAAATTATCCAATTCATTTGTTTATAAAAGACGAAATAGTTAACAAACACAGAAATCAAATTGTAAAATACTCCGCAATAGATAATATCATTGTAACTCATGGTAGAAAAATAATAGAAATTAAGCCAACAGGTGAAACTTTAGATATTGAACAAAAATTACAAAATAGCATAAACAAATGCAAAATTGGCATATATTCAGAAGTACCAGACTCAGTATATTATAAAGTACAATGTATTATAATATACCTTTTTAAATATACCAAGAATATTAAATTTGTTAAATGTACGAAAAGAGCTATAGAAATAGAAAATTAAGAACAACTTCATAAACAAATAAACAAACAAAGCACTATATCATACTAAAGAATCCCTTCATAGTGGCATGAACGAAACATTCTATTCATAAATATAAAAAAATTTAAGAGAACTTATTATTTTGGTGATATTGAATTGTAGAAAATGCAGGGAAATTAAATTTGACAGAAATACACTTAAACCAAAGTTTGAAATTACTGAACCACCAGACGATAAAAATTAAGTAATACATATAGATATTTTCCATATTAAACACAGAACATTTGTAGCAGTCATAGATAAACTCACTAAATTTGCAACAGCATATAACATTAAAGATAGAAATTGAAGAGTAAAATTGCGTATTATATATGAACAATTCACAAAGTTTGGTAAACCAAAGAATATTATAATGGATAATGAATTTAGATCAGAGCAAATAATAAACTTTTTAAATGAAGAAGACATAGAATTACATTTGAAAAACTAAATGCACATACTGGCAACGCAGATATAGAAAGACTACACTCAACTCTGATTGAAATTATTAACAGCGTAGAAAAAGACATCGCGATCGAAACAAAAATTCAAATGACCATAGGGGCATACAATAAAAAGTATCATACAACAATTAAATGCTCACCTAATCAAACAAAGAATGAAATAGATGCACAAGAACTACAGAAAATTACACAAGTAATAAATAATAAAAAATTATAAACGTGTTAGACATAGGGACGAACCGTACTTCAGATACGCAAATTTAAAAGATATTTATCCTTGTAACATTAAAAGACCATTAAAAAAGGAAATATAATAATTTTTTTTTAAGTAGTAATTATTTTTTTTTAAGTAGTAATTATTTTTTTTTTTTATATATATGTCGGAGAGGAACTTTGCTTTTCGTTTTCCATTTTTATATTGTCTCTTTATTAAATAAACGTAGCGAGTCCCAGTTGTCTTTTTCGTAGTCCTTTCTTGTCTGACTTTTCAGTTGTTGCTCTGCGCCACGCTTAGTCCATCTAGCTATCCCGCTAGGACCTCGCCGTTTTACATATCCAAGACAGTATCTCTCCCTTTGTCTTATTCATTTTTATTTATTAATATGTTACTTAACACTCACAATGTTGTTTAATATAGTTAATGTCAAATTTAACATTCTAATCTGTCTGCTTCACGACACGGCCTTCCTGACTATCACACGTCCTCGTGTGCATCATTCAACTCACACCAAAGAATCAGATTGAGCATCATATCTTGCATCACTAATCAAATTTTAATTTATTTCTCTTACTAATTTTTTTCTTTTCTTGTTTTCAAAATCTCCAAATGTCAGTTTCTATAGAAACTGGCCCATTTGGCATCGATCTTGTCTGTACATGGTCCACGGGCTCTTACCGCCTCTCTGGGACGCTATGCAGCTGCAGTGCCTTGATCCAACACTTGATCAACCATCCGCCACAAACAATTTCATTCTTCATCGACGTGAACATTGATGCTTGGACCAAGCCGCATGTAAGATGTTCCCTGCACCCTCGGTGGCAGGGATAGATCGACTTGTAAATTATTTTATTAGCCATGAACTTTAATAGGTATCTATCAACTTCCAACAGCTCAATTACCATGAATGGCCCTTTGAATTTTGGCTCCAATTTAGTCTGATGACGCTCTCCTCATTTTAGCAAGACATGATCGTCCACCTTGTGCTTCACAATATTATTTTGCATATATTGCATTCTTATCAATGTTTTCTTTGACTCGAGTTCTTACATAATCAAGGTCAACTTTGGTTTCTTCATTTATGAGTAACATACCTAGTGGTCTGGCTTCTTTGCCTATCAAGAGCTCTAACGGGCTAAACTTAGTCGGCCGATTACTAGTACAATTGATAGCTTATTGCACATCTCCTAATGCCTTCTGCCATGATCTCTCTCTCGTCTCTACTGCTGTCAACATACTTTTCATTGTACTCATTTCCATTTGCACTTTGCCTGACGAGGGCTTCGAAATCTTAGTGGTCATACAACTCTACAAACTTACGGGTATATTTTGGCATATTTTTAAGCCGGTATTGCTCGTAAGCTTTGTCTAACGTTTTCTGCCAACCAAGATGCATTAAAGACTCATCAACATTGTTAATGATGGACCATTTAAGGGCGCGTGGAATGACAGGCCAACAGCGAGTTTTGCCTTTTTTCTGCATTTTGCGATATAACAATCCGCTTCTCAACTCATAAGTTTTCGCTATATCTTCCTGCATCTCACCGGTGTTTAGCTGTGCTACAATACCACTTACTTTGATCGCGCTGTTGTTCAGCAACTAGCCAATTGTCCGTAATTTCAACCAAGTCAATACGCACGTCAGTTACATTATTTATATAACTGGATTTACTTGGAATTGGATTAAAGGACTGGCTTCCCTTACGATACTCCAAATTGAAATCAAATGATTATAAATAAGCACTGTGCACTGTAAATTTTTGGAAATGCCGGTAAAGACGGAAATGTTTTACAGCATTGTACACCACCAGAGTTTCCAACTCATAGGAGTGGTACTTGTTTTGCGTTACTATGTACATACATTTACTGTATTATTCCTCCACCCTGCACATCTGCACTGGCGTCCGTGTAAAATTCAATTGGGCGTTCTGAATCAATGCTTTTTATTTTTAGGTCACTAGTTAATGCCTTAATAGTTTTTTGACGTATTTGTTCATGCTCCTCTTTTCAGGTAAAACCATTATTTTTATATGTCAACTTATACAATAGCTTCATTTGCTCGGCGAAACGTGGAATGAATTGTCGAAAGTAGGATGCTTGTCCTATGAACTGCCTTAGTGTTACTGAATTACGATTAGTTAGTGCCGACAGGGCTTTTATTTTTCTAGCATTTGGCTTCATCTCACCATTTTGTTATAAAATAACCGAGTTATTCAATTCCTGTTTGCAGAAAAGCACACTTCTTTACTTCTTTTTTCAGCCAAAAAAGCAAAGCGAGGAAATCAGCTTGTCGCGAATGCCATTCTTTCGATCAATTCAGTTTGTATAGGAATTTGATAAAAACCACTGGCCATATCTAAGATTGAAAAATTTATTCCATCACGCATTCTATTAATCTGGTCAGAAATTAGTTGAAACGTATATTTGTCTGACACTGTATTAGCATTTAGCTCCCTATAGTCAATGCATAGTCTATTACTACCATCTTTCTTTTTTACTAAAAGCATTGGACTGGCAAATGCCGAGCTCCTCGGACGGATCACTTTAGGATCTAAAATCTGCTGTATTTTTGTTCTTACGAGATGCTTTTCATCCTCACTAAGTCTATAAGGGCGTCGTTAAACTGTTTTGTTGTTATCCAACAAACGAGTCTCTCATGATCCAGTTGTGATACGTCTTTTCGGTATTTCATTTATAAAGTTGACCGAGTATTTTTCTAGTATGTTTATTATTGATTGCTTATCGTGCTCACGTTACACAACATTGTTATTAACATATTTTATTATACTGTTTTCTACTGATTCATTGTGAACTACATTAACAGTTTTGGCATTAACAACATTTAACATTTTCTGTTTTTCCTCTTTATATTACCACATTATGATATGTTATACCAGCAATCTTGTCATTTAACTTCTCCTTGATAAATGGGCATTCAGCACCAGATTCGAAAAAAAATTTAAACAGCTCACCATACTGATGCATTACTACCTGTGGCTCCGATACTGCACACACGTTGATTCACTTCACAATGTTAATATTTGTTGTAATTGCACTCTTGGTACAAGTAGACGTAAAATGTCTTATTTTGCCTGTAACATGTCACACCAGACCTGTCTCGTCCAGTAACCGGCTTTCCATACGATTGCTTTGTTTTCATTTCGCTCTTTTCGTCTGCAACCCTTTTACGACAGTCCAAGCTTGCCACAATGATGACATTTAACTTGATCTTGCATCTTGTGTTTATCCTTTTCTGGGCCAAAATACGATCCAGAGCATTCGACTCGCTTGCCAAATGCATATGCCTTTAATTGCTGCTGCATTTTGTTGCGCTTCCTCATTGTTCTTACTTGACGATCTGAATTGCCATCAGAAGCGATACTACTATTTCTGGTTCAGCCATTGAACTCCAATTCGTCATCAACGAAGTCACTACACCGCTGCAGTATACTTACAGGCACTAGTTTTCATTCAGTCGCCCATTTAGCAAGTTGATCAAAATGGCGCCAGGCGTCTCCATGCTCTCAATCGGTGTTTGAACAATTCTTGAAACTGCAGCTAGGTGATTCTAACGAAGCAAATTTGCGATAGCCATTGGAATGCGCTTCCAGTTAGTGATTTACTTACCGTCATCACCAATGCACTGCCCTCCAATGCAAAACTGCAAATATGATTTTGACAGAGCATCTATTGGAGGGTAGTGCACGGGGTTGAACGTAGGCATTGTGCGTTGTTGTTGTTAACAGCGTTTGTATGGCCTTCAACAATTCTAAAAACTTTCTATTTTGTGCTGTGGCGATCCCACTTCTGATGTCGGAGAGATACTTTGTTTTTCGTTCTCCATTTGTATACTGTCTCTTTACAACTGCACCACACTCAGTCCATCTAGCTATCCCGTTCGGACCTCGCCGTTTTACATATCCAAGACAGTATCTCTCCCTTTGTCTTATTCATTTTTATTTATTTATATGTTACTTAACACTAACAATGTTGTTTAATATAGTTGATGTCAAACTTGACATTCTATTAATCGTATAAATGACACTATCGATGGTACACACTAGGCTACATGTCGTACCAATTCAGGAAGAAGCCGCATACGTACCCATACCTATTTAATCAACAGAAATTGTTAATGAGACCATTATTATATTACACAATATTGATATTAATCAAATTACTAAAATAATTACTAAAATGGAAAATAATATAAGAGACATTAAGATATCAGACAAAGAATTAATCATTGATGAAATATACCTGATTAAAGCAAAAAGCAAATCAATTACACCATCTTATTGAGTAAAAAGAGGACTTTTCAATAGTGAAGGAACAGTATACAGCTGCCTCTTTCGAGTAATGGATAATGAATATAGAGAAGACATACTTGAACATCTTGATATAATAGTTCAAAATAATCATGTACTTGTCAATAATATGAATCAACATATTATTCATATTAACACACATTTCGACGAAACAATAAATAAACTAATAGATACAATATTACAAAACAGAAATATAATACAATTATTTGCCTGAAAAATGAATGAACAAAATAAGCAAATGATAAGTAAAATAGTTTTAAGCGATCAGATACCAAAACTTAAAAACATTAATAAAAAAAAGCTACAATCAAGAAAATATAGCTTCAGCAAAAATTAATATATTTTTGCCAGAAATTTTAACAAAAGACGAAATAGAATAATTCCAAATAGGCTTTACACAATCAAATTAATTAGAATGGGCATTTTAAGCTATAAAAATAATACTATCATCATGGCTGTTGCGTGCCAAGAAGGCATTTATACACCTTAATAGAACTTTATATCATAAATAAGTAAGTTAAGTAAATAGTGTTGCGCCTGCCTGTTTACGTACAATGATTCTTCAAAATTAAAATTAATCGATTTCTTTTGGTATTATTTCTATTGGTTTATATGCAAGTCTGATTATGGTAGAGCTGCAGAGTTGCTACAAGTTTTATTCAGTTAAATTCAAAATTAAAATTATTTCACTACATTCCCGACACCGTAAAACGATCATGCCGTTTTACCTAACACGTCAAGAATAGCCAACTTTGATATTGGTCTCTTCAATATGCCTGTTGAGGTCTGCACCTCAGCAATTCTGATTTGCCCGTCTTTAGCTTGTATAGGTTGAACAACTTGACCTTTCCAGGAGCCTCTAGCTTGGCTTTCATCACAAATTAAGACTACATCTCCCGCTTTGATGGGCTTAGTAGGTGTTTGGTTTTTTTGGTGACCGTGGGTAAGTATTCTCTGATCCACCGTCGCCAAAAAGAGTCCCTTAATTGTTGAGCTATACGATACTGCTTACGAAAGCAGAAGCTATCATCCGCTCCAGGAGTCTTACGTAGTATTTCATTAACAATTGGCTCATCATTTTGGTGGTGATATATTCCAGGATAGTGTTGAACGATCAAATTGGTCAGTCTGTGACCCTTTGGCAGTATGATAGGCTGACGCGCTCTTTGAGGTAATATTGTGGCGTAATCAAGCTTCCCATGTACGCCAAGTACACCATATTCATCTAATTTTGGTGACAATGAACGCTTGTGACTGAGCGAGCTTACACAGTACCAGTTCAGCCTGACGTAGCTCCACTAATGATAATTACGTACGTATCTAGAAAAACGCCCAATGTCAATCAATGACTCCTCACTTATATATAAGATGATTTGTCGCCTTTCCATTAAGTCATTGATGGAAATTGTCAGCTTTTCTTGACATGGCCAGAGTGATTCTAGCTCCAACAGAAAGTCTGGTCCCCTGTCCATATCGTCTATGATCATAGCTAATATTTTTGATTGTTTTAGTAGCCTTGTCTGTCGGGTTAAGTTGTGTTAGTACCCAGCGCTAGTTTCGTTTGTCGTCTCTAAAATTTCACTAATACGGTGTGTTACGAGTTGTTTATATTTGCCGTGTGAGTTCCCAAAACGGCTGCTTGCAATTCTAGTCTTGGTATCGATAGCAGTTTAAACAGTGCGCATCTAGTCTTGCCAGCAACAAACGATATTTGAACTTTGTTTTCATTAATTATGCGCCCGTATGCAACTGCTGCAAATGCTTGCTCACTTGCATCGACAAAAACGTGAAGTACAACAATTGTGTTCTGCAACAAAAATTTTGGTGAGTAACATCGGGCTATTTTAAAATTTTTTACATTATTTAGCTGTCGTAGCCATTGAATAAAGCGCTTAAAAATTTTCTCTGGTATTAGATCATTCCAACGTATACCTGTACGCCGCATGTCGTGCACTAATACTATGTACACGTTTGACTTCTTTACTAATGTGAAATGATTTTTGCTCTGATGTAAAGCTGAAAACAAAGTAATCGACGTAGTGGTTTGATTGAGTTGCCGTGATGATCTCGTATCTATTTGCGGTAGCATAATGCGCAGTTATATATTTTACATGTTAGGCGCAACAAGGGAAACATGCTGTTCCGAAAATCATCACCTGCATTTTGTAGGTATCAATGATATCCTGATCCCATGTCGCCATAGAAAACGTAATGAATCCTGATTTTCCTCTCTGACTTTGACTTGCAAGAACATCTCCTTGATGTCGGCACATACTGCAATTATACCTTGTCGAAACTGAAATAAGATTTGCGTTAATGATGGATTTTCATCTGGTTCTTTCAACAATTTAGTATTCAAAGAAGTGCCGTCTACAGTAGCTACAGCATCAAAAACAAGTCTCATCTTTCGGCTTCGACTTTTGATAGTTTTACTTTATACCCTTTGTTAACCAGATTCATTAAAGTCTTTTCGTATTCGTCTTGCTTCTCTGTATTGAGAATCTTATTTTCAGTGTCGCGTAATATTACAGACAATCGTGCGGATGTTGACTTTGTGTGTGACTGTGTTCCTCCATACACTAGCCATCCCAATGGAGTCTTTGCTGCAATTAAATCGTTACTTAAACAGATACTCTTAAATGTTTTCGTTAAGTGACAGTTATCGATTCCGATCAGAAGCATTGGTTCTGGATTTGCATAATCTTTAATAGGAAGATGTTTCAATTGCTCATATCTTTTATTTATACAATCAGCACTTACAGACTGCAATGGTAGTTCCATGTTGGGAACTGAATCGCCTGTTAAACGTAACCAACTCTTTGTACTGTGTGCTGCACGACTTATAAATTCGCATCGAAAAGATGCAATGTCTTTTGTATGATTGCCGATCCACTTTAACGAAAGATTTTCTTTTGGTTGATTAACCCATATTTTAAACCATTTCTTCATTTATCAATGTTTCTGATGACCCATCGTCTACAAATGCAAATGTTTCAACAATTGATCCGTTTGGTCCAGTGACCTCAACTGGCAGAACCTTAAATAACAGCCTTGATATTCCTGCCTTTATAGTGTTAACCTTTGCTGAGCTTGTAGATGTGTCCTTTTGATCAACTTTAGCCGTCCTTACATAGTCCTTTTGTAATATGGCATGATGATATGATTTACAGTCGTTTATTTCACAATGCGCTTCTTCTTACTGGAACTCAAACTATGCCCACGGCGCAAGCATCCAAAACATAGGTATGATTTTCTTACCAATGCCCATCTGTCCTCGATTTGAGCCTTTAAAAATAGCTCACACTTGTCCAGTGTGTGGTGTCCATTATATATTTTATACTTTCACTTCTGAAGCGTCAGTACTGGTTAGCATCAGTGTCTTCTGATTGTTGCGTAGACCACTTTTACCAAGTTATTTTCTAGAGGCCGTTGCCAATGAAGCTCTAGTGACATCCATAGCCATTTGCTTGATCCAATCAGAAAAAATCTTCAGGTCTGGGTATGGATAAATAGTGGACGCATGTTTTGCCCAATCGATTCTAATTCTCATTGGAAGTTTACTTACTATGTCGCTCTATAATACTGGATTATTTAGATGCCGTCCCGCGTTTGCGTTTGCCAAGAATATTACCAGATTTGGTACTTTAGTAGCAAAGGATACAATTTTGTGCAAACTGTTTTCCGCCATCTGTGACATTTCTGCTACCTTTTCCAATTGGCTCCGTATAAGCAGTTCAGCATGTCTATACTTGAATTCCAGACTGCTCATAATGTGTCCAACATATGCCGGGGTGGTCAGCATACCTGCAACCTCGTCCTTTGCCTCACCTTTTAAGCTCTTTTGTAACCTCAACAAGTTTTGTAGGTTAGTGTAACCAAAAGCCGCAGATGTTTCCCTATACATAGTGCTAAAGACGGGCCGATCCTCAGCTTGGCCATCAAAAATATGCAAGTCAACATTGTGACTGGCTCCGCAATGTTGTTGTGTACTATTACTATATGCGCTACAGCTCTGCAACTCTGTTGCACCAAAATCTGACTCACCCTGTACCATATTATTATTAAAATTAACGCATCTAGTCGTCTCAGAGGTCTTCACCTCGCCAGTGTTTGTAGCCCCTGTCTCGTGTGCAACTTCATGATGATGAGTTCCGTTTGCCAATGGCTGTCCAGCCTTGAGTGCACCACCTTGAGAACGTCCGTCACCAGAAAACGCATTACCAAATCGAGTTGTGTCATCTAGTAGTGTGTAGCCTTGTGCAACTCCAGTAGTCAATCTTCTTTACTGTTTTCTTTACTTCTTGTTTGACCGTTTCCTTTATGACTTCTTTCAGAGATGCTACTTGTATAGCCATTTGCTCCATCACTTTATTCATTAAACTTCCCATAGTTGTTAAATTTGGATGATCATTTTTATTTTTTATCATTGTCTGGTCCTCATCACCCCTGAGTGCCGCTATCTCTTCGTCCGAATTCATATTATTTATTTTAATTAGCGTCGATGTTGTCTCCCTATTCAAGCTTTTTCCGCTACGCAAATTCATTTAGGTCCACTGATCTCTATTTGTGTCAGTGAGACGACTATATCTCACATGTCGCTTATATGTACATGTATATACCGAAGCCAAGCCACGGCACATATCCGT
>JAWNNK010000215.1:0-58642 GCA_035045065.1 Hirtodrosophila trivittata | reverse complement strand
ACACGCACACACGCATACGTACCGGAAGAATAAGACGAACGGGGTAAGCAGGGGGGTATATAACCTAGCTTGGTGGGAATAGGGTATCGTGCGGTAGGAATAAAGTAGTGCTTAAGTAATAAACGAAAATGAAGTAGAAAGATCGTTCTCCTTTAATGCAGGAACACTCCGGTAGTTAGAACCCTTCTCCCCTTTCCCTCCTTCCTTACCCATCTGTCACGATTTAGGGACGGGTGGATCAAAGTGGATGTGCAGAGATGTACCCAACCCGGCATCCATTGAGATTCACCCAATCCCGAAATCTGACCACATTTTCCCCTTCCTCTCCTCTCCCCCGGTACGATTCAGGGACAGGAGAGAACCAACGTGGATGTGCAGAGATGTACCCAACCCGGCATCCATGGAGGTTCTCCACTCCCACAGATCGGACCACACTTCCCCTCTTCCCTTGGCTGTCCCATTGCCGGGCAACGTGGTTGGTGATGACCCGAGCAGCGTGCAGAGAGGTGCCTCCCTCGGCGCTCTTCGGCTATTTATCAACCCGGAGCCCGATGATGGGCCGGCCTTCTTTCCCTTGGTGACACTCCGGATCGCTCTCTCATCCCTGGTGTCCAGGAGATAGAGAGGGAGACCCGGACCACCATAGTGGAGTGGGTTGCGGAGTTAGACTCCAGGTAATCCCAGTGTACACCCCACCCGAGTCTCAGCATCCCCCTTATTTCTGGTAGGAGTTCCCTGGGCGCGACTGAGCTTACCCTGGAAAACTACCTTACAGATGGCGCCCGAGCAGAGACTTCTGAGATTCGGATGTGGAGGTGGACAAGGGCGGCCGTAGTCGGATTTCTACATCACCCCACTAACCACCCTTTCCCCTTCATCCTTTTCTGACCCTAAAACGATTAGAGTAGTCAAATAGGTATATAGCACTTAGGCATACTTGGGCGTGGCACGTCCTGCTCCTCCTTTACTAAACGCTCTATAACTCGTAGCAAGACAGTCCCTGTAAGTTGGATACCAGCTTCATACTACTGTCAACCTACAAGCTTAGAATGGCGTTTCCATCTAGGTTGAAGAGTAGAGAGCTTGGGGGAATGGGAGTAGGTAGGGATACAGAGGTACCCCCTTCGGAGGCGTTTACTCCGAGGTGCCTGTATACCCAGGAACGCTTATGATACCAGCGAATTTGTGAGAGCGACCAATTTTCCTTGTTCCTGCCGCCTCGAGCCCTTAACAATAGAATGCTTAAGCCAAAAGTAGTGCAACCGAGAGGGGAAATACTCAGCGGGAAAACTAAATCAAGCGTAGAGCATTCTTCCGAGCCACCTTCTAGGGTTATGTCAGGAGAAAACCCACTCCTCCATTAGGCAGACATGGCCGACAGGGAGCATGAGGACCAGGGGGGAAACGCCGCGTAACCACCGGTTAAGAGGACGACACTGGACCGAAAAGAAAAATAAAATAAACTCGGACAAACGGCAGCACTGTTGCGGCGCTATCGCAGCGCTACCGAAACCATGACGCCAGGGCCCTATATTAGATGGACGTCAGCCGCGGGAGAGAGAGTCATGACCAGACGAGCCAAGTGAACAGTCATGATCAGACGAGCCAAGAGAACAGTCATGATCAGACGAGCCAAGAGAACAGTCATGACCAGACGAGCCAAGGGAACAGTCATGACCGGACGAGCCAAGTGAACAGTCATGACCAGACGAGCCAAGTGAACAGTCATGATCAGACGAGCCAAGAGAGCAGTCATGACCAGACGAGCCAGGGAGACAACGCCGGATCCTCCAGGATAGCAACAAACACAGTTAAGCTCCCGCAGGGATCACGAACAATCGACCAACAGCAGTGAACCAAACCAACGGCAGTGAACCAAACCAACGGCAGTGAACCAAACCAACAGCAGCGAACAAAACAACGGAAGACGACAACAAGAAACAAGGATAACCACAAGGAACCAGAGATGGACAAGCAAGGAAGATAACTAGAGCCCCCAAGCCACCCAAGCCACGCAGATAACCAGAGCCAGTCCAGTAACTAAGGAGTCAGAGGTAGCCCAGCAAACAGTGTACAGCCAAACGCCGAATGCACGATCGACAAACAAACGGCATCAACGAACAGGGAGTTCAGTTCCAGCCATCAACCGCGAACAGTGAAATCAACAGCAGTGAATAAAATAAAACCAAGGATAACCAACAGGAATGAATAAAATAAAACCAAGGATAATCAACAGGAATGAATAAAGTAAAACCAAGAATAACCAACAGGAATGAATAAAATAAAACCAAGGATAATCAACAGGAATGAATAAAATACAACCAAGGATAATCAACAGGAATGAATAAAATAAAAACAAGGATAATCAACAGGAGTGAATAAAACCAAGGATAATCAACAGCAGTGAATAAAATAAACCAAGGACGACAACGATAACTAGCAGCAGGATACGAATACCAAACGTGGTTGAACATGAGCAAATGGACACTGAAAAATGCGTCTCAGCCGAGGGAGAGTGTCTTGTACTTACCAGACAATTATTTTGATGAACTCTTGGCTGATTCGTTTGAGCCAGTACCTGATTAAAAAGTTAAGAAGGAAAAGATGGCCAATGAGTCGTTGGACTGGCGATGACGAATCGGGAATCACAACGAGTACCACAAACGCATCCCAGATAGCAACTTGTTATCCACTTGACAAGAAAAGGCCACCCCAACCCCAAATAAAACAACGACAGGACGAGGATCAGACGAAGCCAGCAGCACCTCCAATAATAAATAGCAGCAGTGAACGAACCAACAAAGATGACAATAACGACACAATCTACAGGGCTACAAGGACAACAAGCAACAGGGCACAATCAGCGAACACTGCAACAAGCATTCTTCCTCTGTCCGGCGTTTAAATATTAATATGGAAGATATAGTAATAATAAAAAACGAAATTCTAGCGGAGCCAGAAACATTTGATAATCGAGGTGTTACAAATGAGGACGAAGACGATGAAAATGAGTGCACCCCTTTGCGTGATGAACCACCCGTCTTGTCACCCGAGCACCCAGCTCCTGGGGCTTGCGGCGCTGCTTGGGGAAGCGACACAGAAGAGCAGCTTGAAGTAACGCCTACATCTCCGCATTTCGATCTAGGAATGGTTAAGACACAAAATCCGAATAGTGCCAATGAATTAACACCGTTACGAATACCAAACGTTGTTGAACATGAACAAACGGATACTAAAAATGCGTCTCAAAATACCATGTCCCAGGTCTATCCACTTGACGAGGATAACTAATCAGATGAACATGGGGATGTTCAGCTACCAGAGGAGTCAAAGGGTCAGCAATGCCACCGCCAGAAACACCTCTATTAACTGATGCCATTACTTCGGCCCATGATTGGGATGCCAACGGCGTTGCAGGTACCGTAAGAGGGATGACCAGACGAATCTAAAGACACTAACGTCCCACCCCGAAAGGGGAACCCAAGTAAGCTACACCACTGACGCCAATGTCTCGGGGGACATCTAACCGTAAAAATTAGCATCATAAGTTAGAGTTTAAGACAAAGTAGAACATTTGTAACTCCACCAAGCACGATAGGTAACGGATAGAGGAATACTAATCGGGGAAAAGTTATCACGGGGAAGGTCACGGTCTTGTCACGTACCCGCAGGTGGGAAGGAGATGTAAGGAGTCAAATCCTCCTTACATAAACTAAATACAAAGGGCATGGAACCGGCAATGTAGAATTATTATTTTTTACATAGTAGTATAGTTAGCTTAAAACAAGCTACGCGCTTCAGGGCAAGCAGCGGGAAACCCGCTATCGGGGCCAACACTCGGCCGCTTCGAACAGAGATAAGCAACGGCAGCCCACGAATACAGAAGAGCTCATCTCAAAAGTTGAACCAATAGAATGCAAGATAAGCTTTTGCATACGCGCTCACTGTCCAACAGTGGGAGAGCGAGATTAAATGCAAGATAAGCTTTTGCATACGCGCTCACTGTCCAACAGTGGGAGAGCGAGATTAAATGCAAGATAAGCTTTTGCATACGCGCTCACTGTCCAACAGTGGGAGAGCGAGATCAAATGCAGATAAGCTTATGCATGCGCGCTTGCCGTTGTGACTTACACACAGACATTACGAACGAAAAGGGCAGCTTACACATGCGCGCAACAACAACAAAGAGAGCATGCGCTTTTATCTTTGGGTCCAGCAATAAGACGAGCGGCAGAATCGTATTAGCATTAGGTCGCGATGCTAATTAGAAAAAAGGCAAATGGGAGTTGAGCTAGAGCATCGAAACGGAACGGACGTGATCGGCGAGTAACATGGAGTGTTACTCATGGGCAGGAGATTAAAACGCACTAAATAAAACTAAATCAAATATTACAAATTAACATTTCACAATAACTTGAAATAATAAATGATAAATAATAAAACGACAACAATAGCAACAACCACAGATCACGGCCACGTGCAACCACGAATACCCACACACGCACACTCACACCCGGTGCACAACAACAGCCGCGCCCACACACACACACACGAGGCACAACCAGCCGCGAATACACACACACGCACACTCACACCCGGTGCACAGCAACAGCCGCACACACACACACACACGAGACACAACCAGCCGCGAATACACACACACGCACACTCACACCCGGTGCACAACAACAACCGCGCACACACCCACACACGAGGCACAACCGCAGCAACATACACACACACAGATGATGCACAACAACAGCAGCGGCCGTCACAGCCACACACACACACACACGCATACGTACCGGAAGAATAAGACGAACGGGATAAGCAGGGGGTATATAACCTAGCTTGGTGGGGATAGGGTATCGTGGGGTAGGAATAAAGTAGTGCTTAAGTAATAAACGAAAATGAAGTAGAAAGATCGTTCTCCTTTAATGCAAGGAACAGTCCGGTAGTTAGAATCCTTTTCCCCTTTCCCTCCTTCCTTACCCATCTGTCACGATTTAGGGACGGGTGGATCAAAGTGGATGTGCAGAGATGTACCCAACCCGGCATCCATTGAGATTCACCCAATCCCGAAATCTGACCACATTTTCCCCTTCCTCTCCTCTCCCCCGGTACGATTCAGGGACAGGAGAGAACCAACGTGGATGTGCAGAGATGTACCCAACCCGGCATCCATGGAGGTTCTCCACTCCCACAGATCGGACCACACTTCCCCTCCTCCCTTAGCTGTCCCATTGCCGGGCAACGTGGTTGGTGATGACCCGAGCAGCGTGCAGAGATGTGCCTCCCTCGGCGCTCTTCGGCTATTTATCAACCCGGAGCCCGATGATGGGCCGGCCTTCTTTCCCTTGGTGACACTCCGGATCGCTCTCTCATCCCTGGTGTCCAGGAGATAGAGAGGGAGACCCGGACAACCATAGTGGAGTGGGTTGCGGAGTTAGACTCCAGGTAATCCCAGTGTACACCTCACCCGAGTCTCAGCATCCCCCTTATTTCTGGTAGGAGTTCCCTGGGCGCGACTGAGCTTGCCCCGGAAAACTACCTTACAGGAGTTATTAAATATTATAATATTATGATAAAGGGAACAAGAAGTGCAGCACAAATCTCAATAGACGGATGAAGTGAAACTTCAGGGACTGTAATTGTTCAAGATCTATAGATGCATGAATTTGCACAGTAAATAATACAAATAAGCTCGATAATTCTATTCAAATGATTTTTAATTGGATTCATTTGAAATATTGAAAAATCAACTCTGCAATTCAAAAAGACATTATTACTAGAAGGCGCAAGATAATTAATATTATTGAAAGATAAGCTTAGTAGAGCCCTAGACATTTTATTTAATTTGAAAAATTAATCTCCCACCATATTCTACATACACGAAAAATCGAATTGGATATTAATTTATAATATGCAGCGACAATCTTTCTACCCTTAATGCCCTTAATGGAAAAAAAAACACCTACAACAAAACACGCAAACAAAATATATCGCCTTTGGACCCCAAATACCACATGGGCATAGCAGATAACGAGCTTGTAGATGCAGCGGCTAAACTGGTAAACTGACAGGACAATGTCCATGCCCAACAGTCATCCCTACTGATGACGTATGGCGCAACTTTAAGGATATGTTAAAGAAGAAGGAAAAGACGCAATGGGTCACTTACGATCTAGGCTTAAACAATTTAACCCCAACAAGGAATCTGTTCGATATCCACCTTATTGGAATAGAAGACATTGTAATGTAATAACCCGGCTCAGAACCAGTCACACCGCGTAAACCCACGACCACCTGCTAAAAGGACGCAACTTAATAACCTAAGAACTTGTCACTTTGTCCATACCGAACATACCTCTCTTGTTATCTCACCTACTGACAATAATAGAAATGTAAATTATTAATCATTTTCCTTGACACTATCAATGTTTTTCTTGATGAAATTACAATTAAATATCATACAATTTAATTGTAGAGTCGATGGCTTTAGTAGGTAGCATTCTCTTTTGTTTAGTTATTATATTATATCATTGTATATTAATTAAACTTTTAAATAAATCAGTTGTAATACTACTCTCGTTGAGTGCAGATGCAATCGCGGATGCTTAGCAAGTTCAAGGTACAAAAACAGCTAACAACAAAAATTGCAATGCTAACAGTTAGTTACGGTAAACGTAAAACTGTTTAGACGCGAGTGCATTAAAAACAACAACTTTGTGAGCAACGGGATTTGGGCCCGCAGTGAATGCACTTGTTTCTGCAAAACAGCAAGTGTTATTCTTTGTCATCCCCCACCCCTCTCCCACATTCAAACATCATGAGCAATAGCCAGAACAACAACATCAATGTCAATGCAGGGTCAATCACATGGCAGACGCCTGCCAAGTGGATGACTGTGGCATCGAAACGTAAGGCGCGTTCACCTCAATAGATGAAGAATACGAAGAACCCAAGGATCACCAACCCCTCTTCGTCCACGTCATCAGTTGATGAGACTGCAACACTTGCACCATGTCAAGTGCGACATTCTCAGTTTCCGAAAAGGTTAGCTCTCAACAATGACCGAGGAATCATAACCAATATGCGAACTAACCAACGTGCAAATCGTTTTGCCACTTTGAGAAAATTGGAACCAATGGAAGACGAATCAGACAATCAAACCACAACACCCGAAGAGCCACAGCGGAAAGAGCCGAATCCACCTCCAATAATCAATACAGAGGTCACAAGCATACGAGGAATGAAAGACATGGTGGTAGAGTCTATAGGCGCAAATGACTTTACATACAAGGCTGTACGAGACGGCCAAGTGAGAATAATGCTCCAAAACAGTGCCCAATACAGAGCCCTTGTGAAATCATTTGTGGAAGATGAGGTAGTGTTTCACACATACCAACACAAGCCGAAAGAGCCTACAGGACAGTAATTTAAAACGTGCACCACGCTACAAACACTAAGTACATCGCTGAGAAGCTCAAGAAACTCGGACACCAGGTCAGGCACATTGTAAACGGCAAGGCTCTGAACTCAAAAGCACCGATGTTTATGTTTTTTGTTGACTTAGAACCAGCATCCAACAACAAGCAAGTGTTTGACATAAAGACATTATGCCATGCTGAAGTTAAAATCGAACCGCCCAAAAAGTTAGACGATCTAGTCCAATGCCATCGCTGTCAGGAGATTAGACACACGCAAAGGCTCTGCAACAAAACATACCGGTGCGGTGTGTGAGCGGTGTGGTGAGCGGCACAAAACAGGAAGAAGGAAGCCAACGTCACACAACCCCAACAACTCACAACGGCAGCAGCAGACTGGCACAGCGAGACACCCACATAGAGAATTCTCTTACAGAAGTGTAGTCAGTGGACATACCAACTCCCAGACAAATACACCCCAAGGGTCAAGCGCCGCCAATAAAACAAACTCGGAAGAAACATAATGAAGAGAATGGAGGCCATTATGCAACAAATGTTGGCGCAGATTACTGCACAGTTTAGTCAAATGTTCTCGAACGTCTTGGCTAACCTATGCAAGTAAAACTGATGATGACCTCCTGGAATGCAAACGGCCTATGCTCATACTGGCTCATAGTGGAATAAATAACATAGATGTTTTAATGATACCTGAAACTCACCTAAACTCCCTATCACACTTCACACTAAAAGGATACCAACTTGTTCCAGCAAACCACCCAAGAGGAAGAGCCAGGACAGCGCAGCCATTCTAATAAAAACTAATCTACGATTTGTCGAGTTACAAGGCATTACATTAGAATGGTTTCAAGCTGCAGTTGTAAAACTGACTGGACCACTTGGAGACATTACCTTAGCAGCAGTCTATTTGTCTATTTTAATGTTCTAGCAAAAATTCGCAGAATTGGGCCAAAGGTTCATTGCATGATCATTCTGATCCTCAGAAGGTACCAGTTTTTCTATTTGCTATTAGCAAGGGAATCGACCCATCAAAAATCCTCACTATGCCATATTATGGCATGCTCCGATCACAGTGCCGTTCAAATCAACATAAGCGAGCCAGTTTATACGGTTAGAAACTGTGCAACACTAATACGAAAGTCAACCAACATTAGCCTAATTAAAAGAGTTCTCGAAATTAGTATTGATCAAGATATCGAAATCAGCTCTGGCGCTGACATCAAGGACGCTTTAGAGTCTCTGTCCATCAGTATTTATGAGGCTGCATCCACCGCCACCCCCACCCTAGAGGAGTGACCCCAACAACAGATCCGAGATGTACATATGTGGTCCCCGGAGATCCAAGACCAAGTACAAGAAAAGAGGAGACTCTGAAAGGTATGGCATGCCTCTAGAAACCCAAGAGACAAGACGGTTCTCAACAGGGCCACCAGTGAACTGAAGCTGATGATGGCAGAAACTAAAAACAAAGCCATTGGTGAATTTCTGACATTGCCGGAGTCCGGAAGTCTGGAACACAATTTTTGGAGTGCCACCAAGTACCTCAAAAGACCTACAAAGAGGAAGATTGCTATCCAAAGCGCCTGTGGTTCTTGGTGCAGGACGAATACAGAAAAAGTCCACGATTTCGCCAACCACCTTGAAACGACTTTCTCTCCGTTCCAATTCTGTACTTCACAAGTAGAAACCGAAACAACTGACTTCCTCGATGTGGCTTGTCAGATGAACATTCCCATTCCTCCAGTATAGCTTGCAGAACTGACCAGGGAAATTTCCCGCCTGAAAGCGTCCAAGTCCCAGGGATTTGATAAAATAGATGCCATTACTACTACTACTATTACTGAGGTCCTATCCTCAGTAATCGTCTCCTGCAATGGGGCAGAATCAGATGTAAGACGGATTACTGCTGGAGTACCACAACGTAGTGTCCTGGGGCCAATCTTATACACACTATACACAGCGGACCTTCCAGTTCTGAGTGACGCACGGGTAATGATGGCAACGTATGCTGATGA
Source organism: Hirtodrosophila trivittata (assembly GCA_035045065.1). Taxonomy (NCBI): domain Eukaryota; kingdom Metazoa; phylum Arthropoda; class Insecta; order Diptera; family Drosophilidae; genus Hirtodrosophila; species Hirtodrosophila trivittata. The sequence goes on along the minus strand of JAWNNK010000215.1, from coordinate 49,182 downwards.
CACTGCCCTACTAGCTACGGATGACGATGCAGCGACAGTACAGCTTCGGCTGTACTACAGGATCAACTGAACAACCTGGAGGTGTGGTTCGGATCCACAGATACACAAAGAGACACAAGCGCTGTCCTCTAGATCAGTTAAATGGAAATAACATTCCAGCCCACACTGAGACAAAATACCTGGGCCTCACCTTAGACAGAGGACTGAACTGGAGTAGACACATGAAGAACAAGTGCACGCAGCTAAAGATCAAAAAGTAAAATATGTACTGGCTTTTGAGAAAGAGTTCGAAGCTAAGTTTGGAAAACAAACTTCTCCTGTATAAAGCTATGCTCAAGACCATATGGACGTAAGGCATTCACCTCTGGGGCACTGCAGCCCTGTCTCAGAGGAATAGTTGGCGCCGAGTGGTACGTCCGGAACTCAGTCATTCATAGAGATCTGCAAGTCCGCTCAGTGATGGCCGAAATAATGGAGTCGGCTACAAGATATCTGAGGCGACTAGAAACTCACGAAAATTACCTGGCGCTCAACCTTCTGGATAATAGTCTACATCAGTGACGGCTGAAGAGGTTCCACCCCTTGGATCTTCCCTTCAGACTGCCTCCTTAATTGCAACCCAAATGTAACTCCAACTTAAACGTATCTGTCATTCCTTTAATAAAAATCCCTGTCAATTTTTCAATTGTCATTATCTAAACTCTTATCTGTAAATAATATACTTTTTAATATTTAAAAAAAAAAAAAAAAATTTAGATAAAATTTAAAAGAAAAAAAAACAACATGTAAACATCTAAAGAAATAAATTTTTGTAGCAATCAACATTAGAACCAGATCTCTTATACTTTTTAAAATGTTTTGACTTTACATATTTAAGGTACGAAAGTCTACGGGTAAGCCAAGGAGGCTTTAACAGATTAAACGACTGGATGTAATTGGGGATACAAACATCCAAGAATGAATTTAAGGTGTCATAAAATGTGGCACAGGCAATGTCAATAACAGTGACTTTATTTAAAAAAGACCAGTCAGTTGCAATAATAAGATCATTAAGTAAGGAGTAATTACCCGAACGAAAGCAACAACGTGATACTTGCTGATGCAGTATTGGTGATGTAAAGGGAACAAGAAGTGCAGTACAAATCTCAATAGACGGATGATGTGAATCTTCAGGGACTGTAATTGTTCACGATCTATACATTCATGAATTTGCACAGTCGTTAATAAAAATTAACTGGATAATTATATTCAAAAGATTTTTAATTGGGTTCATTTGAACTATTGAAAAATCAAGACAGCAATTCCAAAAATCATGATCCCTAGAAGGCGCAATATAATTAAAATTATTGGAATATGAGCAAGAAATGCATATAATCATGCATACTTGTATAAGATGTAAATCAGACGATGGAGGAATGTAAGAACAAGCAATAAAAGTTGATTGTTTTGAAGATGTTACCTTAACCGCAACAATTTCAACATCTGAAGCCATACGAAAGGAGATACGATCAGACTGAAATGACGATTGAACGGCAATTACCTCGTGGGACAACATCTGATAGACTGGCGCATTAATACCACTACCTGTATTAGTATTGGTAGTAGTAGACTCGCGTCAGTATCTACCTTTTTGTGTATTTAATACCCGAGTAGATGACTCTATACTTGGGAAAGGCTCTATTACCTGTGATATAGGGGCGCCAACTAGAGTTGGTGCTTTCTCCAGCGCCAGGTTGAGATTGCAGGGAGACGGTGAAAAAGATAAGATTGGCGTAACATTCAGATGACGAGAAGTTGCCAATGAAGTTGACGGCGACTAAGCACCCGAATTTAAAACAAACTAAACGTTTCAAAATTGTGGTAGACAGTGAGGGGGGAGTCAAAATGAAATTTACTAAGCATTTAAGCACTTGAGTCAAAATCGCTTAGTAGAGCCTTAGACATTTTATTTAATTTTACAAATTAATCTCCCACCATATTCTACATACACGAAAAATCGAATTGGATATTAATTCAGGTAGGGCAAGACCATCTAAAACCACCGAACTCAAGAGCAAATTTATAATATGCAGTGACAGTCTTTCTACCCTTAATGCCCTTAATGGAAAAAAAAACACCTACAACAAAACACGCAAACAAAATATATCGCCTTTGGACCCCAAATACCACTTGGGCATAGCAGATAACGAGCTTGTAGATGCAGCGGCTAAACTGGTAAACTGACAGGACACTGTCCATGCCCAACAGTCATCCCTACTGATGACGTATGGCGCAACTTTAAGGATATGTTAAAGAAGAAGGAAAAGACGCAATGGGTCACTTACGATCTAGGCTTAAACAATTTAACCCCAACAAGGAATCTGTTCGATATCCACCTTATTGGAATAGAAGACATTGTAATGTAATAACCCGGCTCAGAACCAGTCACACCGCGTAAACCCACGACCACCTGCTAAAAGGACGCAACTTAATAACCTAAGAACTTGTCACTTTGTCCATACCGAACATACCTCTCTTGTTATCTCACCTACTGACAATAATAGAAATGTAAATTATTAATCATTTTCCTTGACACCATCAATGTTTTTATTGATGATAATACAAATAAGTAGCATACAATTTAATTGTAGAGTCGATGGCCTTAGTAGGTAGCCCTCTCTTTTGTTTAGTTAATATATTATATCATTGAATATTAATTAAACATCTAAATAAATCCAAAACGGTGCCCAATACAGAGCCCTTATGAAATCATTTGTGGAAGATGAGGTAGTGTTTCACACATACCAACTTAAGCAGAAAGGGCCTACAGGAAAGTAATTTAAAACGTGCACCACGCTACCAACACCGAGTACATCGCTGAGCAACTCAAGAAACTCGGACACCAGGTCAGGCACATTGTAAACGACAAGGCTCGGAATTCAAAAGCACCGATGTTTATGTTTTTTGTTGACTTAGAACCAGCATCCAACAACAAGCAAGTGTTCGACATTAAGAGATTGTGCCATGCTGAAGTTAAAATCGAACCGCCCAAAAAGTTAGACGATCTAGTCCAATGCCATCGCTGTCAGGAGATTAGACACACGCAAAGGCTCTGCAACAAAACATACCGGTGCGGTGTGTGAGCGGTGTGGTGAGCGGCACAAAACAGGAAGAAGGAAGCCAACGTCACACAACCCCAACAACTCACAACGGCAGCAGCAGACTGGCACAGCGAGACACCCACATAGAGAATTCTCTTACAGAAGTGTAGTCAGTGGACATACCAACTCCCAGGCAAATACACCCCAAGGTTTAAGCGCCGCCAATAAAACAAACTTGGAAGAAACATAATGAAGAGAATGGAGGCCATTATGCAACAGATGTTGGCGCAGATTACTGCACAGTTTAGTCAAATGTTCTCCAACGTCTTGGCTAAACTATGCAAGTAAAACTGATGATGACCTCCTGGAATGCAAACGGCCTATGCTCATACTGGCTCATAGTGGAATAAATAACATAGATGTTTTAATGATACCTGAAACTCACCTAAACTCCCTATCACACTTCACACTAAAAGGATACCAACTTGTTCCAGCAAACCACCCAAGAGGAAGAGCCAGGACAGCGCAGCCATTCTAATAAAAACTAATCTACGATTTGTCGAGTTACAAGGCATTACATTAGAATGGTTTCAAGCTGCAGTTGTAAAACTGACTGGACCACTTGGAGACATTACCTTAGCAGCAGTCTATTTGCCGCCAAAAAAAATAATCTCGAAATTAATGTTTCAGCAAAAATTCGCAGAATTGGGCCAACGGTTCATTGCATGATCATTCTGATCCTCAGAAGGCCAGTTTTTCTATTTGCTATTAGCAAGGCAATCGACCCATCAAAAATCCTCACTATGCCATATTATGGCATGCTCCGATCACAGTGCCGTTCAAATCAACATAAGCGAGCCAGTTTATACGGTTAGAAACTGTGCAACACTAATACGAAAGTCAACCACCATAAGCCTCTATAAAAGAGTTCTCGAAATTAGTATTGATCCAGATATCGAAATCAGCTCTGGCGCTGACATCAAGGACGCTTTAGAGTCTCTGTCCATCAGTATTTATGAGGCTGCATCCACCGCCACCCCCACCCTAGAGGAGTGACCCCAACAACAGATCCGAGATGTACATATGTGGTCCCCGGAGATCCAAGACCAAGTACAAGAAAAGAGGAGACTCTGAAAGGTATGGCATGCCTCTAGAAACCCAAGAGACAAGACGGTTCTCAACAGGGCCACCAGTGAACTGAAGCTGATGATGGCAGAAACTAAAAACAAAGCCATTGGTGAATTTCTGACATTGCCGGAGTCCGGAAGTCTGGAACACAATTTTTGGAGTGCCACCAAGTACCTCAAAAGACCTACAAAGAGGAAGATTGCTATAAAAAGCGCTTGTGGTTCTTGGTGCAGTTCGAATACAGAAAAAGTCCACGATTTCGCCAACCACCTTGAAACGACTTTCTCTCCGTTCCAATTCTGTACTTCACAAGTAGAAACCGAAACAACTGACTTCCTCGATGTGGCTTGTCAGATGGACCTTCCCATTCCTCCAGTATAGCTTGAAGAACTGACCAGGGAAATTTCCCGCCTGAAAGCGTCCAGGTCACCGGATTTTGATAAAATAGATGCCATTGCTCTACGTGCGCTACCAAACAAGGCACTAAGGTTAATCGCTATGATTTTCAACGGCATTCTGAGACTCAGCCACTTTCCAGCTCTATGGAAATGTGCTGAGATCATTATGATTGCCAAGCCAGGCAAGCCAGAGTACCACATCTTCATATCGTCCAATCAGCTTGCTGGCAATTCTGTCAAACATATTCGAAAGAACATTTTTGAGCAGAATCCTGCCACTTCTAGACGATGGACAAATGATTCCTAACCACCAGTTTGGCTTCAGAAAACTCCACAGAACTCCTGAGCAATGCCACAGAGTACTCTAGCAAATTCTCCAGACTCACGAAAAGAAGCGATACTGCTCAGCGGCTTTATTATATGTGCGACAGGCATTCGACAAAATTTTGGCACCCAGGACTCCTATACAAACTTAAAAGACAGTTTCCCACACCTTACTATCTACTACTGAGGTCCTATCTTCACAAATGGTACTTCGTCGTCTCCTGCAATGGGGCAGAATCAGATGTAAGACGGATTACTGCTGGAGTACCACAACGTAGTGTCCTGGGGCCAATCTTATACACACTATACACAGCGGACCTTCCAGTTCTGAGTGACGCACGGCTAATGATGGCAACGTATGCTGATGACACTGCCCTACTAGCTACGGATGACGATGCAGCGACAGTACAGCTTCGGCTGTACTACAGGATCAACTGAACAACCTGGAGGTGTGGTTCGGATCCACAGATACACAAAGAGACACAAGCGCTGTCCTCTAGATCAGTTAAATGGAAATAACATTCCAGCCCACACTGAGGCAAAATACCTGGGCCTCACCTTAGACAGAGGACTGAACTGGAGTAGACACATGAAGAACAAGTGCACGCAGCTAAAGATCAAAAAGTAAAATATGTACTGGCTTTTGAGAAAGAGTTCGAAGCTAAGTTTGGAAAACAAACTTCTCCTGTATAAAGCTATGCTCAAGACCATATGGACGTAAGGCATTCACCTCTGGGGCACTGCAGCCCTGTCTCAGAGAAATAGTTGGCGCCGAGTGGTACGTCCGGAACTCAGTCATTCATAGAGATCTGCAAGTCCGCTCAGTGATGGCCGAAATAATGGAGTCGGCTACAAGATATCTGAGGTGACTAGAAACTCACGAAAATTACCTGGCGCTCAACCTTCTGGATAATAGTCTACATCAGTGACAGCTGAAGAGGTTCCACCCCTTGGATCTTCCCTTCAGACTGCCTCCTTAATTGCAACCCAAATGTAACTCCAACTTAAACGTATCTGTCATTCCTTTAATAAAAATCCCTGTCAATTTTTTAATTGTCATTATCTAAACTCTTATCTGTAAATAATATACTTTTTAATATTTAAAAAAAAAAATAAAAATTTAGTTAAATTTAAAAGAAAAAAAACAACATGTAAACATCTAAAGAAATAAATTTTTGTAGCAATCAACATTAGAACCAGATCTCTTATACTTTTTAAAATGTTTTGACTTTACATATTTAAGGTACGAAAGTCTACGGGTAAGCCAAGGAGGCTTTAACAGATTAAACGACTGGATGTAATTGGGGATACAAACATCCAAGAATGAATTTAAGGTGTCATAAAATGTGGCACAGGCAATATCAATAACAGTGACTTTATTTAAAAAAGACCAGTCAGTTGCAATAATAAGATCATTAAGTAAGGAGTAATTACCCGAACGAAAGCAACAACGTGATACTTGCTGATGCAGTATTGGTGATGTAAAGGGAACAAGAAGTGCAGTACAAATCTCAATAGACGGATGATGTGAATCTTCAGGGACTGTAATTGTTCACGATCTATACATTCATGAATTTGCACAGTCGTTAATAAAAATTAACTGGATAATTATATTCAAAAGATTTTTAATTGGGTTCATTTGAACTATTGAAAAATCAAGACAGCAATTCCAAAAATCATGATCCCTAGAAGGCGCAATATAATTAAAATTATTGGAATATGAGCAAGAAATGCATATAATCATGCATACTTGTATAAGATGTAAATCAGACGATGGAGGAATGTAAGAACAAGCAATAAAAGTTGATTGTTTTGAAGATGTTACCTTAACCGCAACAATTTCAACATCTGAAGCCATACGAAAGGAGATACGATCAGACTGAAATGACGATTGAACGGCAATTACCTCGTGGGACAACATCTGATAGACTGGCGCATTAATACCCTTACCTGTATTAGTATTGGTAGTACTAGACTCGCGTCAGTATCTACCTTTTTGTGTATTTAATACCCGAGTAGATGACTCTATACTTGGGAAAGGCTCTATTACCTGTGATATAGGGGCGCCAACTAGAGGTGGCGCTTTCTCCAGCGCCAGGTTGAGATTGCAGGGAGACGGTGAAAAAGATAAGATTGGCGTAACATTCAGATGACGAGAAGTTGCCAATGAAGTTGACGGCGACTAAGCACCCGAATTTAAAACAAACTAAACGTTTCAAAATTGTGGTAGACAGTGAGGGGGGAGTCAAAATGAAATTTACTAAGCATTTAAGCACTTGAGTCAAAATCGCTTAGTAGAGCCTTAGACATTTTATTTAATTTTACAAATTAATCTCCCACCATATTCTACATACACAAAAATTCGAATTGGATTTTAATTCAGGTAGGGCAAGACCATCTAAAACCACCGAACTCAAGAGCAAATTTATAATATGCAGTGACAGTCTTTCTACCCTTAATGCCCTTAATGGAAAAAAAAACACCTACAACAAAACACGCAAACAAAATATATCGCCTTTGGACCCCAAATACCACATGGGCATAGCAGATAACGAGCTTGTAGATGCAGCGGCTAAACTGGTAAACTGACAGGACAATGTCCATGCCCAACAGTCATCCCTACTGATGACGTATGGCGCAACTTTAAGGATATGTTAAAGAAGAAGGAAAAGACGCAATGGGTCACTTACGATCTAGGCTTAAACAATTTAACCCCAACAAGGAATCTGTTCGATATCCACCTTATTGGAATAGAAGACATTGTAATGTAATAACCCGGCTCAGAACCAGTCACACCGCGTAAACCCACGACCACCTGCTAAAAGGACGCAAACTAATAACCTAAGAACTTGTCACTTTGTCCATACCGAACATACCTCTCTTGTTATCTCACCTACTGACAATAATAGAAATGTAAATTATTAATCATTTTCCTTGACACTATCAATGTTTTTATTGATGATAATACAATTAAGTAGCATACAATTTAATTGTAGAGTCGATGGCCTTAGTAGGTAGCACTCTCTTTTCATTAGTTATTATATTTTTCATTGTATATTAATTTAACATCTATTAATAAATCCAAAACGGTGCCCAATACAGAGCCCTTATGAAATCATTTGTGGAAGATGAGGTAGTGTTTTACACATACCAAGTTAAGCAGAAAGGGCCTACAGGACAGTAATTTCAAACGTGCACCACGCTACCAACACTGAGTACATCGCTGAGAAACTCAAGAAACTCGGACACCAGGTCAGGCACATTGTAAACGACAAGGCTTGGAACTCAAAAGCACCGATGTTTATGTTTTTTGTTGACTTAGAACCAGCATCCAACAACAAGCAAGTGTTCGACATTAAGAGATTGTGCCATGCTGAAGTTAAAATCGAACCGCCCAAAAAGTTAGACGATCTAGTCCAATGCCATCGCTGTCAGGAGATTGGACACAAAAAGACGATCTAGTCCAATACCATCGCTGTCAGGAGATTGGACACACGCAAAGGCTCTGCAACAAGACATACTGGTGCGGTGTGTGAGCGGTGTGGTGAGCGGCACAAAACAGGAAGAAGGAAGCCAACGTCACACAACCCCAACAACTCACAACGGCAGCAGCAGACTGGCACAGCGAGACACCCACATAGAGAACTCTCTTACAGAAGTGTAGTCAGTGGACATACCAACTCCCAGACAAATACACCCCAACGTTCAAGCGCCGCCAATAAAACAAACTTGGAAGAAACATAATGAAGAGAATGGAGGCCATGATGCAACAAATGTTGGCGCAGATTACTGCACAGTTTAGTCAAATGTTCTCGAATGTCTTGGCTAACCTATGCAAGTAAAACTGATGATGACCACCTGGAATGCAAACGGCCTATGCTCATACTGGCTCATAGTGGAATAAATAACATAGATGTTTTAATGATACCTGAAACTCACCTAAACTCCCTAACACACTTCACCCTAAAAGGATACCAGCGCAGCCATTCTAATAAAAACTAATCTACGATTTGTCGAGTTACAAGGCATTACATTAGAATGGTTCCAAGCTAATGCTGGTAAAACTGACTGGACCACTTGGAGACATTACCTTAGCAGCAGTCTATTTGCCGCCAAATAAAAAATCTCGAAATTAATGTTTCAGCAAAAATTCGCAGCATTGGGCCAAGGGTTCATTGCATGATCATTCTGATCCTCAGAAGGTTCCAGTTTTGCTATTTGCTATTAGCAAGGGAATCGACCCATCAAAAGTCCTCACTATGCCATATTATGGCATGCTTCGATCACAGTGCCGTTCAAATCAACATAAGCGAGCCAGTTTATACGGTTAGAAACTGTGCAACACTAATACGAAAGTCAACCACCATAAGCCTCTATAAAAGAGTTCTCGAAATTAGTATTGATCCAGATATCGAAATCAGCTCTGGCGCTGACATCGAGGACGCTTTAGAGTCTCTGTCCATCAGTATTCATGTGGCTGCATCCACCGCCACCCCCGCCCTAGAGGAGTGACCCCAACAACAGATCCGAGATGTACATATGTGGTCCCCGGAGATCCAAAACCAAGTACAAGGAAAGGGGAGACTCCGAAGGGTTGGCATGCCTCTAGAAAATCAAGAGACAAGACGGTTCTCAACAGGGCCACCAGTGAACTGCAGCTGATGATGGCAGAAACTTAAATCAAAGCCATTGGTGAATTTCTGTCATTGCCGGAGCCCGGGAGTCTGGAACACAATTTTTGGAGTGCCACCAAATACCTCAAAAGACCTACAAAGAGGAAGATTGCTATCAAAAGCGCCTGTTGTTCTTGGTGCAGGTCGAATACAGAAAAAGTCCACGATTTCGCCAACCACCTTGAAACGACTTTCTCTCCGTTCCAATTCTGTACTCCACAAGTAGAAACCGAAATAACTGACTTCCTCGATGTGGCTTGTCAGATGGACCTTCCCAATCCTCCAGTATAGCTTGAAGAACTGACCAGGGAAATTTTCCGCCTGAAAGCGTCCAAGTCTCTGGGTTTTGATAAAATAGATGCCATTTCTCTACGTGCGCTACCAAACAAGGCACTAAGCTTAATTGATCTGATTTTCAACGGTATTCTGAGACTCAGCCACTTTCCAGCTCTATAGAAATGTGCTGAGATCATTATGATTGCCAAGCCAGCCAAGCCAGAGTACCACATCTTCATATCGTCCAATCAGCTTGCTGGCAATTCTGTCAAACATATTCGAAAGAACATTTTTGAGCAGAATCTTGCCACTTCTAGATGATGGAGACATGATTCCTGACCACCAGTTTGGCTTCAGAAAACTCCTTAGAACTCCTGAGCAATGCCACAGAGTACTCTAGCAAATTCTCCAGACTCACGAAAAGAAGCGATACTGCTCAGCGGCTTTATTATATGTGCGACAGGCATTCGACAAAGTTTGGCACCCAGGACTCCTATACAAACTTAAAAGACAGTTTCCCACACCTTACTATCTACTACTGAGGTCCTATCTTCACAAAAGGTACTTCGTCGTCTCCTGCAATGGGGCAGAATCAAATGTAAGACGGATTGCTGCTGAAGGTCGTGTCCTGGGGCCAATCTTATACACACTATACACAGCGGACCTTCCAGTTCTGAGTGACGCACGGCTAATGGTGGCAACGTATGCTGATGACACTGCCCTACTAGCTACGGATGACGATGCAGCGACAGCTTCGGCTATACTACAAGATCAACTGAACAAGCTGGAGGTGTGGTTCAGATCCACAGATACACAAAGAGACAGAAGAGCTGTCCTCCAAATAAAAGGACGCAAATTAATAACCTAAGAACTTGTCACTTTGTCCATACCGAACATACCTCTCTTGTTATCTCACCTACTGACAATAATAGAAATGTAAATTATTAATCATTTTCCTTGACACTATCAATGTTTTTATTGATGATAATACAATTAAGTAGCATACAATTTAATTGTAGAGTCGATGGCCTTAGTAGGTAGCACTCTCTTTTCATTAGTTATTATATTTTTCATTGTATATTAATTTAACATCTATTAATAAATCCAAAACGGTGCCCAATACAGAGCCCTTATGAAATCATTTGTGGAAGATGAGGTAGTGTTTTACACATACCAAGTTAAGCAGAAAGGGCCTACAGGACAGTAATTTCAAACGTGCACCACGCTACCAACACTGAGTACATCGCTGAGAAACTCAAGAAACTCGGACACCAGGTCAGGCACATTGTAAACGACAAGGCTTGGAACTCAAAAGCACCGATGTTTATGTTTTTTGTTGACTTAGAACCAGCATCCAACAACAAGCAAGTGTTCGACATTAAGAGATTGTGCCATGCAGAAGTTAAAATTGAACCTCCCAAAAAGTCGATCTAGTCCAATGCCATCGCTGTCAGGAGATTGGACACAAAAAGACGATCTAGTCCAATGCCATCGCTGTCAGGAGATTGGACACACGCAAAGGCTCTGCAACAAGACATACTGGTGCGGTGTGTGAGCGGTGTGGTGAGCGGCACAAAACAGGAAGAAGGAAGCCAACGTCACACAACCCCAACAACTCACAACGGCAGCAGCAGACTGGCACAGCGAGACACCCACATAGAGAACTCTCTTACAGAAGTGTAGTCAGTGGACATACCAACTCCCAGACAAATACACCCCAACGTTCAAGCGCCGCCAATAAAACAAACTCGGAAGAAACATAATGAAGAGAATGGAGGCCATGATGCAACAAATGTTGGCGCAGATTACTGCACAGTTTAGTCAAATGTTCTCGAATGTCTTGGCTAACCTATGCAAGTAAAACTGATGATGACCACCTGGAATGCAAACGGCCTATGCTCATACTGGCTCATAGTGGAATAAATAACATAGATGTTTTAATGATACCTGAAACTCACCTAAACTCCCTAACACACTTCACCCTAAAAGGATACCAGCGCAGCCATTCTAATAAAAACTAATCTACGATTTGTCGAGTTACAAGGCATTACATTAGAATGGTTCCAAGCTAATGCTGGTAAAACTGACTGGACCACTTGGAGACATTACCTTAGCAGCAGTCTATTTGCCGCCAAATAAAAAATCTCGAAATTAATGTTTCAGCAAAAATTCGCAGCATTGGGCCAAGGGTTCATTGCATGATCATTCTGATCCTCAGAAGGTTCCAGTTTTGCTATTTGCTATTAGCAAGGGAATCGACCCATCAAAAATCCTCACTATGCCATATTATGGCATGCTTCGATCACAGTGCCGTTCAAATCAACATAAGCGAGCCAGTTTATACGGTTAGAAACTGTGCAACACTAATACGAAAGTCAACCACCATAAGCCTCTATAAAAGAGTTCTCGAAATTAGTATTGATCCAGATATCGAAATCAGCTCTGGCGCTGACATCGAGGACGCTTTAGAGTCTCTGTCCATCAGTATTCATGTGGCTGCATCCACCGCCACCCCCGCCCTAGAGGAGTGACCCCAACAACAGATCCGAGATGTACATATGTGGTCCCCGGAGATCCAAAACCAAGTACAAGGAAAGGGGAGACTCCGAAGGGTTGGCATGCCTCTAGAAAATCAAGAGACAAGACGGTTCTCAACAGGGCCACCAGTGAACTGCAGCTGATGATGGCAGAAACTTAAATCAAAGCCATTGGTGAATTTCTGTCATTGCCGGAGCCCGGGAGTCTGGAACACAATTTTTGGAGTGCCACCAAATACCTCAAAAGACCTACAAAGAGGAAGATTGCTATCAAAAGCGCCTGTTGTTCTTGGTGCAGGTCGATTTCAGAAAAAGTCCACGATTTCGCCAACCACCTTGAAACGACTTTCTCTCCGTTCCAATTCTGTACTCCACAAGTAGAAACCGAAATAACTGACTTCCTCGATGTGGCTTGTCAGATGGACCTTCCCATTCCTCCAGTATAGCTTGAAGAACTGACCAGGGAAATTTTCCGCCTGAAAGCGTCCAAGTCTCTGGGTTTTGATAAAATAGATGCCATTTCTCTACGTGCGCTACCAAACAAGGCACTAAGCTTAATTGATCTGATTTTCAACGGTATTCTGAGACTCAGCCACTTTCCAGCTCTATAGAAATGTGCTGAGATCATTATGATTGCCAAGCCAGCCAAGCCAGAGTACCACATCTTCATATCGTCCAATCAGCTTGCTGGCAATTCTGTCAAACATATTCGAAAGAACATTTTTGAGCAGAATCTTGCCACTTCTAGATGATGGAGACATGATTCCTGACCACCAGTTTGGCTTCAGAAAACTCCTTAGAACTCCTGAGCAATGCCACAGAGTACTCTAGCAAATTCTCCAGACTCACGAAAAGAAGCGATACTGCTCAGCGGCTTTATTATATGTGCGACAGGCATTCGACAAAGTTTGGCACCCAGGACTCCTATACAAACTTAAAAGACAGTTTCCCACACCTTACTATCTACTACTGAGGTCCTATCTTCACAAAAGGTACTTCGTCGTCTCCTGCAATGGGGCAGAATCAAATGTAAGACGGATTGCTGCTGAAGGTCGTGTCCTGGGGCCAATCTTATACACACTATACACAGCGGACCTTCCAGTTCTGAGTGACGCACGGCTAATGATGGCATTAGGCTGTACTACAAGATCAACTGAACAAGCTGGAGGTGTGGTTCAGATCCACAGATACACAAAGAGACAGAAGAGCTGTCCTCTAGATCAGTTAAATGGAAATAACATTCCAGCCCACACTGAGGCAAAATACCTGGGCCTCACCTTAGACAGAGGACTGAACTGGAGTAGACACATGAAGAACAAGTGCACGCAGCTAAAGATCAAAAAGCAAAAAATGTACTGGTTTTTGAGAAAGAGTTCGAAACTAAGTTTGGAAAACAAACTTCTCCTGTATAAAGCTATGCTCAAGCCCATATGGACGTAAGGCATTCACCTCTGGGGCACTGCAGCCCTGTCCACTATCAAAAAGATTGAAACTTTTCAATCCAGTGTCCTCAGAGGAATAGTTAACGCCGAGTGGTACGTCCGGAACTCAGTCATTAATAGAGATCTGCAAGTCCGCTCAGTTATGGCCGAAATAATGGAGTCGGCTAAAAGATATCTGAGGCGACTAGAAACTTACGGGTCCACCCCTTGGACCTTCCCTTGAGACTGTCTCCTTAATTCTAACCCAAATGTAACTCCAACTTAAACTTATCTGTCATTCCTTTAATAAAAATACCTGTCAATTTGTCAAACGTCATTGTCTAAACTCTTATCTTTTAATAAAATTCGCTTAATATCTTTATAGATACATTGCATATAAAATTAAAAAAAACATTTTTTATAAATAAAATAATACATAAATAATTAAAAAAAACTAAATAAATAAATAAATAGATAAGTAAATAAGGAAATAATAAATAAGTACATTAATAAAAAAATTAATATATAAATAAATAAAAAGATTTTCGTTTTGTTACTGCTTAGTTCTCCATTACAAATTTTAAAATGTTATTAAAAAATGTACGATTAATATTTGTTTTGCCTTCATTTAATTGCAAATAAAAAGAGGAATAAAATGAAGAGCACAAAATGTAAATATATTTTTAAAAATTTACGAAGTTTTTCAAGTACCAGAAGTTTATTACAAATTATGTTTCTATTATAAAATTATAAAATAAGAGCAGTTTTAGCTCTCAAATTACACAGCCATCTTGAAATTAGCGGATCTGTTTTAAACTATCTGATACTGTCGAGCTTACGAGTTATTACACGCCAGCTCCTATGAGGGGCTCTAAGAATGTGATTGCAACTGATTCGGCGGTCAGCAACACTGCTCTCAGTTCTCACCAGACTTTGTCCATATCCATTCCCTGACATGCAATTAGGACTGCTGAGCTCCTGATAGCTGTCCCAATTAAAAAACAAATTTTCATCTCTAGGCTTGCCCCTGACACTTCAATTGATGATGTTAAGTCCTTCATCCAATCCAAGTCAAAACTATATGATTTATCTATTGATAAATTTAGATTTAGTTATGCTAGAGAAATAAGCTCTTTTTAAATAAGCGGTCCGGCGAAAGCATACAACACTACATGTTGCAAAAACTTATGGCCGAATGACTTAATTATAAAAGATATTAAGTCAAGTAAAAGCAATCGGCCTCTGATTCCACAGCCTCTAAATCCTACTAGTACTAGTATTTCATCTTCTAGTAGTGCACTAAAAAACTAACTCTTTCTCTTACTTATCAGAACGTTAGAGGGCTTAACTCTAAACTTAATAAGCTTTATGTAGACAGTATTTCGTTTGATGCTAACATTATTATCCATACTGAAGCCTGGTTAATACCCGAAATTTCAGATTTTTCATTATTTTGCAATAAATACACATCTTTTAGATGCGATCGTTTCTCGCGTGTAGAAGGTGGTGTTCTTATTCTGATCTTTTATCAGAATCTATTTTTTTTCCTTTCCTAATAAACATTGAATCTATTGCCGTTAAAATTATATATAAAATTTTTAAATATAACGTGCTCCTACAAGCATATTCCGCCACAGTCTGACTTATCTATATACCTATATCAGCTATTCAGTCCAGTACGTCACTACTTTCTAGAAGTGATTACCCCTTTGTATATGGTGACTTTAATTTGCCTGATGTGATTTGGTCTGACATTCCTAATATCTTGATTCCATCCACATCACACAAGTTAATCCGGTTCGAAACTGTAATGGTCGTCTACTTGACCTTATTTTTGCATCGGATCCTTTTCCTAGTACTGTAGTACAAACTTGTCCTTAAGTTGTCCGCGAAGACCCCTATCATCTTACTTTGGACTTAGCTTTTGAACTGTCTACATGTGAGCCTATTTGTTCTTTTAACCCGGTCGTCAAAACACGCTGTTTGCGCAAAACAGATTTATTAAAACTTAATTCATTAATTTTAGAAACAAACTAGTTGCAACTGTACTCTTGTACTGACATTAACAATGCTACTTCAATCTTTTATAATATCATAAAATCACTTTTTGACCAATGTGTTCCAGATGAGCTTACCAGGAGAACTAATAGATCTCCTTGGTTCTCTAAAGAATTAGCAATGCTTAAAAATGTGCAGTCTAGATATTATAAAACATTTCAGAGTTCATAAAATCCTTTTGATTTTTCTCGTTATGTTATCGCCTGAACAATTTTTTTGTTTGTAATTCGCGTTGTTACAATAATTACCTAATTCGATGACGTTTGAAATTTGCTCAGAATCCTAGGCAGTTCTACAACTTTGTCAATACTAAACGAAAAATTTCATTACTGCCCTCATCTGTTTCTTATGAAGACATGAAAGCAAATACTGATCAGGCTTCAGCCGATGTTTTTGCAGAATTCTTCCTAACTACTTATTCATCTTCTAATTTTCTTCCTAATTCCCTTTATCCGTATACCTTGACGAAATCTAACTGCATTTTTAGTCCTGTGATCCTGGAAAGTTCGTTACTTAACGAACTTAACTTAATCAAGCCAAGTTATTCACCAGGCCCAGATGGAGTACCAGGATGTGTACTTAGGTACTGTGCTGATTCTCTATGTAAGCCCTTGCTTAAATTATTTGAATTGTCTGTAAACTCGTGCTCTTTCCCAACCATTTGGAAGGAATCATTTATAATTCCTCTTCACAAACATGGTTCAAAGTCTGATGTTAAAAACTATAGGGGTATTTCCAAATTATCCGCGATGCGAGGTCTTTGAGAAACTGATAACATCTCAACTACAACACTCATGTAGCTCTATCATATTCTCTTGAGAACTCGTTCAATACAGACAGATTTTATTAACGCTGCTATTTAAATTCGTTGTTTTACATTTTCTGTGCTATTTAATTAATTGTGTTAATCAATTTTCAATTGTAACTATTAAGCTTGTTAGCTTGAAGTGTAAAGTTTTAGCTGCTGTGCCGTGATATTATTTTTTGTTTTTAAATCTTCTTTGCGGTGTTTGTTGTTTTTGTAAACAAACAATTTTGGCGCTTGCTTTTGTAATCCTCAGTGCATGCGTTTGTTTTTATTTTTGCTCTTTATTTCACTGCGCTCTCACAGACTATTTTATTGCATTCTTGCTCATTTGTTTGCGCACGAAGCGTTGATATTTACGACAATTTTACTTTCGCGGCTTTTTTGCTGTACTCTGTTGTTTTTGCTTGTCTCTAGCATATTGAAATTTTGCTCTCTTGTCAAAGCGCACATAAGTGCCGAATATATTTCGAATTTACAAGACTTTTGTGCGCGTGTTTGTTTTGTTTTGCTTGTGGCTTTCGCTCAACCGATCTCCAATCTCTTGCGTGTGTTGTTGTTTTAGTTTGAGTGTTCAATACTTCTGCAATTCCATTTTTCGACTTTATTACTTTGTTGTTTGTTAGTGCTTTGCTCTTTCAAGCTTTTTCCTTTTTTCGCTACTTTTGAGTGCAACTTGAGCGTAGTTAACTTACTCTATATATTTTTGAGTGCACCTCGTCAAGTTTTAATCGCTATGTCGTGCTGCAAGATAGGCTGCAAGCTCGTTAATGAGTCGCCCCAACAGCAATTTGTCCATTGTTGGCTTTGCGAGAATATTATGCACCTTAAATGTGCTGGTATTAATACTCGCGATTTTGAAAAGTTTTTAAAACTTAATACAAGCTTAAAAAAAGATTGCGGTGGCTCGAGATGGTCATGTCCATCTTGCTTCACCATGCAATTCAACTTTTCTAAAATGTATGATAATGTACGTAATACATTTTTAAAATTGAATAGCGTGGCTAAGCATCTCTTGAGTGATTTTGACTCAAGTGCCGAGTTGCTTTGCCAATATAAATTTGAGTCCCCACCAAATCCTCAACCTTTGTTGTTAAATGTGCCCTCTTCAATTAATTCTGTCCTATCGTCTTTAACATCACCGGTGACTTCACGTCATCTGGATGTTTCGCCCATACTTTCGTTATCGCCATCTCCAGGCAATTTGTGTTCTACTATCTCTCCTGCACCGTCGGCTGATGTCGCCTCGCCTATCTTAGATCCTGTCCGTAACTTAGTGTCGTCCCCAAAGTTAGTTTCTAGTAGGAAACGTAGACCCCTACGTAATTCCGCTACAGCCGATAGTGGCGATAATGTTGCACTTGCAACTACTCCAGCCCCTATGCTGTCGGTTGTAGCCCCTAGAAAGCAAATTTTTGTGTCTAGATTATCCTCGGACACAACTTGTGATTCTATTAAGGCGTATATTGCTAGCAAGTCTTCTGCTAGTGTATCTTGCACTAAATTTAATTTTTCTATGCCTCGTGAAATAGCGTCATTTAAAATAAGTGTTCCATTTGACGCCTTTCCAATCATTTGTGACCCAAAATTTTGGCCACCACATATGTTTGTTCATGAGTTCACGCCAAAAAATGAACTGATGCCTTACCTGTTACTCTTCCACCAGGTAGTTGGTAGTTCCCTCTTTACAAGCTTCATCTAGTATTTCAAAAAACTAGTTTCGTGCCCCGTAGCCTGTCGCATTCAGTATGAGAATGTTAGAGGACTGTTAAAGAAGCTTAATAGCCTCTACTTGAGTAGTTTTGCCCTTCAATCTGACATCATTGCTTTATCAGAGACTTGGCTGACTGCTGCCACATCAGATTGTGAAATTTTGTCAAATTGTTTTTCCATCTACAGACAGGATCGCTTCAATCGCCGAGGTGGTGGCGTTGTAATTGCCTTTAAATCCTTATTCCAACATATTGCTTGTATAAAGGAAGTCTCTTTACATGTGAAAGATACTGATCTTTTTGTTGTTTTAGGCGATTTTAATTTACCCAATATTTCTTGGTCATTTCTCAATATCATTTCTCCTTCTAATCATCATGATTTTTTGGATGGCATGCTGGATTTATCATTAGTCTAGATAAATTCAGTCAAAAATCATTTGGATAGAATTCTCGACCTTGTCTTTATTAACGACTTCGCTAAATCAGCCGTCTCTAGATCTTCAGCTATTACAGCACCTGAGGATAAACATCATCCGGCTATTGAAATTTTTATTTCACTTCGTATGTTGCATAATTTATCATTGGCACGCCAACAATTACCACGCCGTTGCTTTCGCAAGGGAAATTATCGCTTGCTGAATGAACTTATTCTAGCACCTGACTGGTCATATCTAAATAACGCGACTGACATTGATGTTGCTCTCAGTTCTTTTTATGAGACCTTAAATACACTCTTAGATGAGTGTTTTCCTATCTATACCCCGTCATATTGCACAACAAAGCCCCCTTGGTTTCCACGTAGATTGTGCTATTTTAAAAACATAAAGTCCAAACTTTTCAAAAAATTTAAGAAATCTGGATCTAGTGTTGACTGGTACAAATATTCTGTAGCCAAGTCTAACTTTGTCCTTCTTAATACTTTATGTTACGAGAATTACTTATCTCGTTGTAAAATACAATTTACGCGTGACCCCAAACAATTTTTTTATTTTCTTAATTCGATATAGCCATCCCTAGTATTTCCTATTGTTCCCTATTGTCCGCCATTAACTCGCAAAAATATTCCTTTTCACCTGGTCCTGATAATATTCCCAGTTGTGTCCTTAAAAATTGCTATAGTTCTTTAGCTGAACCGTTGCAAATACTTTTTAATCTATCCCTTGAATCTGGAAAATTTCCATATCGCTGGAAGGATTCATATATCATTCCTCTACACAAAAAAGGTAGTAAGTCTGATATTTTAAATTATAGAGGTAATGCAAAATTGCTGCTATACCTAAATTGTTTGAAAAACTTATAGTTTCTGTTTTACAGCATTTCTGTAAATCAATCATCTCTCCTGCCCAACATGGTTTTGTACAGGGTCGTTCCACCACGACCAATTTGCTGGAATTTACCACCTTGGTAAGTGAAGCATTTTTATTGAAAAGGCAAACTGATGTCATATATACGGACTTCAGTAAAGCCTTTGATTCTGTAAACCATGAGCTTTTACTCTTCAAACTTTATTGTATAGTTTTCCCTCCTTGTTTTATTAACTGGATTTCCACCTATTTAAATGGTAGAACTCAGAAAGTACTGCTTAGATCGTCTATTTCGAAGTCTGTTCATGCTACTTCTGGAGTACCTCAAGGTAGTCACTTAGGCCCCTTGTTATTTACCCTTTTTATCAATGACTTACCTTCAATTATCTCACATTCACATGTTCTCATGTATGCAGATGATGTGAAGCTAATATTCTCATATTCTGACCCCCTTCTTTACAATCTCCTACAAGAAGATTTAAGCGCCATGCAACTTTGGTGTTCGGCCAATCAGTTGCATCTCAATTGCGCAAAGTGCATGTTCATGACGTTAAGTCAAACAAGACCCTTCTTTTGTACTTATTCGATTGATAATACTCCCTTAAATCGTATATCTACAGGGAGAGACCTTGGTGTTTTATTTGATTGCAAATTGAAATTCAACTTGCACATCTTCACTATTATAAATGAGGCCAAGGGAGTACTAGGCTTTATTAAACGTTGGTCGAAAGAATTTGATGATCCTTTCATCACAAAAATCCTTAATGTTTCTTTTGTTCGACTGATCCTTGAAAACTGTTCGTGCATTTGGTGCCCACATTATACCTCTAACCAGGATCGCATTGAGTCCGTCCAGAAACAATTTGTATTGTTTGCTTTACGGGGATTAAATTGGGACCCTAATCTTCGTTTACCTTCGTATTCTAGTAGGCTTCTCCTTCTTAATCTCCCGTCGTTACTCAATCGCAGAAAAACTCTTGGTGTGGTTTTTCTGTACAAATTGATTAATGGTGATATAAGTTCGTCTTATTTATTAGCTCGTGTCAATTTTTCTGTTCCCCGTAGAACAACTAGGAATTTTATTCCACTAACCCTTCCTACATGCACAACTGACTATGCTTTACACAGCTCGTTTCATGCTTTATGTGTAAACTCTAATTCGCTGTACCACGTCTTTTCACGAGAACTATCCCTCCTTTCTGTAAAATCCTCTATTCTCCTTTACCTTTCTAGAAATTCTCCCTCTTTCCCCAACTAACGTGTCTTCAAATTTTCTTTACTTCTTTTTAATCCTTTTAATTCTTAACTTTACCTATTTATTATACTGCTAAATACTTTTATATACTATTACATCTAATAGTACATTAATTAGTAACAGTGTAAGCCCAATTTACTAATTCACTTATATATTAATACTTTAATATATTATGCTTCTATATAATATTGATCCTAATAGTATATATGTAAGTATTAGTGTGTTGTCAATTTTCTAACTACTCCCATTCTAATACTCCTTTACTAATACTTTTGATCTGATTGTGTTTTTCTGGGTTTTCCCAAATCCTTGCAACTAGTGTTGGGTCGTTTTAAATTAAATCAATTTTTCTTATATATATTACTGCCCAGATTTAAATTTTAAAATTTTAATTTAAATTCGTAATTTTTATTATTTATATTTTAATTTAAATTATTTAAAATGTTGTATTAAATTGTCAATATTTGTAGTCAGCTGCTCTTAGCTGACTTTAATTAATTAAATAAATACATAAATATTTATTCATTATTCATTTCGCCCTGCCAACATGGTATTGTGAAATCGAAATCTACTACCACTAACTTACTTGAGCTTACCTCCCTTGTTATCAAAGGTTTTCAGAACAAAAAGCAGACTGATGTAATTTACACAGATTTCAGCAAGGCTTTCGAATCCGTTAACCACTATCTCTTGCTTAAAAAACTTAGTACTATCGGATTTCCACACAGCCTTCTTATGTGGATTTCCGAATATCTTTCTTGTAGAACCCAAAAAGTTCTTTTTAAATCCTCACTGTCTAAGCCTGTTTTTGTTACCTCTGGTGTACCCCAGGGTAGCCACCTTGGGCCTTTACTTTTTAATTTATTCATTAACGATCTCCCGTCTATTTTCCTTCACTCCTATGTACTAATGTACGCCGATGATGTGAAGCTGTGCTTATCTTATAATGACAACAACTGTCCGTATTTATTGCAATCGGACCTGGATTTGTTTTTTGCTTGGTGTAAATGCAACTTGTTGTTTCTGAATTGCTCTAAATGTAAGGTTATGTCATTCTATAGAAGCACGCCTCACACATTTAATTACATGCTCGACCGTGTTTCTCTTGAGAGATTAGACTGTGTCACCGATTTGGGAATTCTTCTCGATCATAGACAAACATACCGTATTACACCAAACCATAACTTAACGGACGAGAGTCTTCTCACGGCTATGATGACCGGTCAACTTAAGACCGTTAACATAGCTCTGCACCAAAATGAGTTGTCGCTTACCTATTTAAGAGTCGATGGGTCAAAGAGATGCTACCTAACATCACCAGGAGATAAAGTGAGATAAAGTTTTGATCGTCGAGGAGAATCAGCATCGAAACACCTGGCAAAGTTGACGCCTGTTGCTTTGTGCATTGACTCTTTGTGCATTCAGTTGTTTGTTCGCTATCAAGAGTATAATTTAAGTGTCCTAATTTTGTATTTTCTAACAGGTATAACTTTACAGATTTTTAGAGTGACGACTTATACACACCAGAATACAGACCAATTTCATTAATAAATAGTAAATAAGAGCGAACGTGCCATTATTGTTTAGCACTTAGTAGTAGTAGTAGTAGTAGTATTAGTAACAATAAAGTATTATTCTACAACTGTGAGCTAAATTTGTTTGTTAAATGAAAAATCTTTATTTATTCTTGTAAATCAATTTCATGCCCTTCAAAGTAATCCCCTCCCGATAAAATACACTTATGCTAACATTTTTTCCAATCCTCAAAACATGCCAAATAGTCCTTTTCCGGTATAGCCAGTTTTGAGTTTTGGGAATGGCCAGAAATCACACGGAGCCAAATCAGCGAATACGGTGGTTGTGAAACGATATGCGTCGAATTTTTGGCGAAATGGTCACGAAGAACGAGTGCAGTGTGAGACGGTTCATTATCGTGATGCAAAAACCAAGAGTTGTTGGCCCATAATTCCCATCACTCAAATAATATTCCTTATTAACAGTTCCTTATAACTGTCCTCATTAAAAACTGTCATCATGACCTTGATTTTTGAACGATTTTGACGTGCTCTTTTCGGTTTGGCCTCGCCAGTGCAGGCGTGTAGTGTTTATAAACATCCAAAATAGTCTACTTAACCCTCGACGAAATCAGTGGTGCTCTGCTGAAGCTGCAGCTTGACGGTTACGGTCTTTACCAGACTATCCAGCGCTTTGTCGAGAACGTGGACGTCATCATTGCTATCTACAACGCCGATAGCGGCCCAATGGGTGAGGTGCGTGTGGATCCCCCAAAGGGCTCCGTCGGTTTATGTTCCGGTCTCCATGGCTGGGCCTTCTCCCTCAAGCAGTTATGTGAGATGTACTCCAAGAAGTTCAAGATTGACGTTATCAAGCTAATAAACCATCTGTGGGGTGAGAACTTCTTCAACGCCAAGACCAAGAAATGGCAGAAGCAAAAGGAGGTCGACAACAAGCGCTCCTTCTGCATGCATATTTTGGACCTCATCTACAAGGTGTTCGATGCCATCATGAAGTACAAGAGGGAGAAGATCGATCATCTTTTGGTCAAGATCGGTGTTACTCTGAAACTCTTCTCCCGCAAGGTTACCAATGGCCAAAAGTGCCGCATTATGGGCCTCAACTACACACCCGGCAAGAAGGAGGATCTGTACGAGAAGGCCATTCAGTTGAGGCTATTGAGGATGTGCCTTCCGGCAAAATTTGCGGTCTGGTTGGTGTTAATCAGCTCTTGGTCAAGACCGGTATCATCACCAACTTCAAGGATGCCCACAACATGAAGGTCATAAAGTGCTCCGTGTCGCCTGTTGTGCGTGGCTGTTGAGCCCAAGTACCCCACTGATTTTCCCATTTTGATGGAGAGTCTGAAGTGGATGGAAATGAACTGGCTAAGTCCGATCGTATGATGCAGTTCATCATTGAGAAGTCTGGTGAGCACATTATTGCCGGTG
This sequence comes from Hirtodrosophila trivittata, assembly GCA_035045065.1. NCBI lineage: Eukaryota > Metazoa > Arthropoda > Insecta > Diptera > Drosophilidae > Hirtodrosophila > Hirtodrosophila trivittata. The sequence continues at coordinate 25,245 of JAWNNK010000215.1, read as the reverse complement.
CCGGTGAATTGCACTTGGAAATTTCCCTTAAGGATTTGGAGAAGGATCATGCTTGCATTCCTCTGAAGAAATCCACCCCTATGGTCTCCTACCAGCGAAGAGTCCAAGATGTCCAGATGTGTTTGTCGCTACAGAAGCATAACCGTCTACTCATGAAAGTTCTGCCCATGCCCGATGGTCTGCCCGAGGATATTGATAACGGTGATGTGAGCTCCAAGGATGACTTCAAGGGGCGTGCATGTTACCTGGCTGAGACATACGACTACGATGAGACTGAGGCCCGTCATATCTGGTGCTTCGGCCCCGATGGTACTGGACCCAATTTCATTCTCTAAGTCATTCATTCTCACTAAGTCCGTGCAGTACCTCAACGATATCAAGGATTCCGTTGTTGCTGGATTCCAGTGTGTCTCCAAAAAGGTATCTTGGCCGATGAAAATCTACGTGGTGTTTGTTTCAACATCTATGACGTTATCCTGCACGCTGATGCTATCCATCGCGGTGGTGGCCAGAACATTCCCACGTTGCCTGTACGCCGCTGTTATTACAGCCGGCTCACGCCTAATGGAGCCCGTCTATCTTCACGAGATTGAGTGTCCTGAGGTTGCCGTTTATGGTATCTACGGGGTCTTGAACAGACGTGCCCACGAGCCACGTCTTCGAGGAGAACCAAGTTGTCGGTACACCTTTGTTCGTTGTCAAGGCTTATTTGCCCGTCAACGAATCCTTCGGCTTCACCGCCGATCTGCGCTCCAATACCGGTGGACAGGTCTTTCCACAGTGTGTGTTCGGGTCTCAAGGAGGGTCTGCTCGATGTGTCTCAGTATTTGGACAAGTAAGCGGTGACTCCAATTGGTGGATGAGCTACGGTCTGCAGCTGCCTAAAGAAGAACATGAGAATGATCAACAATGCACAACAACAAGAGCAATAACATCAAAAAAGGTCACTGTAGTCAGCTGACAGTTCTTCAACTAGACACACACATATAAAAAAAAAATGTTTAATTGTATGCAAATAATATATACACATATAATGGTTTATAAATATATAAACCTTTATTTTAATATAAAGGAAATTTATTATAATTTGCTTTTTTTTTTGTAAATGGAATCTGCTTCTTCTACAAGTACTACTTCATAAATGTCCTTATCAGATTCAGATAGCGAGTCGGATGCGTTTTCACATAAATCTGTTTTTTCGGAAGATAGCAATTCTTAAAGACAAAACCTTTTTTGAAAGATATATTTTCTTATTTTCCCTATCCATTTCCTTAAAACAGACTCTCGATAATAATGGACTTGAAGAAAATGTCAATAATAGTATTGATTCGACTATTTTTGCTTGCATGCCTTTTTTGTAAATTTTATTCCGTGTCTCTGAAACAATTTCGCCTAAGCATCCAAGTGGATTTAATGTCGAACTGTTTAGTCAAAAACCCTGGACCAAAAGTTTATGTACTGTTGGTGTTGTCTTACAACAACAACGAAATTTTTTTTAATTTATTTAATAGTTACTGGATATTCCTATTATAAAATATGAAAAGTGAATCATTAAATTGTGTTATAGATGATGAAATTTACTGTTTGTACCATCATTGCTATTGCCGTAGACATTTTTTTTTGGCATGCTTATTCGAAGACCCATACAAAACTCCAAATCTTTTCTTGAAAATATTTTTCCCGTGTTTTTTTTTTCATATATATATATTTTGGTCATATGCCAATTTTAAATGATATGTTCAGGACAAATTCTTAAAGCCGGATCCAACCATGTAGTAATTGAAATTTCCAAAATTTTTGTTGGGGTCACACCACAGAGTGGACAACATTGTGTAGATTAAGTTCCTGTTAATACGTTGAGAACTTTCCCATCATATGCATTGCATAGGTAATAGGCACATCAACATTCTCATCATTCAACATTCTCATCCAATTTATACAGTAACAGCTTAAAATTATAAATTTGAAACTCTTAACGTTATTCTTCCAAAATTCTGAGACAAGCAGTCTCTTTTACTACTTTTATTTTTAGTGGCGTGCAAAATCGAATGGAGTTTGGTGTTCTATTGATCCAGATGTAACGGCTAAAAGAGCCTATAATTTTTATGGGTACAACAGAAATTACAAAAAAAAAGTAATGTGAAAGCTGTTCGCCAAGTATTTTAGTATCATATTTCTGCTTGCATATATATATAATATAATATAATATAACCATAAAATCCGAAGCTACAAATCAATCTCATTTCAGAAAAATCTGAGAACTGCTTGGAAACAACAGATTGCAGTTTAATTACTCGATATGCAGTATGATCCAAAAGATTTTGTAATGACACTTGAGCAGTAATTTCCTCTTCTTTAATAACCTCGGGCCGGTGTTTTAATTTTGCTTCCATTACTTGATTATTTAGGGTAGGCCATTAAAATTGGAAGCATGTAACATTTGACAGCGATGCGAGATTATCAAATGTCATACTGTGTTGGAAGCGTCATTTAAAGACAATTTTTACCATTTGTAGAATGGAAAAATACACTCGAAAAACGCGCTGAAATTGTTCAGCTTTTTATTCAAAATAACTTCACAATTGTGAAAACCAAGCGTGCGTTTCGTGCAAAAAATAAAGTAAAAAGTGCTCCCGGTGACAACACCATAAGACGTTTATACGTAAAGTTTATGAGCTTCGGCAATGTTAATTATGCTAATCACTTATCTAAACAACGAACAAGACCTTCCGAGGAAAATATTGAAGCCGTACGAGCCAGTGTTGAGGCTGATCCAAAAACGTCAAGTTATTGCCGTTCTCAGGAGCTTGGAATCGCTCGAACCACACTCCGACGCATAATTCATAGAGATTTGAAGATGTTTCCATTCAAAATCCAAATAGCACATAAAATAAGCCCAGCTGACTATCCGCGTCGTATGGATTATGCCAAATGGTGCATTGAAATGGCTGTGAACCAACCGGACTTTTGGAGAAAAATTGTCATGTCAGACGAGCCGCATTTCACGTTAAATCGAGGCGTAAACAAACAAAATTGTGGGTTCTATGCCACTGAAAACCCTCAATTTGTTGAATAAAAGCCTCTATACGAACAAAAAGTCTCAGTTTTGTATGGGATTTGCGCGAATATGATACTTGGTCCGCGTTTTTATCAAACCAATCGAGGAGTTACCACAACCGTCAATGGCGATTGTTATCGAGCCATGATAACCGATTTTGTGATCCCAATTGTTCCTGAAAATGGTTTGAATGACTTCTGGTTTCAACAGGATGGCGCTACATGCCATACAGCACAACAAACAATCGATTTATTGCGGTCATTGTTCCACGGACGACTCATATCGAAAAGAGGCGATTTTGACTGGAAACCGAAGTCAACAGATTTGACGCCGCCAGACTTTTTTTGTGGAGTATTTCAAATTTAAGGTATAAGTTATCAAGCCAAAGACACTAGGTCTACCCAGATCCAATATACGCCGCGAAATCAGAGCCATATCGGCTAATACATTGGCAAAAATGATGGAAAATGCCGAAAAAAAAGGGCAATTTCGCAGGCAAAGCTAATGGTGCCCATTTATGCGATATCACTTTCAAAAACTAATTCAAACATTTTTCCGATTTTTTTATTGAACGAAACAAATTGTTATCTTCATTTTTTTTTTTTTTTTTTCAATAACTATTAAAGGGCCTACCTTGTAGCTTGAATATATGTCGCTGTGAGGCCTATTATTCAAAATCCCTGTTTTTATAAATTGCTTTTTATTAGGTGAATTTTAAAGAAGGTAAGCTAGAGCTTCATCAGGTATTAATGGAAATGGCTTTTGGATTTGAAGTAGCTTTTTCGTTTCTGTTGGAGATTCAGGTTTACCACGTTTCTTTAAGCAGCAAGGCCACGTCTCTCTTGCATTCTTTCAAAAAGATTTTTATTATTATTTTTGAATTTTTGTTTTCCCTGCATTTACGTAAGCTAACGGTGGGACGCCTATTTGCGATGCTTTCATAAAATTATCATCAACAGTAATCGTTATTTTAGATGCCAGCTCTTTGGTATGTTTGGACCAAATCGGTCCAACATTTTGTTGCATCTCGGGAAATTTATTTTTATGATGCTTTTAATATTACTGTTTTTTTATCTGCTTCTTTTTTTTATCAAGTTCCAGGTGGTTGTTGTTAATTTTACTGTTAATCCAATGTGATAATTTTCTGCACCAAATATTAATAAACAAATTGATAAAAAAAAAGGGGATAAAGTATTACTTGGTGATGAAATACCACATTTATAAGTACAACGTGACGTAATTAGTTTTTCACAGAAGGCCTCAGAACGTTTGTTATATTCCACGAAACACAGTTTTCTGAATTGTGACGAAGGCACTAGGAAAGGAATACTGTGACGATTCTAGTGTTGCACCCTAGCAATTTGGTAGAGTTAGTACTTTCCAGCCCTACGGTATCATTACTATAATTATCGAGGTTGACAGGCGTCTGTTACCTCACCTAAGTCTAGAGTTTCATTAGTATCCATATTTAATATTAATTAAACATTTCATTGCAGATATACGCCAGGTTACTTTACTTTTATAATCGTATTACTTGTACCGTTGATGTACAGTTGGGAAAAAAAATAATAGCACCACTATGACTCTTGTTCTTATTTATCAAAAAGCAATCAAAATATCTCGGATTTGTTTTAAATTTTTATATTTAATACATTGTTTAATATTCTCCCTATGCGAATAATATAGTATTGCCTTAAAATATATAAATTTATATATTTCTTTAATTTTTATGGAAGGTCTTAAAAAGAACGAAAAAAATCATAGCACCACTAACGCATTTTTTATGAAAACCATTGTGTTTCGCAAATTTGCTTTGAAGAAAATAATATTTGAACGTAAAACTTATAGAGAAGTTGGTAGAATAGTTGGGGGCTCAAATAGTATGATTAGGAATTTCATTAATAATTAAGAAAAGTTCGAAATACGGGAAAGAAAGCGAGTTTTAACCCAGCGTCAGGTCAACATATTGTTCTAGGAAAGCAAGAAGAGTCCTTTCAAAGCTGCTACTGAGCTTAAACATTATCTAAATGTAAAACCAATAATGCAGAAAGTTTGCAAAGTTTGCAAAGTTTCAGAGAGCACAATTTATAAAAATGTATAGAATAGTCCCACTTTTAAATACAAAGCATATTGCCAAGCGAAAAAAGTTCGCAAAAAATATCAGAATTGGTCAGCCGACAAGTTGAGAGTTGTTTTATGGACAGATAATACTACAAGGTAGTAATTCTTGGTAGAAAATGCTTTCAGGCGTCCTCCCAACATGGAAAATAATCAGAGATACAAACTGAAAAGGATTAAACATGGAGAATCTAGTATTAAGAATGCGTTTTGGCATGGGCATGTTTTTTCTACTATGGATTAGGATTCTGGATTGGGTGCAATACAGAGGGTAAAAGGTATCATGAACCAACATGTTTATGTTAGTATTACAATGACATGTATTCTACCCTTTGCCGAATAAAAAATTTCACTAAAATGGGTCTCCCAAAGCCAACCTACACAGAATCACTGTGCACAACAATTTAGGAGTCCTAGACCAATATTCCAAGAAAAGGATACCAGCACTTGGTTGACACTATGCCAAGATGTTGTGCATCCGTTATTGCCATTGACCGACTTTAAAACTTATTGCATAACCTTTAGATAATAATAGGCAGTAACGTTAAAATAATCAAGTTTATTTCCGATTTAAAATTTTTAGACTTTTCTTTTAAAAAGTGACGCTATTATTTTTTTTTATCTGTTTTGGTACCTTTTGAGAAAATTTGTTAAATATCTGAAAAATGGTGAAGAATATTACAAAAATGTTTCCAAATTTAATTTTGTTAAGGATTGCTCCTTCTAAAAAAGCAGTCATAAGTTTTTTTGACTTGCTAATATAAAATTATCAGCGTTGGAAACATTATGTATGAGAGTGGTTTTGGTTTTTTTTCCCAGGTGTATGTATTTTGGACTTAAAACTCAAGACATTTTTGTTCATGATTCTTAGCCCTTCGTTGGTTATTTTCGATAACACATCCGCTACACTGAAGAGGTTAAGCAAAAATCATAAGCTTAATGGCGAACCTGCCCACACTGTCGTAGGTGGCCCATTGTGTAATTTTCTTCTTCTTTAATATATCCATAAAGTTGCGCCATACGTCATTAGCAGGAATGACTGTTTGGCATGGAGATTGTCCTGCCAGTTTACCAGTTTAGCCGCTGTACCTGCAAGCTCGTTACCTGCTATGCCCAAGTGGTACTTGGGGCTCAAAGGCGATTTATTTTGTTAGCGTGTTTTGTTGTAGGTGTTTTTTACGCCATTAAGCGTAGAAAGACTGTAGAAAGACTAATTTTTATAAATGACTGTGCAAATTCATGCGTCTAAAAATCTGCGACATTTACAGTCTCTGAAAATCTACATCATCCGGCAATTAGATTTGTATTTTATTTATTGTTAATTTCCCTTTGCCATTAGTCCGTCGGCTAATATCACGTCGTTGCTTTTGCATGGATAACTATTCTTTGCCTTATTAACGTATTCTTGCAAGCTCTCAGGAGCTTGGAATCGCTCGAACCACACTCCGACGCATAATTCATAGAGATTTGAAGATGTTTCCATTCAAAATCCAAATAGCACATAAAATAAGCCCAGCTGACTATCCGCGTCGTATGGATTATGCCAAATGGTGCATTGAAATGGCTGTGAACCAACCGGACTTTTGGAGAAAAATTGTCATGTCAGACGAGCCGCATTTCACGTTAAATCGAGGCGTAAACAAACAAAATTGTGGGTTCTATGCCACTGAAAACCCTCAATTTGTTGAATAAAAGCCTCTATACGAACAAAAAGTCTCAGTTTTGTATGGGATTTGCGCGAATATGATACTTGGTCCGCGTTTTTATCAAACCAATCGAGGAGTTACCACAACCGTCAATGGCGATTGTTATCGAGCCATGATAACCGATTTTGTGATCCCAATTGTTCCTGAAAATGGTTTGAATGACTTCTGGTTTCAACAGGATGGCGCTACATGCCATACAGCACAACAAACAATCGATTTATTGCGGTCATTGTTCCACGGACGACTCATATCGAAAAGAGGCGATTTTGACTGGAAACCGAAGTCAACAGATTTGACGCCGCCAGACTTTTTTTGTGGAGTATTTCAAATTTAAGGTATAAGTTATCAAGCCAAAGACACTAGGTCTACCCAGATCCAATATACGCCGCGAAATCAGAGCCATATCGGCTAATACATTGGCAAAAATGATGGAAAATGCCGAAAAAAAAGGGCAATTTCGCAGGCAAAGCTAATGGTGCCCATTTATGCGATATCACTTTCAAAAACTAATTCAAACATTTTTCCGATTTTTTTATTGAACGAAACAAATTGTTATCTTCATTTTTTTTTTTTTTTTTTCAATAACTATTAAAGGGCCTACCTTGTAGCTTGAATATATGTCGCTGTGAGGCCTATTATTCAAAATCCCTGTTTTTATAAATTGCTTTTTATTAGGTGAATTTTAAAGAAGGTAAGCTAGAGCTTCATCAGGTATTAATGGAAATGGCTTTTGGATTTGAAGTAGCTTTTTCGTTTCTGTTGGAGATTCAGGTTTACCACGTTTCTTTAAGCAGCAAGGCCACGTCTCTCTTGCATTCTTTCAAAAAGATTTTTATTATTATTTTTGAATTTTTGTTTTCCCTGCATTTACGTAAGCTAACGGTGGGACGCCTATTTGCGATGCTTTCATAAAATTATCATCAACAGTAATCGTTATTTTAGATGCCAGCTCTTTGGTATGTTTGGACCAAATCGGTCCAACATTTTGTTGCATCTCGGGAAATTTATTTTTATGATGCTTTTAATATTACTGTTTTTTTATCTGCTTCTTTTTTTTATCAAGTTCCAGGTGGTTGTTGTTAATTTTACTGTTAATCCAATGTGATAATTTTCTGCACCAAATATTAATAAACAAATTGATAATAAAAAAGGGGATAAAGTATTACTTGGTGATGAAATACCACATTTATAAGTACAACGTGACGTAATTAGTTTTTCACAGAAGGCCTCAGAACGTTTGTTATATTCCACGAAACACAGTTTTCTGAATTGTGACGAAGGCACTAGGAAAGGAATACTGTGACGATTCTAGTGTTGCACCCTAGCAATTTGGTAGAGTTAGTACTTTCCAGCCCTACGGTATCATTACTATAATTATCGAGGTTGACAGGCGTCTGTTACCTCACCTAAGTCTAGAGTTTCATTAGTATCCATATTTAATATTAATTAAACATTTCATTGCAGATATACGCCAGGTTACTTTACTTTTATAATCGTATTACTTGTACCGTTGATGTACAGTAGGGAAAAAAAATAATAGCACCACTATGACTCTTGTTCTTATTTATCAAAAAGCAATCAAAATATCTCGGATTTGTTTTAAATTTTTATATTTAATACATTGTTTAATATTCTCCCTATGCGAATAATATAGTATTGCCTTAAAATATATAAATTTATATATTTCTTTAATTTTTATGGAAGGTCTTAAAAAGAACGAAAAAAATCATAGCACCACTAACGCATTTTTTATGAAAACCATTGTGTTTCGCAAATTTGCTTTGAAGAAAATAATATTTGAACGTAAAACTTATAGAGAAGTTGGTAGAATAGTTGGGGGCTCAAATAGTATGATTAGGAATTTCATTAATAATTAAGAAAAGTTCGAAATACGGGAAAGAAAGCGAGTTTTAACCCAGCGTCAGGTCAACATATTGTTCTAGGAAAGCAAGAAGAGTCCTTTCAAAGCTGCTACTGAGCTTAAACATTATCTAAATGTAAAACCAATAATGCAGAAAGTTTGCAAAGTTTGCAAAGTTTCAGAGAGCACAATTTATAAAAATGTATAGAATAGTCCCACTTTTAAATACAAAGCATATTGCCAAGCGAAAAAAGTTCGCAAAAAATATCAGAATTGGTCAGCCGACAAGTTGAGAGTTGTTTTATGGACAGATAATACTACAAGGTAGTAATTCTTGGTAGAAAATGCTTTCAGGCGTCCTCCCAACATGGAAAATAATCAGAGATACAAACTGAAAAGGATTAAACATGGAGAATCTAGTATTAAGAATGCGTTTTGGCATGGGCATGTTTTTTCTACTATGGATTAGGATTCTGGATTGGGTGCAATACAGAGGGTAAAAGGTATCATGAACCAACATGTTTATGTTAGTATTACAATGACATGTATTCTACCCTTTGCCGAATAAAAAATTTCACTAAAATGGGTCTCCCAAAGCCAACCTACACAGAATCACTGTGCACAACAATTTAGGAGTCCTAGACCAATATTCCAAGAAAAGGATACCAGCACTTGGTTGACACTATGCCAAGATGTTGTGCATCCGTTATTGCCATTGACCGACTTTAAAACTTATTGCATAACCTTTAGATAATAATAGGCAGTAACGTTAAAATAATCAAGTTTATTTCCGATTTAAAATTTTTAGACTTTTCTTTTAAAAAGTGACGCTATTATTTTTTTTTATCTGTTTTGGTACCTTTTGAGAAAATTTGTTAAATATCTGAAAAATGGTGAAGAATATTACAAAAATGTTTCCAAATTTAATTTTGTTAAGGATTGCTCCTTCTAAAAAAGCAGTCATACGTTTTTTGACTTGCTAATATAAAATTATCAGCGTTGGAAACATTATGTATGAGAGTGGTTTTGGTTTTTTTTCCCAGGTGTATGTATTTTGGACTTAAAACTCAAGACATTTTTGTTCATGATTCTTAGCCCTTCGTTGGTTATTTTCGATAACACATCCGCTACACTGAAGAGGTTAAGCAAAAATCATAAGCTTAATGGCGAACCTGCCCACACTGTCGTAGGTGGCCCATTGTGTAATTTTCTTCTTCTTTAATATATCCATAAAGTTGCGCCATACGTCATTAGCAGGAATGACTGTTTGGCATGGAGATTGTCCTGCCAGTTTACCAGTTTAGCCGCTGTACCTGCAAGCTCGTTACCTGCTATGCCCAAGTGGTACTTGGGGCTCAAAGGCGATTTATTTTGTTAGCGTGTTTTGTTGTAGGTGTTTTTTACGCCATTAAGCGTAGAAAGACTGTAGAAAGACTAATTTTTATAAATGACTGTGCAAATTCATGCGTCTAAAAATCTGCGACATTTACAGTCTCTGAAAATCTACATCATCCGGCAATTAGATTTGTATTTTATTTATTGTTAATTTCCCTTTGCCATTAGTCCGTCGGCTAATATCACGTCGTTGCTTTTGCATGGATAACTATTCTTTGCCTTATTAACGTATTCTTGCAACTGACTGGTTATTTTTCAATAGAATTTCCGGTATTGAAATTGTCCTTGACACTTTTTATGACATATTAAATTCACTCTTGGATGCTTGTATCCTTAATTTCATCCCGTCGTTTATTCTGTCAAAGCCTCCGTGGTTTTCTCGCAGACTTTCGTACTTAAGAAATGTTAGGTCAAAACATTCTAAAAAGTACAAGAAATCTGGCTCTAATGTTGATTGGTACAAATATTCTGTTACCAAGTCAAACTTAGCGCTCTTAAACTCTGTGTGTTACGAGAATTATCTTTCTCATTGTAAATTACAGATTTCTCGTTACCCTTAGCAAGTTTTTAATTTTGTAAATTTGAAATCTTCACATTTACCTTTATTATTTTTTAGGGATAGCTAATTCCGCTACAGAAGATCTATTCTCTTCTATTTTTTAATCTCTTGTTTCCTCCTTTAACTCATTTCTGGTTATGTTTTTTAGGAGTGCTTCTCTTCTCTTGCTGAACCGTTGCTAAAGCTTTTTACTCTATCTCTTGAATCTTTTAAATTCCCATGCTTGAGTGCATAGGATTCCCGCACTCTTTATTATATTGGATTTCCACCTATTTGAATGATGGTCTCTAATTTAATGTATAGTACGATTACTGACTTACTTACATATTGCGTTTAAAATTTATTTGTTATGTACATTTGTGTTGAACTGTAAAGGATTGTCGCTGTTCAGTTTCCTTTTTCGTCCCCTCTTTTTTTTTGTTGATTGTTTATCTAAAAAGGTATTTATATACAGTGTGCCACAAAAGTAAAGATGCAGCAAGATATTTATATTATAAAGGCACATATCTCATTTATTATTATAATATTTCAAAAAAAATTATAACATACAAGGAGTGTCTCAAAAGTTTCTGAGTTGTTGGAATAAAATGAAACCTACAATACATTTTTGAGTACTTGTTTTTTTATTATTCAAAGTAATCTCCCTCCGACTGAATACACTTATTAGATACACCTTGTATATAAAATTACATAACTAAGATTAGAAAATAAACAAAAATTAATTATTTTTCATTATAGTGTACTTAAAATTAAGCAAAAACTAAAAAAAAACAATAATTTGACTCCACAAAAGTCATGATGCACCTAGATATCACCCCGTATTATAAATTATTTACATGCGTTTTTTTAATTTCAAAATTCTGTTCGATGTCCTTTCATTTTTATCAGTTCATTAAGCCGCCTTGGCATTGACGAAACTACTGTTTCTAAATATGCAGGGCCCATTTTGCCCCACTCTTGGCTTTTGGATTTGAAGTAGCTTTTTCGTTTCTGTTGGAGATTCAGGTTTACCACGTTTCTTTAAGCAGCAAGGCCACGTCTCTCTTGCATTCTTTCAAAAAGATTTTTATTATTATTTTTGAATTTTTGTTTTCCCTGCATTTACGTAAGCTAACGGTGGGACGCCTATTTGCGATGCTTTCATAAAATTATCATCAACAGTAATCGTTATTTTAGATGCCAGCTCTTTGGTATGTTTGGACCAAATCGGTCCAACATTTTGTTGCATCTCGGGAAATTTATTTTTATGATGCTTTTAATATTACTGTTTTTTTATCTGCTTCTTTTTTTTATCAAGTTCCAGGTGGTTGTTGTTAATTTTACTGTTAATCCAATGTGATAATTTTCTGCACCAAATATTAATAAACAAATTGATAATAAAAAAGGGGATAAAGTATTACTTGGTGATGAAATACCACATTTATAAGTACAACGTGACGTAATTAGTTTTTCACAGAAGGCCTCAGAACGTTTGTTATATTCCACGAAACACAGTTTTCTGAATTGTGACGAAGGCACTAGGAAAGGAATACTGTGACGATTCTAGTGTTGCACCCTAGCAATTTGGTAGAGTTAGTACTTTCCAGCCCTACGGTATCATTACTATAATTATCGAGGTTGACAGGCGTCTGTTACCTCACCTAAGTCTAGAGTTTCATTAGTATCCATATTTAATATTAATTAAACATTTCATTGCAGATATACGCCAGGTTACTTTACTTTTATAATCGTATTACTTGTACCGTTGATGTACAGTAGGGAAAAAAAATAATAGCACCACTATGACTCTTGTTCTTATTTATCAAAAAGCAATCAAAATATCTCGGATTTGTTTTAAATTTTTATATTTAATACATTGTTTAATATTCTCCCTATGCGAATAATATAGTATTGCCTTAAAATATATAAATTTATATATTTCTTTAATTTTTATGGAAGGTCTTAAAAAGAACGAAAAAAATCATAGCACCACTAACGCATTTTTTATGAAAACCATTGTGTTTCGCAAATTTGCTTTGAAGAAAATAATATTTGAACGTAAAACTTATAGAGAAGTTGGTAGAATAGTTGGGGGCTCAAATAGTATGATTAGGAATTTCATTAATAATTAAGAAAAGTTCGAAATACGGGAAAGAAAGCGAGTTTTAACCCAGCGTCAGGTCAACATATTGTTCTAGGAAAGCAAGAAGAGTCCTTTCAAAGCTGCTACTGAGCTTAAACATTATCTAAATGTAAAACCAATAATGCAGAAAGTTTGCAAAGTTTGCAAAGTTTCAGAGAGCACAATTTATAAAAATGTATAGAATAGTCCCACTTTTAAATACAAAGCATATTGCCAAGCGAAAAAAGTTCGCAAAAAATATCAGAATTGGTCAGCCGACAAGTTGAGAGTTGTTTTATGGACAGATAATACTACAAGGTAGTAATTCTTGGTAGAAAATGCTTTCAGGCGTCCTCCCAACATGGAAAATAATCAGAGATACAAACTGAAAAGGATTAAACATGGAGAATCTAGTATTAAGAATGCGTTTTGGCATGGGCATGTTTTTTCTACTATGGATTAGGATTCTGGATTGGGTGCAATACAGAGGGTAAAAGGTATCATGAACCAACATGTTTATGTTAGTATTACAATGACATGTATTCTACCCTTTGCCGAATAAAAAATTTCACTAAAATGGGTCTCCCAAAGCCAACCTACACAGAATCACTGTGCACAACAATTTAGGAGTCCTAGACCAATATTCCAAGAAAAGGATACCAGCACTTGGTTGACACTATGCCAAGATGTTGTGCATCCGTTATTGCCATTGACCGACTTTAAAACTTATTGCATAACCTTTAGATAATAATAGGCAGTAACGTTAAAATAATCAAGTTTATTTCCGATTTAAAATTTTTAGACTTTTCTTTTAAAAAGTGACGCTATTATTTTTTTTTATCTGTTTTGGTACCTTTTGAGAAAATTTGTTAAATATCTGAAAAATGGTGAAGAATATTACAAAAATGTTTCCAAATTTAATTTTGTTAAGGATTGCTCCTTCTAAAAAAGCAGTCATAAGTTTTTTTGACTTGCTAATATAAAATTATCAGCGTTGGAAACATTATGTATGAGAGTGGTTTTGGTTTTTTTTCCCAGGTGTATGTATTTTGGACTTAAAACTCAAGACATTTTTGTTCATGATTCTTAGCCCTTCGTTGGTTATTTTCGATAACACATCCGCTACACTGAAGAGGTTAAGCAAAAATCATAAGCTTAATGGCGAACCTGCCCACACTGTCGTAGGTGGCCCATTTTGTAATTTTCTTCTTCTTTAATATATCCATAAAGTTGCGCCATACGTCATTAGCAGGAATGACTGTTTGGCATGGAGATTGTCCTGCCAGTTTACCAGTTTAGCCGCTGTACCTGCAAGCTCGTTACCTGCTATGCCCAAGTGGTACTTGGGGCTCAAAGGCGATTTATTTTGTTAGCGTGTTTTGTTGTAGGTGTTTTTTACGCCATTAAGCGTAGAAAGACTGTAGAAAGACTAATTTTTATAAATGACTGTGCAAATTCATGCGTCTAAAAATCTGCGACATTTACAGTCTCTGAAAATCTACATCATCCGGCAATTAGATTTGTATTTTATTTATTGTTAATTTCCCTTTGCCATTAGTCCGTCGGCTAATATCACGTCGTTGCTTTTGCATGGATAACTATTCTTTGCCTTATTAACGTATTCTTGCAACTGACTGGTTATTTTTCAATAGAATTTCCGGTATTGAAATTGTCCTTGACACTTTTTATGACATATTAAATTCACTCTTGGATGCTTGTATCCTTAATTTCATCCCGTCGTTTATTCTGTCAAAGCCTCCGTGGTTTTCTCGCAGACTTTCGTACTTAAGAAATGTTAGGTCAAAACATTCTAAAAAGTACAAGAAATCTGGCTCTAATGTTGATTGGTACAAATATTCTGTTACCAAGTCAAACTTAGCGCTCTTAAACTCTGTGTGTTACGAGAATTATCTTTCTCATTGTAAATTACAGATTTCTCGTTACCCTTAGCAAGTTTTTAATTTTGTAAATTTGAAATCTTCACATTTACCTTTATTATTTTTTAGGGATAGCTAATTCCGCTACAGAAGATCTATTCTCTTCTATTTTTTAATCTCTTGTTTCCTCCTTTAGCTCATTTCTGGTTATGTTTTTTAGGAGTGCTTCTCTTCTCTTGCTGAACCGTTGCTAAAGCTTTTTACTCTATCTCTTGAATCTTTTAAATTCCCATGCTTGAGTGCATAGGATTCCCGCACTCTTTATTATATTGGATTTCCACCTATTTGAATGATGGTCTCTAATTTAATGTATAGTACGATTACTGACTTACTTACATATTGCGTTTAAAATTTATTTGTTATGTACATTTGTGTTGAACTGTAAAGGATTGTCGCTGTTCAGTTTCCTTTTTCGTCCCCTCTTTTTTTTTGTTGATTGTTTATCTAAAAAGGTATTTATATACAGTGTGCCACAAAAGTAAAGATGCAGCAAGATATTTATATTATAAAGGCACATATCTCATTTATTATTATAATATTTCAAAAAAAATTATAACATACAAGGAGTGTCTCAAAAGTTTCTGAGTTGTTGGAATAAAATGAAACCTACAATACATTTTTGAGTACTTGTTTTTTTATTATTCAAAGTAATCTCCCTCCGACTGAATACACTTATTAGATACACCTTGTATATAAAATTACATAACTAAGATTAGAAAATAAACAAAAATTAAGTATTTTTCATTATAGTGTACTTAAAATTAAGCAAAAACTGAAAAAAAACAATAATTTGACTCCACAAAAGTCATGATGCACCTAGATATCACCCCGTATTATAAATTATTTACATGCGTTTTTTTAATTTCAAAATTCTGTTCGATGTCCTTTCATTTTTATCAGTTCATTGAGCCGCCTAGGCATTGACGAAACTACTGTTTCTAAATATGCAGGGCCTATTTTTCGCCACTCTTCCTGCAAAGCTATTTTAATTTGGGCTTGATTCGTATTTCTTGTCTCCTAAAGTTGTGGACTTTATGGAGGGTGTTAAAGCAAGGGGGGTACATAGTATATACAACCAACAAACGCGCATTTTTAGCTGTGTGAGAACTGTATATTATATGTATATGAACTGTATATTAGCATTCTTAGATTTCTAAGTTTGCACTTTTTTATTCTTGTTGTGATCATAGTAATGATCTCTTGTCTAAGTTTTGTGTGGCTTTACGGGTTATACTCTTACCGGCCAACGCAATTGTCACTGAGTTTGACAAATTTGTCTTATTTAATATAGTTTAACATATACAAATTCTTTTGTATTTATTAAATATAATTCTCACGCGCTCTCTGTAGCGAGATCGGTCCTCGGGATTATTCCTGTCATCTGGCACTTGGAAATGCAGTGCGGCCCGTATATGAGCACTGTCGGCGGAGAACTTCCTCTCACGATTCGAAATGTCCTGCGTTTTTCCTTTTATTAAAACTGGTTTTTTTTTCCTTATTTTATACATGGTGTATGTACTCTATATACGTTACATATATATATATATAGTGACGTAATCGTCCACTCTATACCCACTTATAAGATCAAAAACAAACCGCGACAGTTATTACTGCCGCACTTAAATCCAATTAACTAACTCAGCATCAATATGTAAACAATAACATGTCATTCGAAAGTCTTACACTCAGCATCAAACTATAAACAATAACATGCCACTTGAAAATGTCACACTCTGCATGAAAATATAAACAATTATAAGTAACTCGATGCGCCAATAACCCACACGCAGCATCAGTATCATATTCTTTCAATTGTAAACAAAAACCATTTGTGGTACGCTTAGAATCATCTTAGCATCTTAAAATCAGTCTTGAACTAACTCTCAAATAAGACACTTCGTGTTCTTTTACAATATAATGAAATACATTTATAAAGTATGGGTGCCACACGAATTGAGGCAAAAAAACATCTTTGACCGTATCGACGCATGCGAATCGCTTCTGAATCGCAACAAAATCGACACGTTTTTGAAGCGTATGGTGACTGGTGATGAAAAGTGGGTCACTTACGACAACGTAAGGCGCAAAAGGTCGTGGTCGAAAAGCGGTGAAGCGGCCCAGACGGTGGCCAAGCCTGGATTGACGGCCAGGAAGGTTCTTTTGTGTGTTTGGTGGGATTGGCAGGGAATCATCCACCATGAGCTGCTCCCCTATGGCCAAACGCTCAATTCGGACCTGTACTGCCAACAACTGGACCGCTTGAAGGCAGCACTCATGCAGAAGAGGCCATCTTTGATCAACAGAGGCCGAATTGTCTTCCATCAGGACAACGCCAGGCCACATCTTTGGTGACGCGCCAGAAGCTTTGGGAGCTCGGATGGGAGGTTCTTTTGCATGCACTGTATAGTTCGGATCTCGCACCAAGTGATTACCACCTGTTTCTGTCCATGGCGAACGCGCTTGGTAGTCTGAAGTTGGCCACAAGAGAGTCCTGTGGAAATTGGCTCTCCGTGTTTTTTGCCAATAGGGAAGCGAGCTTCTATAAGAGGGGCATTATGAAGTTGGCATCTCGTTGGGAACGCGTCATCGAACAAAACGGCGCATATTTGACTTGAATCGCACTATTGTAACCAATTTTATAAACAATTGAAAATTCAATAAAAATACCGCAGGACTTTTTTGTCAACCTAATATTATATAAATTACAGTCATAAAACGACTCTCATTGGGATCACACATATCGACCGTTGAATTGTCTTGTGATTATTCTACCTCTACTTGCTCAACTGCAAGCGCGCATATTAAAAAAAAGAACAACTTAGCACGTAACTAAATATCATATAAGAAAACCAGAAGGCGAAAGGCAGAGGAAAGGAATGCGAGTGAAACGGTGGAGTCGATCCACCCGACCACAGAATAAATAGGGGGGGTAACACTATTGTCCCCCCGCGAAAAGAATAAAATCTATACAATTGGCACGAAATACTTGGTAATTTCACTGGACGACGAGAACGACAAGTAATTCAGGCTATTTCTGTTTGCAATAAAAAAAATGATTGATTTCTGCTGTGACGACGAGGTTCGACGAGGTCGAATCATGCAAAAAAAAACTTAGGAGCGGCGAACTTCTGGTCAAAACCAAAAACACTCAATAGGACAACAAATTAATTAAATTATTTAATTACCCATTTAACGCAAAATATATTCTCCACTACCTTCTAGTAGTGATCACATCTTTGTATTTGGTGACTTTAATTTGCCAGATGTGATTTGTTCTGACATTTCTAATGTTTTGATGCCATCCACTTCTCACGACTTTATCAATTCGGTCTTAGAGATGTCTCTTCCTCAAATTAATCAGGTTCGAAACTATAATGGTCGTCTACTTGATCTTATTTTTGCATCGAAAGTTTTTCCTAGTACTGTAGTACATACTTGTCTTTTAGTTGTCCCCAAAGACCCCTTGTTTAAACTTACGATAAACATACATACATATAAATTCATAATTAAAATATACGCCACATACATTTTTAAGTGGAAATGCATTTTGTATTGAGTAAATACAACGCACCATGCGTATCAATATTACGGTGTGACTCAAGTACGTACACGTACACGAAATCTGAACCGACCCTAACAGCGAGTTGCATCCCATTGGTCGGGTTAAAGTAATGATAAGAATTGAGTAAGTACGCTCTGTGTTAGCATTTCAAGTGGCAACAGTAGTGAAGGAGAAGCAGCAAGAGCTTCAACAAACCGCGATAGGAGCTTTAGCAACGGGTAGGCAACAGCAACGGCGACATTACTGGGCTAGCAAAGACGGCTATAGCAACGGGTACGGCAGCAGCATCAGCGAAAGTAAACAGCTTCAGCAGCAGCGGCATCGGCAGCAACAGCAACAGCGACAACAGCAGCTTTAGCAGCGGCGACAGCGGCAGCAACAGCAACAGCAATAGCAGCAGCTTCAGCAGCGGCGACAGCGGCGACAGCGGCAGCAACAGCAACAGCTACAGCTAAAGAACTTAAATTAAAATTTCAAATTTCAATTTCATTCTATAGAAGCACGCCTCACACATTTAATTACATGCTCGACCGTGTTTCTCTTGAGAGATTAGACTGTGTCACCGATTTGGGAATTCTTCTCGATCATAGATTAAAATTTGACAAACATATCGCGCTTACAGTCAACAAGGCGACTCAATCTCTTGGATTTATCAAACGATGGTCTAAGGAATTCGACGACCCTTATACGACTAAGCTGCTATATACTTCACTTGTTCGGCCTATTCTGGAATACGGATCGATTTCTCTAAATACTTGTAATACTAACTACTCTCTGCATGAACCTTTTCGAGTTCTCTGTGTTGACTATAACAGACCATTCCGAGTCTTCAACTCAGAGTCCTCTTTTGATATGATTAAGAACCATATCCTTAACTTTTTAGCACGTAGTAACTTGCACTAATTTTCATTACTTATCAGTGATCTGATTGGGTTTTTCTGGGTTTTTCCCAATCCTCGCAACAAATGTTGGATCATTTAATATTCTTATTTTGAACATCCCAGATATTAAATTAAATTTTTTACTTAAATATTTCATTTTTTAAATTTAAAATATATTTTTTAAGTTTTAATTTATACTAAAAATTGTAATTTTTTGGTCGACTGCTAATAGTTGACATTAAATAAATAAATAAAAAAAAAAAAAAATAAAAATAATTCCTTATTATTTAAAATTGGTGTAGTCGATCACGACTACTTTAACACAAAACAATTTTTCAAAGTAATGCAGGCAATTCATTATATTGAAAGGAAAGACATAACAGCCAATCCCTCAATAATTGATAGATCTTTAGAAATCCCTGCGTAATAGAGTAATAGAGAAAGGTATGAGTTCTATGGTTAAGGACTCTTTGGGTTCACCTGTAGGAGTAGATCTAGAAGATGGGTTTAAAAATCAGATTAAAAAGATGGTAAGTTGTTATAAGGAGATCGTCGACACAATAGACAATCTTCAACAACCATCAACAATTCTGATGAAGAAGAACAAAATGGAGCATTTGTGGCTTCAAACGTCGAATATGTTAGACTTAATCAAACAGCGGCTTGAAAGTTCTATATTCGACGAGAGAATTAGTGATTTGGAATTTGACTTCCACAACATTAAGGAAGCTCTTTCTTTAAAATTGCAATGTAAAAATCAAGTAGAAGGTTCAAGTTTAAACTTAGAATTACCGTCACTACCTAAATTAGAAATTCCCGAATTTTCTGGTAATCCCAAAGACTGGGATACATTTTTCGAATTAGTTTCGGAACTTGTTCATAATAGAGAGGACATTAGTCTTGCCCTGAAATGTAATTATTTAAAAATTCAATTAAAAGGAGAAGCAAAAAGTATGGTTTCTCATCTTTTAATTGGTTCCGCAGAGAACTATATTACTATATTATAATAAAAGAAAAACATTTTCGGAAAAGCTGAATCGTTTAATTGATTTACCGAACGGAAATATTGATTTAGCTAAGCAAATTAAAACATATATTGAACACATTTAAACATATTTTTTAAATTAAAAACTGATATTTCCGAAGAAGTGGACGTGATTTTCGCACATATAATATTGAGAAAATTCAATAGAGATACAGTGCAACTATATGAAAATCATGTTAAACGAACTAAGGAAATAAAGACACTCTCTGAAGTGATGGAATTCTTGGACCAAAGACTTAACTCCCTCTCATCATTACAAAATGAAAAGTTGGTCAATAAAACCACGTTCAAAGAGTTGTCCAATTTGTAAAGCACCTGGACATAACGCACTTCAATGCTACAGGCTCAGGGGTATGGAACCACTGGAGATATCAGAAATGGCTCGAAAAGTACAGTTGTGCTTAAAATGTTTAAAGCACTCTTAGAAAAAAAAATGCATGAATGAAATTCTTTGTTCAAAATGCAATAAAATCACCATACAATGCTTCATATCAATTATGAAAACAGGCAAAAGTTGAATACGTTTATAACTTAAGAAGACCAAGTGCTATTAGAAACGGAACTTGTAGAAGTTAAACTAGCTTATGGACAATATAAGAAGCTTAGAGCCCTAATAGATAGTGGGGCCCAAAGTACAATCATATCGGAAGAAGCAGCGCAGATTTTAAAATTACCAAAAATAAGAGCTCACACAGAAATTAGTGGGGTATCGCCAGGCTCTATTACCTCAAAATACATGATTAGACTTAATATTCGAACCACTCGTAAAATCAGACAGCATCAGGTTGAGGCAATTATTCTTTCAAAATTAATGAAAACTCTACCATTTAAAACTGTCGATGTGGATAAAACAAAAACAAAGCTATATATAAGCTGATGCTAACTTTAACAAACCAGGTCGGGTGGACTTGATCATAGGAGCAGATTTATACCTTCAAATTCTAAGAAATGGAGTTGTGAAAATCGATGGACTGTATGGTCAAACTACTGATTTTGGGTGGATTGTATCGGGATGTTCAAAATCCAAAGGTGGAAAAACAATAGTCGCTACAGTCATTGACATTACAAACTTAGAACGGTTCTGGGAAATAGAGCCTGAAGATAAAGAGGATATAGAAGCTGAAATATGTGAGCAAAATTTCATAGAAACAACAGAAATAGATTCAGGGAAATTCAAAGTTACTTACCCCTTAAAGAGGATGTAACTTTGGGCAATTCAAAAATCAGGCAATTGCCCGATTTTTCCAATTTGAGAAGAAACTCCAAGGAAATCCAAAACTTAAGGAGCAATATAGTAAGATCATGGCAAAGTATCTAGAATTAGGTCATATGGTTGAAGAAAAAGTTTAACTACTAAATTGCGAGTAGTCTTTGATGCTTCAGCAAAAACGACAAATAATAAAAGTCTAAATGAGATTATGTGGATGGGACCAAGAATTCAAAAAAAATCTTTGACATAATTGTAAAATGGCGTAAATGGCATTATGTTGTATCATCGGATATTGAAAAAATGTACCGACAAATTAATATATCTGAAAAAGATCAGGAATACTTACATGTTCTATGGAGAAATTCACCAAACCAGAAGCTTAAAGAATATAAATTAACCACCGTTACATACGGAACTGCCTCAGCCCCTTATTTACCGACCAGAGTGCTAGTAGATATAGCTAATAAATGCCAAAACGATTTCTACATGGAGGATCTTTTGACAGGAGCCGATACCATTGATAATGCCAAAGAAATTGTCAATCAAATTTTATTCGAATTATATAAGGTGGGAATGAATTTATCGAAATGGATTTCAAATAGATCAGAAATTATGCAGTCAAAACTTTAGGGCTTCAATGGGAACCTTGTAAAGACGAATTTAAATTTATTGTGAATCGTCCCAACGCAAAGATAGTAAACAAAAGACTAGTATTATCAACACTAGCAAAAATATATGATCCGTTAGGATGGTTATCACCCATCACAATTGTGGGGAAGTTATTCATGTTCTGACATTTCTAATGTTTTGATGCCATCCTATTGTGATCATAGTAATAATCTCTTGTCTAAGTTTCGTATGGCTTTATGGGCCATACTCTTACCGGGCAACGCAATTGTCACTGAGTTTGACAAATTTGTCTTATTTAATATAGTTTAACATATACAAATTCTTTTGTATTTATTAAATATAATTCTCACGCGCCTCTCTGTAGCGAGATCGGTCCTCGGGATTATTCCTGTCATCTGGCACTTGTAGATGCAGTGCGGCGTGTATATGAGCACGGTCGGCGGAGAACTTCCTTTCACGTTTCGAAATTTACTGCGTTTTTCCTTTTATTAAAACTGGTTTTTTTTTCCTTATTTTATACATGGTGTATGTACTCTATATACGTTACATATATATATATATAGTGACGTAATCGTCCACTCTATACCCACTTATAAGATCAAAAACAAACCGCGACAGTTATTACTGCCGCACTTAAATCCAATTAACTAACTCAGCATCAATATATAAACAATAACATGTCATTCGAAAGTCTTACACTCAGCATCAAACTATAAACAATAACATGCCACTTGAAAATGTCACACTCTGCATGAAAATATAAACAATTATAAGTAACTCGATGCGCCAATAACCCACAGGCAGCATCAGTATCATATTCTTTCAATTGTAAACAAAAACCATTTGTGGTACGCTTAGAATCATCTTAGCATCTTAAAATCAGTCTTGAACTAACTCTCAAGTAAGACACTTCGTGTTCTTTTTACAATAAAAATAAAATACATTTCCAAAGTGAATCGTTGTCGTTTTATTTCTCAAAGTGTTAGTGTTGGCCTTAGTGATTACCACGGGCCATTAACTCGACTCAACCAAATACCGTTAATCTAACTGGCGCATAATTGTATCCGCCAAAAGAACCGCGAGTGGAAGATGCATTTAATTACATAATCCGTGAACAATCTCGCAACATTACGCTCATTACAGAAATAACTTTAACCAAGATTATAAATCCAATACGGTTGTCTTACAACAGTTGAAGAAACAAATGGCAAATAAATAAGTTAAAATAGAGTGAACAAAATTGAAAATTAAATTAAGTAAAAACACAAACAATAAGAAACAGAAAGTTTAATAAAACAAACAATAACAAAAGAAGTTAAGTTAAGTGAAAAATAAAAGAACAGATAATTTAATAACGTGAACAAAAACAGAAAATAAAGTTAAGTGAAAATTAGAGAACAGAAAATTTAGCGACATGAAAAAAAAAACAAAAAAAAAAAAACACAGAAAATCAAATTAGGTAATACATTCAACAAAAATAAAAATATAAAACAAAATAAAATGGCTCAACCAATCATTGCCCCACCCCGATTGACAACGCTAAGCGACACCAACTTAGCG
Source organism: Hirtodrosophila trivittata (assembly GCA_035045065.1). Taxonomy (NCBI): domain Eukaryota; kingdom Metazoa; phylum Arthropoda; class Insecta; order Diptera; family Drosophilidae; genus Hirtodrosophila; species Hirtodrosophila trivittata. Next base: position 1,622 of record JAWNNK010000215.1, on the reverse strand, counting down.
GAAGCTCAAAGACAATTGAAAGACATCCCTGTAACTGGAGATCCGTCAGCACTATATACCTTCGTTAGTAGTGTCGACTACATACTATCCCTCTATCTCTATCAAACTGAAGATGTACGACAACAACGGATTCTACTCGGAGCAGTAGAAAGAAACCTCGAAGGAACTGTCACCAGACCCCATATAAAGGAAATACCCCATATAAAGGAAATTTGCAAACATTCTGTGAAGAAGCTGAGAATCGACGACAAATACTAATCTCTAAGTTGCATTTAGAAGGTAATAACACTAATCTTATGATTTATCTCGAAGCAATAAAAAATTCCATTAAAATATTAATTCGAAGATTACCATTGACATTATATACTACCTTGGTACATCATAATATCCGATCAGATAATATCAGATTTAAGATCCTTAATTACTATAGCCCAAAATGAGGGTTTTTATGAAGAAATATATTATATTAAATATCAAATATTGCTATAAATAAACATAATGAAAATAAAAATAAAATAAATTCAAATCCAAATACATTCAAACCGAATTTAATGAATCAAACTTATTTTCAACCAAGGTATCCACAATATCCCTAACCATTACAACTTAATCCTAACTCATACCAATACATACCCAGATATTATTCACAACTTATACAAAATAATTCTAACCCATACCAATACTCATCCAGACCTACTTATAGACAACCAATGTTCCATAATCAACAAAATCAAAATCAAAACGCACAACCTATATTTAATAGGAATGCATCCCCTCAAACACCACAACCAACCCCCAGGTTCAATAACAATAACTTTCAGACAAACCAAACATTTAAACGAATGAGCAAAATCATGACCAACAGCAATATTATGACCAACAGCAGTGCAGCGAACAAAACTATTTTGACTCCAATCAATACCAAATCCAACACGAACAAAAAGAAACTGAGACAACAGCTGAAACAAACCAAAATGAATTAAAGTTTGACGAAAATTTTCAGTTACCAGCCCCGGACAATACCAATACTTAGAAATAAAACACAAAGGCAAAATATTCAAATGGTTAATCGACACAGGATCCACAATAAATATGATGCAACAAAATATCTTTTCACTCCCAATCCAAAATAATAAATGTGATGTTTATACATCAAATGGTATCATGACACTTAATGAATCCATTATCTTACCCAGCAATAATATATTTAAAATTCCCGAACAATTTTATTTACATAACTTCTCTAAAGATTACGACATGTGAATAGGTAGAAAATTGCTTAACAGAGCAGAATCTATTATAAACTCTCACAGTTACACTTTTTGACAAATCATACCCACTTATTGATTCCGGTTCGAATAATGATCAAAATTTGTTTACACAACAAATGTCAGAATCAGAAACACTTACACCAGCAAAAAGTTTTAATTTTGACCAATTTAGATTGGACCATCTCAATCAAGAGGAATACCTTAAAACAAAGAAAGTGTTAAGCAGATACAAGCATCTTCAATATAAAGAAGGAGACCATCTAACTTTCACCAAAACAATTAAACATGTTCTTAATACAACACACAATTCTCCCATTTATTCAAAACAATACCCACAAGCGCAAGCTCACG
>JAWNNK010000203.1:0-302931 GCA_035045065.1 Hirtodrosophila trivittata | reverse complement strand
AATTATCATCCAAGCTCTGGAAATCACCATGTAGTTTGGTGAATGCTGCTCGGAGGGTATTAAAGCCTTGTCTTGTCTGCCTCATGAATTTTTGCAAATTCAATTCAGGCTCGCGACAAGACTCGCAACACCAGCTAACCCTAGACTTTATGGAAATATAATCCTTCACTTTGGTTGCATAACCTGCACATTTAACATGTGCTATATTGTCACACAACCAACAATAAATGAGTTCAGCCTTGGAATCAGACAGACTATTACAATTTCTGATACAGCAGACAGACATAATTAAAAATATAATGAAAAATAAAAATGATGCAAAATGATTAAAAAATAACAAATGCCCTGCACAAGACGGGGAAAACGAGAAACAAAACTAATGCACGAATAGTCTTATTAGAGAATACGCAAAATAAAAACAAAAAACAGCTAGCGCTGGGAAGCAATGTTTTTGGAATTATGCAAGCTATGCAGTTAGCACAAGAATGAGAGAAAAAGAACTGAAGGAGAAAGGCAAATACAAAAAGCAGCTACAACAAACAGTGTTAGTATGCTTAAATGCATGCAAATAAAAAGGAGCGCTAAAACGAAACTGTTAGAGAACAAGCTAACAGTAACAACAACAACGTCTGCGCGAGAATGCATCGACGCTAAAACAGAAAAGCAAAAACAAAACTTACAGATGAGAAAAATAATTATTAAAATTATTATTAATTATTATCTACGTTAAGCACTTGAAATAAAAGCACAAATAGGCGGACGATGTATCGCACTAAATAAAATAGTTTTATAAGGAAAAAAATTAATTATTTTAACACAAATAAATAAAATAAACAAAAAACAACAAACACAACCGTTTACGACAAAGGAGAAGATTATTATCTAAACGAGAGGTACGAATACGATCTTTACATACAAAAGAGGCTAGCAACGAAGCAGAAATCAAAAATACACCGGAAGGAAATGAGGACCTAACGCGGCATAACATGGATCGAGCGGGCGACAAAGGGCAGGGCAGCGGCCAAGCAAAACCGAGAAGGAAAGACGGAACACTCGACCGTCGAGCCACGAGAAGCGTTGCCCGGAGAAGCATGAGAGGGCCCTATAAAAGGCAGCCGTATGCGTATTGACAGACAATAACAGAGACAAAGTTAGGTGAAGCACATCGCGTAGATCGAACAGGAGGGAACACCACTCACTGGCAGGATCATCGAGCATCATACCTCACCTGTACCCCTGAACCGGGATACGAAGCGGAACTATCGGCAGAGGACAGCTCCCAATACTCCCGTTCTCTCTACCACCTTGTAATTTCAGCCCCACACACACTGCACCGACTTGCGAATCACACTTTTCCAAACAAGAGCCGTTAATAATAGTTGGCCTTAGTCAAAAACTCCGCAACTGGGGAATCACATTCAACGGGGAGGACAGTCTTCCGAGTTTCCTAAAATAAAAGAGGCTAATCGACGCAAACCTGGCTAACACCAAAACGTTGCTAGGCGTGTTATTGCTTACTGAAGGGAACAGCCGAAAATTGGTACCACGCTTTCCAAATGAATGTTTAAACTTCTTCCTATCATATCTTTAGCGGCTTGAGGACGCCATCCAGAGCTGACCCCAAAAACTGCAAATATAATCACAATACAAAAAATGTAATCCCTATGGCCTTTGCCGATGATTTTCATGTTATAGCTGCACACAAATCCTACACAAAAACTCATTTCAACATTACTGAGCTATTGTCAGATTTATCACAAAAAAATATTTGACCTATTATAGCATATCTAAAACATTTGATAAAAAAAATTTGAAAACAAACTTCTAGTTAAATATCGTACACTATCTTTATAAACTTATAACTACAATCATCCAAACTCACACAAAAATTATTTTAGGAAATGTACGTCAACGTACATTTTACTCTAAATTGTGCAACACCTCACCCATATATCATATAATATTATATAAATAATAGACAACCTACATCTACTTTATAATATTATATGTAAATACATAAGAATTCTGTGTCCGCTGCTGGGGACCGTGGCGACTATCTTCCGGCCAATGGTGAGTACGCTCTGTCATTGGTCGGGGTCGGCCTTTGCGTTAGAGGGGAGTGATAAAGTGGTTCATTGTCCATTCCGACCAGTGACTCCGGCGTTAGGGGCCGGAATGAATTTTCTGGCCTGGGCAATATTTCCCTCTCAACCTCGGAGTTCACTAAATAACAGGTTGGTACACAGAAGAACGTAATTCGTGGTTCTATCTCATTCATGGCCCAAGGAGTACTGGCCGGGCTTTTTTCCTCAGGGGTCGGCGTAGGGCCCATCGGCGAACCAATGCTTACGCTGGCTGAGCATGTCCACATCCCAGAGTTAGATGGCCTATGCTTTTTCGTTTCAAATCGACCATTCAGGACAACCTCTTTAATGCCTCCTCCTCCTTCTCCCAGCGGAAACTGGAGAATCGTTTTTTGGCCGGATCCGCCCACTTGGGTGGAACCCCAGAGTCCCACTTGGGAGTCCCTTCGTTTTGGGGCTCATCGTTCTACTGAAGCTCCTTTAGCTTCCAGCTTCACCTCTGGGTCCTATTGGCCAAAAAGGCAAACATGGTCGCGTGATTGCTCCTGGCTTGCATTTTGCTGCTGGTATCCCCTTGACGAGATTTGTAAGCATCTCTCGTTCCACTCGCTGACCTGATCTTACATTTCCGTGGTGTAGTTTACATTACTGTCTTATATCTGAATGATCCATTAAGACGATCCTGCTAATAACTTTAGGGCTTAATTTTTTGGGGCAGAGACATTACGATAGCATGTTGTTGTTGCAGACGCATTTCCCAGGGGTCCAAAGTGCCGGGCATATGTCATGAAATGATTGTTTCAGATGGGCGGTGGTAGCCTTCCTCCAATGCCCACCGAGCTATGCGATCAGTCGGGTTGTCTATCGAGCTGAGCCTTTTCCGCGAGTGATGGTCCGTTGTCACTCTGTTATGCCCCTGTTATAATATGTTTGTATTTTTCTTATGCCGTTGCGCAAGCGTGTGAGTTGTGGTTTCTTTTGATGCATGTTCCATGCACGTTCCCTGTTAACCAAAAGTTCTGAGCGACACCTAGCTAAGTATCAGTGAAACTTTGTGTTGTATTAGTGTGCGAATAAAACTTCTGAGTAACGGTTTGATCGTATTGGTGTGTGCATGTAACTTCAGAACGGTGTTTTGATTACATTGGTGTGTGCATGTTATTTCTGGGCTGCGCTTTGATTTTATTGATGTGTACATGTAACTTTTGAGCAGCGCTTTTGATGTATTAGTGTGTACAGTTATACCACGACGTACGCCACCCCGATAAACGCGATTTCGGAAACACGTGGTATTTTTTTCTTATGGTCGCGGGCATCAGCTCTCCCACTAGATCAGCAGAACTATCGATGGCACTATTGAATTCGACTTACGCAAATTTCACTAACATGGTTATCGCTCGGTCACTGAGAGGCGCATCTGTCTCAGTTAGTGAGTAAATGTAAGCTCTGAGCGGCGCATGAGTTACCCTCCCTCTGATATAGTTACGAAGATATATTGCCTAATTCCCGGTACCGGAGACGATATGTTGTCGAGTTTACAATTGTCGAATGGACAAAAATTCATTTACAAAAATTCAAATTCATCGTCGTGTTGAATAATGGTTGAACCAAAAAACATTAAAACCGTTGGTGTTTGATCGAACTGAACTTTAGAAGTGGAAGATTAAGAAAAGAAGGAGTCAGCCTGATACAGATATTTTTAATAAAAATATAGATATTTTTCAGTTTTTTTAAGTCTGAAATCTGTTACGTTTGAGAATGTTTAATTTAAATTGAACCAATTTATAATTGGCGTTTACCCAACGGCCAACGACTGTTGATAACTCAAGCGTTCGTGTTGCTGGCTCGGAGCGAATGCTCTTTTGCACTCTGCACTTGATCGATATTTAGCGCATGCTCTGAACGAAAATTTTAGCTGTTTGGAGGTCTAGTCGGCGCGCAGAGCGAAAGCTCCGTTGTATGTAGTTGGCTGTATGCTCTCGCTGCTACCAAATGATAAAATACCGTGTTCTGTTACAATTGTTAATATAATTTTCATATTCAATCAATATTTCAATATTTCATGTGGCTCCGCATGGCATCCGGCAGTCGGTACCCTAGTATATGATAGGGTATAGTTTCCAAAACGAAAATTTATACCCTGATAGTATTTTATGGGATAATTCAGCAGCGGAGGAAGTTTCAAGATTTTAAGTTTTTGGCTGTATATTACGAGATTATATTAGGCTGTTAAAAAAGTTCTGCGGTATTTTTATTGAATTTTCAATTGTGTATAAAATTGGTTACAATAGTGCGATTCAAGTCAAATATGCGCCGTTTTGTTCGATGACGCGTTCCCAACGAGATTTCAAGTTCATAATGCCCCTCTTACAGAAGCTCGCTTCCGTGTTGGCAAAAAACCAGAGAGCCAATTTTCACAGGACTCTCTTGTGGCCAACTTCAGACTACCAAGAGCATTCAAAGATGGCCTCTTCTGCATGAGTGCTGCCTTCAAGCGGTCCAGTTGTTGGCAGTACAGGTCTGAATTGAGCGTTTGGCCATAGGGGAGCAGCTCATAGTTTATGATTCCCTGCCAATCCCACCAAACACACAGAAGAACATTCCTGGCCGTCAATCCAGGCTTGGCCACCGTCTGGGCCGCTTCACCGCTTTTCGACCACGACCGTTTGCGCCTTACGTTGTCGTAAGTGACCCACTTTTCATCGTCAGTCACCATACGCTTCAAAAACGGGTCGATTTTGTTGCGATTCAGAAGCGATTCGCATGCGTCGATACGGTCAAAGATGTTTTATTGCGTCAATTCGTGTGGCACCCATACATCGAGCTTCTTAGTGACTCCAAGCTTCTTCAAATGGCTTATAACGGTTTGATGACTCATGCCCAGGTCTTGACCGATGCTGCGGCTGCTACTATGCCGGTCTCTTTCGACCAATTCAGCGATTTTATCGTAATTTTTGACGACAGGCCTTCCGGAGCGTGGCGCATCTTCGACCACCTCTACACCAGAACGAAAACGTTGAAACCATCGTTGTGCGGTGGAAATGGAAACTTTATCGGGTCCATAAACTGCACAACTTTTATTGGCGGCGTGAGATGCATTTTTGCCTTTATCGTAGTAGTACTGTAATATATGCCTTATTTTCTCTTTATTTTGCTCCATGTTTGCGACGCTATAACTCACGAACGACTAAAAAGAAACAACAATCAATCCAACACGTGTTAGCGCGTGAAAAGATCTTTCGAAAAGGGTATAGCATGACCCGATGCGACGAAAAAAAGTAGAACTACGCGCTTGCTGCGACAACTTGCGAAAATACCGCAAGACTTTTTTGACAATCCAATAACATCGATCCTATTATTGGAACAAGAGTGGCTCGATATAATGTTTCTTTAAGATTCGGAAATGGTGTTCGAATAATTCACTTTAACTTATTTCTACTGAGATAGAGTTGACATTGATAATGTTCTAAGCTCCTTCTATCACCTGAATCAATAAACTGTTTATTGGAATCTACATTTCAAACTCTTCTTGTACATCTTAATCTTCTCAACGGATGCCGGGCTGGGTACATCTCTGCACATCCACGTTGGTTCTCCCCTGTCCCCGAATCGTGCCGAAGCGATAAAGGAGGGGAAGGAGGAAAGGTGGTCCGATTTCGGGCACAGATGGTGATCTCAATGGATGCAGGGTTGGGTACATCTCTGCACATCCACATTGATCCATCTGTCCCTAATCGTACCGAGGGAGAGGAGAAGAAGGGGAAAATGTGGTCAGATTTCGGGATTGGGTGAATCTCAATGGATGCCGGGTTGGGTACATCTCTGCACATCCACTTTGATCCACCCGTCCTAAATCGTGACAGATGGGTAGGGAAGGAGGGAAAGGGGAAAAGGGTTCTAACTACCGGACTGTTCCTTGCATTAAAGGAGAACGATCTTTCTACTTCATTTTCGTTTATTACTTAAGCACTACTTTATTCCTACCCCACGATACCCTATCCCCACCAAGCTAGGTTATATACCCCCTGCTTACCCCGTTCGTCTTATTCTTCCGGTACGTATGCGTGTGTGCGTGTGTGTGTGTGTATGTGGCTGTGACGGCCGCTGCTGTTGTTGTGCATCATCTGTGTGTTGCTGCGGTTGTGCCTCGTGTGTGGGTGTGTGCGCGGTTGTTGTTGTGCACCGGGTGTGAGTGTGCGTGCGTGGGTATTCGTGGTTGCACGTGGCCGTGATCTGTGGTTGTTGCTATTGTTGTCGTTTTATTATTTATCATTTATTATTTCAAGTTATTGTGGAATGTTAATTTGTAATATTTGATTTAGTTTTATTTAGTGCGTGTTAATCTCCTGCCCATGAGTAACACTCCATGTTGCTCGCCGATCACGTCCGTTCCGTTTCGATGCTCTAGCTCCACTCCCATTTTCCTTTTTTCTAATTAGCATCGCGACCTAATGCTAATACGATTCTGCCGCTCGTCTTATTGCTGGACCCATAGATAAAAGCGCATGCTCTCTTTGTTGTTGTTGCGCGCATGTGTAAGCTGCCCTTTTCGTTCGTAATGTCTGTGTGTAAGTTACAACGGCAAGCGCGCATGCATAAGCTTATCTTGCATATAATCTCGCTCTCTCACTTGTTGTTGTTCTTGTTGAACAGTGAGCGCGTATGCATAAGCTTATCTGCATTTGATCTCGCTCTCCCACTGTTGGACAGTGAGCGCGTATGCAAAAGCTTATCTGCATTTAATCTCGCTCTCCCACTGTTGGACAGTGAGCGCGTATGCAAAAATTTATCGTGCATTTAATCTCGCTCTCCCACTGTTGGACAGTGAGCGCGTATGCAAAACCTTATCTTGCATTTAATCTCGCTCTCCCACTGTTGGACAGTGAGCGCGTATGCAAAAGCTTATCTTGCATTCTATTGGTTCAACTTTTAAGATGAGCTCTTCTGTATTCGTGGGCAGCCGTTGCTTATCTCTGTTCGAAGCGGCCGAGTGTTGGCCCCGATAGCGGGTTTCCCGCTGCTTGCCCTGAAGCGCGTAGCTTGTTTTAAGCTAACTATACTACTATGTAAAAAATAATAATTCTACATTGCCGCTTCCATGCCCTTTGTATTTAGTTTATGTAAGGAGGATTTGACTCCTTACAATGTTTAAGATAGTACTATACTAAATAAATATGATTAAGATAATAAAAAATAATGACATTGTTAACTATATGACATAATATTATTATTATTATTAAATACAGAGTTCTTAAGTTAACTTAAAAACTAGTAGTGGTGATAGCTGTGGCTACTGAGGCCTTGAGCTATTTACAAAGATTATGTTTACAATTTAAGGTGGTTTGTTTGTTTTTTAAGTAATGAAGAGTTTACATATTATTCGTTTGTTTAAAGTGTGTATGTATTTTATATAGGTAAGATTGTATATATCATAAAAACTAAAAGATAAAAATAAAACACAAAAAATCTACGATCTTGAGAAATAAAACAAAATTAAATTAAATAAAAATTAAAATAATTAAAAATTAAAGAAATAAAACAAAATTAAAATTAAATTAAAGGTGCGTTCCAAAGTAAAAAAAACAGAACAAATGGTGGTCCTCACGACCACTTTGAAAACGTTGAAACCACTTGTGTAATCTGCTGCGGGATAGGCAATCATCGCCATAAACTTGTTCCATCAATTGAAACGTTTCGGTAAAAGTTTTACTAATTTTAAAACAAAATTTAATGTTGGCTCTTTGTTCGAAACTCATTTTCGCACCGATAACACAAACATACTGACACTTAAAACGCAATAACTTCACTTCCAATCGATGAAATGTCATGAAATTCTCACTGGACAATCGATAAAGATAGCAGATTCTAACGCACCAGTCGCCATATAAATACGCCACCAGGGGCGCTAGATTCAAAAAGTCCTGTTTACCTTTGAAAACACCTTGTATAAGTTAGATTCTATGGTAAAGGTTAGTCTAGTGTGTCTAAGGAATATTATTATGTTTTGGAAGTTATTATCGGTAGATTCTCCAAGTAGGGAAATAGGGTCTCTACCATTAAATATTAAGTTACTGGATTGAGTTGGTGCAGGGCAGGATGTGAGTAGGTGTTCAACGATTAAGAAGAGTGGTGCATTACAAAGTTGACAAGAGTTGGGTATATTATGATTCAGTTAGTGTTGGTGAGTGATGTTTGTGTGTCCTTATCTAAGGCGGGTTATTTTGATTTGGTCTAATTTTGATAGCTTGCAGTTTTTGTGGAATGTCGTGGAAGGTGGGGGCTGAGGTGTGTGGTGGCGATATCAGTTGGATAAAAAATACAATAAGTCTTTTTGTTTCATTTTCTCTTCGTGTTTTAAGTAGTTATCAATATCGGTTTTGTTCAAATTCTCTGTGCGGACTAAAGGAAGTGAACGGGCTAGCTTGGCTGCTGTATCTGCAAGCTCGTTGCCTTATATGTATGGCCCGTTACCCACAACATTTATATTTTATCCCTATGTCTGCAGAGTTGGTTTCTAATTACTCGGGGTGATAGTCTGTATTGTTGACATTTCTTATGGAATCTAATGCATATAAAAAGTCTGTGCAAATTATGTATTTTCCAAGTGTATTTTCGATTAGTTTGATCGCTTCTTCTATCGCTATAATCTCAGCTGAAAACGCTAGTAGTTGGGAGTTATCCGTACATTAGTCTTGATGTTTCTGTAGTAATAGGGAAAGTAATAAAGGTGTCAGTATAAATAAAATTGTGATCTGGGCGTGCTTCTTTAAAAGATCTAAAAATCGATATATATATTTTGTTGTTGGTGCTGCGTTTGAAACTTATTTATTATTGAATTATTTAATTTAGAGACGACTAAAAACAGTCCACTAGCAGAAAAATAATAGTTTTAGCACAAATTGACAATATAAAATATTAAAAGTAAACTGGAAATTAAAAAGTAAAGAAGGTCTGGGGTAATACTAAAAATGATTTTAAATTTGAATTGTTCCAACATTTGCTGCAAACTCGGAAAAACCCAATCAGAACAATAAGTTTTAGTGTTAGTAGATGCAATAGGTATTAGCGGAGGTGATAGAAAAGCGAATGTTTGATTGAACGAAGAGAATGTTCAGAAGAAAAAGCATGGAAATGAGAGTTATAAAGAAAACATAAAATGCGAAAGGGATTGTGCAAGGCATAATCAGAGACGCATACCGAAAGATATAGAGGATGATAGTTTCTAGTCGGTCTGTATAGTATAGAAAAATGTAGTCGACTTAAAAGTGTAGAACAATCTATGCCGCCGTTTATTAATTTTTGAATAAATAAAACAGCTAAAGTTGTTCTGCGGTTAGTTAAAGAGGGAAGATTAAGTAGTAGAAGTCTTCTAGATAAGGGTGGCAAACGAAGATTAGGCTCTTAATTGAAACCACGAAGGGCAAAGAGAAGGAATTGCTTCTGCACTGACTCTATGCGGGCCTCATTGATATTGAATTGAGGGGACCATACGCAAGAGCAGTATTCGAGATTAGGCAGTACTAGTGATACGTAAAGTAATTTCGTGGTGAAAGGATCGTTGAATTCCTTCTACCATGAGATAGCTTCTGACAGCTAAAAGTCATAAACATGCACTTAGAGTAGGTTGGAGGAAGATGGTTTGCTGAGCACCAAAGTTGCATGGAGATAAGATCATTAATGGTGATATTCGTTCGTCTTATTTATTAGCTCGTGTCAATTTTTCTGTTCCCCGTAGAACAACTAGGAATTTTATTCCACTAGCCCTTCCTACATGCACAACTGACTATGCTTTACACAGCTCGTTTCATGCTTTATGTGTAAACTTTAATTCGCTGTACCACGTCTTTTCAAGAGAATTATCTCTCCTTTCTGTAAAATCCTCTATTCTCCTTTACCTTTCGAGAAATCCGCCCTTTTCCCCAACTAACATGTCTTTAAATTTTCTTTACTCCTTTTTTATCCTTTCTTTACTCCTTTTTATTACCATTTTGATTCGTAACTTTACCTATTTATTATTCTGCTACTTTTATATAATATGACTAGTAATAGTACATTAATTAGTTGCAGTGTAAGCCCTATTTACTAATTCACTTATATACTAATACTTTAATATATTATGCTTCTATATACTATTGATCCTAATAGTATATATGTAAGTATTAATGTATTGTCAAATTTCTAACTACTCCGATTCTAATACCCCTTTACTAATACTTTTGATCTGATTGGGTTTTTCTGGGTTTTCCCAATCCTTGCAACAAATGTTGGGTCGTTTTAAATTAAATCAATTTTCCTTATATTTATTACTCCCCAGATTTAAACTTTAAAATTTTAAATTAAATTTGTAATTTTTATTATTTTTATTTCAATTTAAATTATCTTAAATTTTGTATTAAATTATCAATATTTGTAGTCAGCTGCTCTTAGCTGAAGAAGACCAAGTTGAGAAGGCTCTTTATATGATTATATAAGTTTAACATCGTCAGCATACATCAGTAGACGCAAATGTAACATAGTGAACGGAAGGTCATTAATGAAAAGTATAAAAAATAAGGGACCAAGATGGCTCCCTTGAGGTACGCCAGAAGTAACATAGACTGGTCTGGAAATTGCACATCTTAGTACAACTTTTTGGGTTCAACCTTTTACATAAGTAGAAATCCACGGTAATAAAGAGGGAGAGAACCCAATACAACGGAGTTTAAAAAGTAATAGATCATTGTGTTCAGATTCGAATGCCTTTCTGAAGTTAGTGTAAATGACGTCAGTTTGAATTCTCTGTTAGAACGCATTGTGAATAAGAGATGTCAATTCCAACAAATTGGTCGTAGTGGACCGACTCTTTACAAAGCCATGTTGAGAAGAGGAAATGACAGATTAATCAATTTTGGAATAGCAATCAATTTTGCAATACCTCTGTAATTAAAAATATCGACCTAACCACCTTTTTAATGGAGACGTATGATATATGAGTCTTTCCAAAGAGAAGGAAAGACTCCAGTGGTAATTGATCGATTAAACAAGTAAGTAGAGGTCGAAGTAGAGACATGCTACACTCTTTTAAGACACAACTTGGAATATTAGCCGGCGCTGGTGAGTAAGAAAATTTTTCAAGTTTTATAGCAGAGAGTAGAAAAGAATCACATAGTATGGAAGCGAAAATAGAAATAAAAATTTAAGAATAGAGATTATTAGAATCAGGAATAGATCAGGATTACTTGAAAATTGATCTTTACATCGGACAATATAATCTGTGTAACATTGAGAGTTAAGCAGAAAGAAGATAGATTTAGCGATAGAAAATTTGATAAGTTAAGATTAGAACCAGACATCTGAAATTTTTTAAAACATTTAGACTTAATTTTTTTCCATTATGAGAGTCTGGCTGTAAAACAAGGTGGTTTAGAACAACTTAATTTACGATAAAAGTAAGGAATACAGATAATAGAGAGTTAAGTGTGTCATAGAAAGAGCTTAGAGAAACATCGATGTCAACTGTGTTGTCAAGAAAGGACCAATCAGTTGCAAGGATCAGTTGATTTAGCTAAAAGAAGTTCCCTTTGGGAAAACAATGGTGTTGCTCAGTAGGAATAGGTGAGGTGAATGGATAATAGATTGGTTAGATATATAGAGAGAGATTTCAATAGTAGAGTGATAAGGATCTTCAGGCAGAGTAAAAGGATGGAAGCGTAAGAATAGTGATTTATAAAAACAAGATCTAAGGAATTTAATTTAATTGATAAAGAGGAATAAAAATATACCATCTAAAATGACAAAGTTAAATCGACCATCCTGGACAACGTCTTTGATCCAATGCTGCCTCCTCTTCCTCGTCCCAGCGGAAACTGAAGTATCTTTAATGGCCGGATCCGCCCACTCGGGTGAAACCCCGGAATCCCACTTGGGAGTCCCTTCGCTTTTTGGCTCTTCGTTCTACTGGAGCTCCTTTAGCTTCCAGCATCACCTCTGGGTCCTATTGGCCAAATAGGTAAAACATGGTATCGCGTGATTGCTCCGGGTTCCATGTTGTTGCTGGTATCCCCTTGACGAGATTTGTTAGCATCTCTCGTTCCACTCGCTGACCTGATCTTACATTTCCGTGGTGTAGTTTACATTATTGTCTTATAGCTGAATGACCCATTAAGACGATCCTGCTAGTAACTTTAGGGCTTAATTTTCTGTCGCAGAGACATTATGATATTATGTCGTTGTCGCAGACACACTTTCCAGGGGTCCAAAGTGCCGGGAATATGTCCTGAAATTATTGTTTCAGATGGCCGGTGGAAGTCTTCCTCCAATGTCCACCGAGCTATGCGATCAGTCGGGTTGTCTATCGAGCTGAGCCTTTTCCGCGAGTGATGGTCCGTTGTCACTCTGTTATGCCCCTGTTATAATATGTTTGTATTTTTCTTATGCCGTTGCGCAAGCGTGTGAGTTGTGGTTTCCTTTGATGCATGTTCCATGCACGTTCCCTGTTAACCAAAAGTTCTGAGCGACACATAGTTAAGTATCAGTGCATAAGCTCGAGCGAAACTTTGTGTTGTATTAGTGTGCGAATATAACCTCTGAGTAGCGGTTTGAACGTATTGGTGTGTGCATGTAACTTCTGAACGGTGTTTTGATTACATTGGTGTGTGCATGTTATTTCTGGGCTGCGCTTTGATTTTATTGGTGTGTACATGTAACTTTTGAGCAGCGCTTTTGTTGTACGCCGACGTACGCCACCCCGATAAACGCGATTTCGGAAACAAGTGGTTTTTTTTCTTATGGTCGCGCGCATCAGCTCTCCCACTAGATCAGCAGAACTATCGATGGCACTATTGAATTCGACTTACGCAAATTTCACTAACATGGTTATCGCTCGGTCACTGCGAGGCGCATCTGTCTCAGTTAGTGAGTAAATGCAACCTCTGAGCGGCGCATGAGTTACTATATCAACCCCTCCCTCTGATATAGTTATGAAGATATATTGTCTAATTCCCGGAACCGGTGACGATATGTTGTCGAGTTTATAATTGTCGAATGGACAAAAATTTATTTACAAAAATTCAATATCATCGTCGTGTTGAATAATGGTTGAACCAAAAAACATTAAAACCGTTGGTGTTTGATCGAACTGAACTTCAGAAGTGGAAGATTAAGAAAAGAAGGAGTCAGCCTGATACAGACATTTTTAATAAAAATAGAGATATTATTCAGTTTTTTTACTTCTGAAATCTGTTACGTTTGAGAATGTTTAATTTAAATTGAACATATTTATAATTGGCGTTTACCCAACGGCCAACGACTGTTGATAGCTCAAGCGTTCGTGTTGCTGGCTCGGAGCGAATGCTCTGTTGCACTCTGCAATTGATCGATATTTAGCGCATGCTCTGAACGAAAATTTTAGCTGTTTGCAGGTCTAGTCGGCGCGCAGAGCGAAAGCTCCCTTGTTCTGATGTAGTTGGCTGTATGCTCTCGCTGCTACCAAATGCTATAATACCGTGTTCTGTTACAATTTTTAATATAATTTCAAATTCAATCAATATTTCATCATTTCATGCGGCTGACGCACGGCATCCGGCAATCGGTACCCTAGTATATGCTAGGGTATAATACCCAATGCGAAAATTTATACCCTGATTCTGCAGCGGAGGAAGTTTCAAGATTTTAAGTTTCTGGCTGTATATTACGAGATAATAATATCGATCCTATCAGTGGAGCAAGAGTGGCTCGATATAATGCTTCTTTAAGATTCGGAAAGCTTATCTGTTCATACACTGATCCCACCCAAAACTTTTTGCAAGAGGATTTGAGTGCTTTGCATCGCTGGTGTTTGACCAATCAGTTGCATCTCAATTGTGCAAAATGTAGGTTTATGACATTTAGTCGTGTTAGACCCTCTTAAGGCTCCTATACGATTGACAATATTCCATTGCAACATATATCTAAAGTTAAAGACTTGGGTGTCTTATTTGACTGCAAATTGAATTTTAATTCTCTTTGAGAACTCGTTCAGTACAGACGTATTTTATTAACGCTGCTATTTAATTTCGTTTTTTTACATTTTCTGTGTTTCTTAATTAACTGTGTTAATAAGTTTTCAATTATTACTATTAAGCGTGTTAGCTTGAAGTATAAAGTTCTAGCTGTTGTGCCGTGATATTATTATTTTTTGTTCTAAATCTTATTTGCGGTGTTTGTTGTTTGTGTAAACAATACAATTTTGGCGCTTGCTTTTGTAATCCTCAGTGCATGTGTTTGTTTCTGTTTGTGCTCTTTGTTTCACTGCGCTCTCACAGACTATTTTATTGCATTCTTGCTCATTTGTTTGCGCACAAAGCGTTGATATTTACGACAATTTTACTTTCGCGGCTTTTTTTTTGTTGTACTCTGTTGTTTTTGCTTGTCTCTCACAATTTGTAATTTTGCTCTCTTGTTAAAACGCACATCAGTGCCGAATTTATTTTGCCTTTACAAGACTTTTGTGCGCGTGTTTGTTTGGCTTGTTGCTTTCGCTCAACCGATCTCCAATGTCTCGCGTGTGTTGTTGGGTTTTTTTTTTTTTTTTTGCTTTCTTGTTTTAGTTTGAGTGTTCAATACTTCTTCAAATCCATTTTTCGACTTTATTACTGTGTTGTTTGTTAGTGGTTTTGCTCTTTCAAGCTTTTTCCTTTTTTCGCTACTTTTGAGTGCAACTTGAGCGTAGTTAACTTACTCTATATTTTTTTGAGTGCACCTCGTCAAGTTTTAATCGCTATGTCGTGCTGCAAGATAGGCTGCAAGCTCGTTAATGAGTCACCCCAACAGCAATTTGTCCATTGTTGGCTTTGCGAGAATATTATTCACCTTAAATGTGCTGGTATTAATACTCGCGATTTTGAAAAGTTTTTAAAACTTAATACAAGTTTAAAAAAAGATTGCGGTGGCTCGAGATGGTCATGTCCATCTTGCTTCACCATGCAATTTAACTTTTCTAAAATGTATGATAATGTACGTAATACATTTTTAAAATTGAATAGCGTGGCTAAGCATCTCTTGAGTGATTTTGACTCAAGTGCTGAGTTGCTTTGCCAATATAAATTTGAGTCTCCACCAAATCCTCAACCTTTGTTGTTAAATGTGCCCTCTTCAGTTAAGTCCTATCGTCTTTAACATCACCGGTGACTTCACGTCATCTGGATGTTTCGCCCATACTTTCGTTATCGCCATCTCCAGGCAATTTGTGTACTATTATTTCTCCTGCGCCGTCGGCTGATGTGGCCTCGCCTATCTTAGATCCTGTCCGTAACTTAGTGTCGCCCCCAAAGTTAGTTTCTAGTAGGAAACGTAGACCCCTACGTAATTCCGCTACAGCCGATAGTGGCGATAATGTTGCACTTGCAACTACACCAGCCCCTATGCTGTCGGTTGTAGCCCCTAGAAAGCAAATTTTTGTGTCTAGATTATCCTCAGACACAACTTGTGATTCTATTAAGGCGTATATTGCTAGCAAGTCTTCTGCTAGTGTATCTTGCACTAAATTTAATTTTTCTACGCCTCGCGAAATAGCGTCATTTAAAATAAGTGTTCCATTTGATGCCTTTCCAATCATTTGTGTCCCAAAATTTTGGCCACCACATATGGTTGTTCATGAGTTCACACAAAAAAAACGAACTGACGCCTTACCCATCACTCTTCCAACAGATAGTTCCTCTTTACAAGCCTCATCTAGTGTTTCAAAAAACTAGTTTCATGCCCCGTATCCTGTCGCATTCAGTATCAGAATGTTAGAGGATTGTTAACTAAGCTTAATAGCCTCTTCTTGAATAGTTTTGCCCTTCAATCGGACATCATTGCTTTATCAGAGACTTGGCTGACTGCTGCCATATCTGATTGTGAAATTTTGTCAAATTGTTTTTCTATCTACAGACATGATCGCTTCAATCGCCGAGGTGGCGGCGTTTTAATTGCCATCAAATCCTTATTCCAGTCTGATCGAATTGTACTTTCTCTATCTACCGGTGTTGAAATTGTTGCTGTTAAGGTAACTTTTCCTTCCCATTCGATCTTTATCACTTGCTCCTATATACCTCCATCCTCTGATTTACAAGTTTACGTGCAACATATTGCTTGTATAAAGGAAGTATCTTTACATTTGAAAGATACTGATCTTTTTGTTGTTTTAGGTGATTTTAATTTACCCAATATTTCTTGGTCATTTCTTAATAGTTCATGCTACCTCTCTCCTTCTAATCATCATGATTTTTTGGATGGCATGCTGGATTTATCATTAGTCCAGATAAATTCAGTCAAAAATCATTTGGATAGATTTCTCGACCTTGTCTTTGTTAACGACTTCGCTAAATCAGCCGTCTCTAGATCTTCACCTCTTACAGCCCCTGAGGACAAACATCATCCGGCTATTGAAATTTTTATTTCACTTCCTGCGTCGCATAATTTGTCATTGGCATGTCAACAGCTACCACGCCGGTGCTTTCGCAAGGGAAATTATCGCTTGCTGAATGAATGCATTCTAGCAACTGACTGGTCATTCCTTAATAATGCGACTGACATTGATGTTGCTCTCAGTTCTTTTTATGATACTTTAAATACACTCTTAGATGAGTGTATTCCTATGTATACCCCATCTTATTGCACAACAAAGCCCCCTTGGGTTTCGCGTAGATTGTGCTATTTTAAAAACATAAAGTCCAAACTTTTTAAAAAATTTAAGAAATCTGGATCTAGTGTTGACTGGTACAAATATTCTGTAGCCAAGTCTAACTTTGTCCTTCTTAATACTTTATGTTACGAGAATTACTTATCTCGTTGTAAAATACAGTTTACGCGCGACCCCAAACAATTTTTCAATTTTGTTAATTCGAAGCGTAAATCTTCAAATTTACCTTCCTCTTTTTTTCTTGGCGAAGATGAAGCCTGGAACGACGCTGCTGCTGTTGAGTTATTTGCGAATTTTTTCCAATCCACTTACTCCCCTGTCTCCACTATTAACTCAACTTACCCTTATAATATCTTACCTATTAACCATATAGCCATCCCTAGTATTTCCTATTGTTCCCTTATGTCCGCCATTAACTCACTAAAATATACCTTTTCACCTGGTCCTGATAATATTCCCAGTTGTGTTCTTAAAAATTGCAATACTTCTTTAGCTGAACCGTTGGAAATACTTTTTAATCTATCCCTTGAATCCGGAAAATTTCCTCATCGCTGGAAGGATTCTTATATCATTCCTCTACACAAAAAAGGTAGTAAGTCTGATATTTAAAATTATAAAGGTATTGCAAAATTGTCTGCTATACCTAAATTGTTTGAAAAACTTATAGTTTCTGTTTTACAGCATTTCTGTAAATCAATCATCTCTCCTGCCCAACATGGTTTTGTACAGGGTCGTTCCACCATGACCAATTTGCTGGAATTTACCACCTTGGTAAATGAAGCATTTTTATTGAAAAGGCAAACTGATGTCATATATACGGACTTCAGTAAAGCCTTTGATTCTGTAAACCATGAGCTTTTACCCTTGAAACTTTATGGTATAGGTTTCCCTCCTTGTTTCATTAACTGGATTTCCACCTATTTAAAAGGTAGAACTCAAAGAGTACTGCTTAGGTCGTCTATTTCGAAGTCTGTTCATGCTACTTCAGGCGTACCTCAAGGTAGTCACTTAGGCCCCTTGTTATTTACCATTCTTATCAATGATTTACCTTCAATTATCTCACATTCACATGTTCTCATGTATGCAGATGATGTGAAGCTAATATTCTCATATTCTGACCCCCTTCTTTACAATCTCCTACAAGAAGATTTAAGCACCATGCAACTTTGGTGTTCAGCCAATCAGTTGCATCTCAATTGCGCAAAGTGCATGTTCATGACGTTTAGCCGTACCAGACCCTTCTTATGTACCTATTCGATTGATAATACTCCCTTAAATCGTATATCTACAGTGAAAGACCTGGGTGTTTTATTTGATTGCAAATTGAAATTCAACTTGCACATTTCGACTATTATAAATGAGGCCAAGGGGGTACTAGGCTTTATTAAACGTTGGTCGAAAGAATTTAATGATCCTTTCATCACAAAAATTCTGTATGTTTCTCTTGTTCGACCGATCCTTGAATACTGTTCGTGCATTTGGTGTCCACATTATAGCTCTCACCAGGATCGCATTGAGTCCGTCCAGAAACAATTTGTATTGTTTGCTTTACGGCGATTAAATTGGGACCCTAATCTTCGTTTACCCTCGTATTCTAGTAGGCTTCTCTTTCTTAATCTCCCGTCGTTACTCAATCGCAGAAAAGCTCTTGGTGTGGTTTTTCTGTACAAATTGATTAATGGTGATATTAGTTCGTCCTATTTATTAGCTCGGGTAAATTTTTCTGTTCCTCGTAGAACAACTAGGAATTTTATTCCACTTGCCCTTCCTACGTGCACAACTGATTACGCTTTACACAGCTCGTTTCATGCTTTATGTGTAAACTTTAATTCGCTGTACCACGTCTTCTCAAGAGAATTATCCATCCTTTCTATAAAATCCATTATTCTCCTATACCTTTCTAGACATCCTCCCTCCCTTACCAACTAACATGTCTTTAAATTTTTTTTAACCTTTTTTATCCTTTCTTTACGCCTTTTTATTTCCCTTTTAATACGTAACTTTACCTATTTATTATACTGCTATTTTTATATACTATTACTTCTAATAGTACATTAATTAGTAACAGTGTAAGCCCTATTTACTGATTCACTTTTATACTAATACTTTAATATATTATGCTTCTGTATACTATTGATCCTAATAGTATATATGTAAGTAGTAATGTATTGTAAATTTTCTAGCCACTCCTACTCTAATACTCGTTTACTAATACTTCTGATCTGATTGGGTTTTTCTGGGTTTTCCCCAATCCTTGCAACAAATGTTGGGTCGTTTTAAATTAAATTAATTTTCCTTATTTATTACTCCCCAGATTTAAACTTTAAATTTTTATTTAAATTTGTAATATTTTTTTTTATTATTTTTATTTTAATTTTAAATTTTATATTAAATTGTAAATATTTGTAGTTAGCTGCTCTTAGCTGACTTAAATTAATTAAATAAATAAATATCTCTTCTATCACGAATGAAGCCAAGGGAGTACTTGGATTTATTAAACGTTGGTCGAAGGAATTCAATGATTCTTTTACCACAAAAATCCTTTACATTTCTCTTGTTCGGCCGATTCTGGAATACTGTTCGTGCGTCTGGTGCCCTCAGTATAGTGCCACCCAGGATCGAATTGAATCCGTTCAAAAGCAATTCGTGCTGTTCGCTTTACGTGGACTAAACTGGAACCCCAATCTTCGTCTACCGTCATACTCCAGTAGGCTTCTTCTTCTTAATCTTCCTTCTCTAGTTAATCGTAGAAAAACTCTTAATGCTGTTTTTCTACACAAACTGATTACAGGCAATATTGAGTCTGCCCTCCGTGTAGGTCGTCTTAGTTTTTCTATTCCTCGTCGTTGTACTAGGAACTATATCCCATTGTCCCTTCCTACATGCACAACAGATTACGCTTTACACAGCTCTTTCCACGCTTTATGTGTTAACTATAATAATCTACACAACGTGATCTCAAATGCATCTTCTCTTTCTTCTTTAAAATCTTCTCTTTTCCTATATCTTAGTAGCTACAATTAACCTTCTTTCTAGCTACGTTTCTTCAATTTATCTTATTTTCTTTTATTTCTTCATTATACTGCTACTTTTATATACTATTCACTTCTAACAGTATATTTATTAGTAACAGTGTAAACCCTATTTACTAATTCTCTTATACATTAATACTTATTATACTATGCTTCTATGTACTATTGCTCCTAAAAGTATATACGTAAGTAATAGTATATTGTCAATATTTTAATACTTCTTTATTCTACACTAATATACTAATATATTGATCTGATTGGGTTTTTCTGGGTTTTTCCCAATCCTCGCAACAAATGTTGGATCATTTAATATTCTCATTTTGAACACCCCAGATATTAACTTTAATTTTTTACTTAAATATTTCGTTTTAAATTTAAATTATATAACTGCAGTTTTCATTTATATTAAAATTTATATTAATGTTACTTTCAAATTTTGGTCGACTGTTATCAGTTGATATTAAATAAATAAAAATAAATAAATGGTTTTCGAATAATTCTGGCAGTGCTACGAGAAAATGCTCTGTACGTAGTCAAATGCTCTACATCACTTTAACTTAATTCTACTGAGATAGAGTTGACATTGATAATGTTCTAAGCTCCTTCTATCACCTGAATCAATAAACTGTTTATTGGAATCTACATTTCAAACTTTTCTTGTACATCTTAATCTTCTCACTTAACAGGCTTAACTTTTTAAAATGTTTAAGATAGTACTATACCCACCACTGTACCTAGATAAATAAGATTAAGATATTAAAGCATAATGACATTGTTAACTATATGATATACTATTATTATTATTATTAAATACAGAGTTCTTAAGTTAACATACTCATAACTATGTGGGAGTGTCCATCTTGTTATGTAATGCAGGTTGATTTCAACAAGATGTATAATATGGTACGGAATCAGTTTATTAAACTGAGCAAAACAGCAAA
This sequence comes from Hirtodrosophila trivittata, assembly GCA_035045065.1. Taxonomy (NCBI): domain Eukaryota; kingdom Metazoa; phylum Arthropoda; class Insecta; order Diptera; family Drosophilidae; genus Hirtodrosophila; species Hirtodrosophila trivittata. The sequence goes on along the minus strand of JAWNNK010000203.1, from coordinate 282,233 downwards.
GCGAGCGATTTTGACTTAAATATTGATGTGCTTAGTCAATTCAAATTGAGCCGATTTAATGATTCTTCAAATTTCTTTAATACTATCTGTTACTCAAATTTCTGGGCTCCTCACATGATTGTTCATGAGTTTAGGCCAACATAACGAACGCAGCCTTTACCACAAGTTCTTCCTACTAATATACCTGTAACTAATTTCTTCAATATCAGACTGTTAGAGGTCTTTTTTCTAAACTCCAAAAACTATATCTGAATAGTATTTCATTTGAGTCCAATATTATTGCTTTTTCTGAGACTTGGTTAAACCTTATCATATCTGATTGTAAAGTTTTGTCAAACAGTTTTACGATATTTAGACGCGACCGGTCAACTCGTGGCGGTGGCGTATTAATTGCCGTTAAAACCATATTACAATCAGAATTAATAGCGTTGCAGTCTTTCTCTGATGTTGAAATAGTTGCTGTAAAAGTAACTCTTGCATCATCAGCTCTTTTTATCATATGTTCCTATATTCCTCCTTCCTCTGATTGACAACTTTGCATGCAACACTTAAGTTGCATTAACGAAGTATTTTCTCTAGCGCGTGACAATGACCAATTTATTGGGTGACTTTAACTTGCCCGCCATAACTTGGTCATTTTTCAGCAGTGCGAACTAACTTATTACTTCTTCTCAACATGACTTTTTAGATGGTATATTTGATCTATTAATATTATTTATTAACTTTATCAAATAAATTGAATTCCCAACGACTTACAAAGATTCTTAGATATAGATTTTAGAAATCACCATTGTTATGCTTCCATCTCCAGGTCAAATCCTTTATCTCTGCCTGAAGATCCGTATCACCCTACTATTGAAATCTCTCTCTATATATTGTACATTACCAATTTACCTTACCTTCACCTATGCCTACTGAGCAACACCGTTGTTTTCGCAATGGAACTTCACTTTGCTAAATCAACTTTTCCATGCAACTGATTGGTCCTTTCGTGACTACACAGTTGACATCGATATTGCTCTAAGCTCTTTCCATGATACATTTAACTCTCTATTAGATATCTGTATTCCTTACTCTTATCGTAAATTTAGTTCTTTTAAGCCTTCTCATTTTACAGCCAGACTCTCGAAATTGAAAAACATTAAGTATAAATGTTTTAAAATATTTAAGATGTTCTTATCTTGACTTATCTAAATATTCTATCGCTAAATCTAACTTATTTCTGCTTAGCTCTCAATGTTAGTCAGATTATACTGCCCGATGTAAGAATCAATTTTCAAGTAATCCCAAACTTCGGTATTTCAAACCGTAAATCCACACGCCTCCTATCTTCTTTCTTTCTTGGTAATGAAAACGCTAACAGCGACTGAGCTGCCGCTTTGCAAAATTTTTTCAATCCACGTATTCATCTATTCCTGATTCTAATAATCTGTATATATAAAGTTATAGTTTAACTTTATCCAACTCTATTTTCGCTCCCATAGTATGCAAGTCTTCTTTCTGCTATAAAATCTGTAAAATATTCTTACTCACCAGGATCAGATAATATCCCAAGTTGTGTTTTAAAAGAGTGTAGCATGTCTCTACTTCGACCTCTGCTTAAACTTTTTAATCTATCACTTACCATTGGAGTCTTTCATTCTCTTTGGAAAGAATCATATATCAAACGTCTCCATAAAAAAGGTGATAAGTCAGATATTTCTAGTTACAGAGGTATTGCAAAATTGTCTGCTATTCCAAGATTGTTTGAAAATATCATTACAGCAGGCTTGCAACATCTCTGTAAATCTGTCATTTCCGCTTCCCAACATGGAAAGAGTCGGTCCACTACGACCAACTTGTTGGAAATCATATCTCTTATTCACAATGCATTCCAGCAGAAAATGCAAACCGACGTGATTTACACTGACTTCAGTAAGCCATTCGACTCTGTACACCATGATCTATTAGTTTTTAAACTCCGTTGTATTGGGCTCCCTCCTCTTTTTTACCGTGGATTTCTACTTACCTAAAAGGTAGAGCCCAAAAATTTGTACTTAGAGCAGCAATTGCCAAAACCAGTCTATGCTACTTCTGGCGTACCTCAAGGGAGTCACCTTGGTCCCTTATTTTTTATACTTTTCATTAATGACCTTCCATCCATTCGTGTATACTAATGTATGCTGACGTTGTTAAACTTATATAATCATATAAAGAGCCTTCTCAACTTGGTCATCTTCAACATGGTCATAACTCCATGCAACTTTGGTGCTCAGCCAACCATCTTCCTCTAAACTGCTCAAAGTGCATGTTTATGACTATTAGCCGTCTGAAGCCATACCATGGTATATATACCATTGGTAAACTTCCATTAGAACGTATATTTACTGTGAAAGACTTATGTGTCCTTTTTGATTCTAAGCTCAATTTTAACTTACATATTGCATGTATTGTTCACGTTGCCAAAGGCGTTCTAGGCTTCATGAAGCGTTGGTCGAAGGAAATTACTATCACAAGTACGGCCTATTCTAAAATATTGCTACCCTATTCTAGTAGACTTCTACTTATAAATCTTCCCTCTTTTACTTTTAAAATTAATTATAATTTCTCTGGAAATCTTTGGTTTTGGGAAATTCATAATGGCATTGATTTTATTTGGATTTAGTTTAACACATTACAATTGTAAAAAGGTGACGGAGAAATTTGTTTTTTGTTTTTTATTAGCTCACATATGTGTAAATGTAATTTTAAAGTGGCTTCCCAAAGTTTTGTAAATACCTTTTACTATAGAGAATCGTTATAAAAAAAAATTACCTGTGTGGAAATAATTGATAAGACTTATGCAAGAGACATACGTATTAGTTTTTAGGCTGCTGCAGATTTCTATGGATATTTTTTCTGACAGTCCATCTTGACTTCGAAATTTCTTCCTCTTGAAGCAATAAAAGCGACCCATTTTGTTTAACATAATTAAATTTAAAAAAATTGAGTGATAAAAATGAATAAAAAAATTTTCGCAGAAATATTCTTACTACGGTTTGTCTTATAAATATGATACAGCAGCAAGCACGCAAACCAGTGAAGATTTCGAAAAATTAACGGTACTTTTGTAGGTATTGCTAAAAATAGCAAGTAATGGTTTGATTTCGAAGCCTATGCTCGTTCCTTCATTCTTGTTTCTTGTTCTAAACGCCAAAGTTTTTTGACGGAAATATAATAATATTTAAGTAGACAATCGTCAAACATCAAATCATCTAAAAGATTGTTTATAGAACGTTGAAACGTTGGCGTAAGACTAAATTCGTAATGGGAATGTTTAGTGGAAACCGCTATTTTTGGTTTTGAAATATGGTTTATTTTGATCTGATCGAAACCTTTGGATAGATCTAGCGTAGTAATGTATTGACATTTGCCAAATTTTTAGAAAATTTCATCCATGATTAGAGTATTTATCGTCAACGGATATTTCGTTGAGATTGCGAAAGTCTACGACTTACCTAGTTTTTTGCTTGCTTAAAGCATCGCGTTGCTTTGGAACGACCTAAATTGAAGAACAGCTAGGAGACTTTGAGTTGCGGATACTACCTCGCTCTAACATTTCTTAAACCTGTCTTTTTACTTATTCATCGTATATTTGTATGGTCTTTTGTAAATGAGGTCTTCTTTGTATTACGTATTTTATGGTACTGGTGGAACTTTCTTTAGTTTTTCGCTTTCTTTGTTGTTTAAATGTTGTAGTCTGCATTTCATTCTATTTATTTGTTATTTATTGCGAAGTTAAATGGTATATCCTTTGATGAGGGTGGATAAAGACACTCTCATGATTGAAATGTTGTTAAGAATTTCCCACATTCTTGCAATTACTTTGAGTAATGTAATATTTTCGTTTGTCTACATAATTATTTTTATATACGAGGTCTGGCCAAAAGGTATCACGAATTTCGAGTTTTAGCGGACTACGTGCATTCGATTTTCCGTTGCGTTATGGTGGTATTCATATTTAACACTCATGCTGACAAGGTCAGGCATTTTGAATATTTAGTTAATTTTTGACAGCTGTTTTGCTTGGACGAGTTTTGGATCGTCTTTAATTTTGGAATATTCCAAAAAATGGAAGAACAAAGAACTTGTATAAGGTTTTGTGGGAAAAGCAAAAGTAGATGTGAACGACGAAAAGCGTGCTGAGCACTGATTAATTGAAGAAAATAGTATAACTTATAAATATACCACACCCTTCCAATCCCACCAAACAGACAGCATAACCTTCTTTTGGTGGATATCAGCCTTTGAAGTGGTTTGTGGCGCTTCATCATGCTTCGACCATGATCGTTTTCGACTATCGTTATTGTAAACAATCCATTTTGCATCTCCAGTTATGTGTCGCTTTAAAAACGGATCGAATTCATTGCGTTTAAGATGCATATCACAAGCGTTGATTCGGTTTGTTAAATGAATTTCTTTCAATTCATGTGGTACCCAATTATCAAGCTTTTTCACCAGTCCAAGACTTTTTATGTGATAATGAACGGTTGATTTTGGTATATTTAACTTCTCTCCTATCTCACGCTCAGTTACATGACGATCCAATTCGATTAATGCTTTGATTTGGTCATCATCAACTTCATTTGGCCGACCTGAACGTGGCTCATCTTTAAGTGAAAAATCTCCAGAACGGAATTTGCGAATCCAATTTTGACACTGTCTTTCCTTTAAGGCTTTATCACCATACACATCACGTAATTTTTTAGCAACCTGCTCTGCGTTTTTTCCTTTACGGAAATAATAATATAAAATATGACGGAAATGCTCTTTTGTGGACTCCATATTAAAAAGGGCGCCAAACAAACAAATGTAAACAAAATTACGCACACTTTTTTTCTAAAGCAAGCTAATAGTGACAGCTAATAAATGTCAAAAGAAAAAATACAATTAAATAGTCACAAGCTGTTAAAAAAAATTATAAACGCCAACTATATGAAAAATCCGCAATTACTTCTTGGGCAACCCAATAGTTCGAAAAATCGTCGAATCACCATTAGAGAAATTGCTGAAGAACAAACTATACCTAAGCCAACCGATTTTAACCAATGATTTGGGTGTGAGTCGGGTCGACGCTCAACTTAAACCAAAAATAGCGTCGCGTTGACCTTGCTCAGGAAATATTGGACTCAATCCACGATGACCCCAATCTCCTCCGGAGAGTCATAACGATCACGAATCATGGGTTCATGGCTATGTTGTGGAAACCAAAAGTCAATCATCCCAATGGAAGCTGCCGCATGAGAAAAGACTGAAAAAAACGCTCAAAGTTAGGTCGAATGTGAAGCTTTCGGTCACTGTTTTGTTTGATTGTAGGGGCGTCGTGCATCATGTGAACGTAGGGTCAATAAAGAATATTACCTGCAAGTTATGAATATTGTGAATATTTTTCAAAAAACAACACATTAATGGGGCCGCAGGCACCGCTTAAGTGCAACATGTATATCTGGCGGTAATTCCTTTGAAGGGGACAAAATAGAAATTCATGAATAAATAAACATTTTCTTAAGAAATACAAAATTCGTTATACTTTTTGAACAGACCTCGTGCTTCCTTGTTTTAAGTTTTATACAGTTGCTTTGTTATATCTAGGTAGCTTTTTAGTGATAAGATCTGACATATGTTTGCCTGAAGCTGTTGTGATATACGGTGCGCTTCTCCGGGCACTCGGCCGGCATCTCGACTGCGCCAAATAGAATGCTAAGTTGATGTGCAGGTCCGGTTGGGTATAGTTGTACGATGTAACGATAATGTGATAATTGATGAAGTATTCTAATAGTTACAGCGTCATTTTGCTTGTAGATATAGTTTGTTTTTGCGCTAAGTAGCGTATCAATTTTATTGACCTAGCGATTTTGTTGCGTGATTATATGGCAATGCAAGTATAAATATCTTTTGCTGATTCGTAAGATAATTTTTTTGTATTTTTGGGCCTACGACGTAAGTAATACTGTAAAGGTCCTTCCGGCTGTAACATCTAAATACGCACCAAACAGTTAGTTTAAGAAAAAAAAATTTTATCTATTTATTTTCATCAAAAATAGAACTTCATAAACGCTTAGCAAACTTCGGATTTAAGTTATAAGTTTTGTATGAAACTTTTGTGATTACGTTCAAAAGTAGACTGAATGCATCATCTGAAATTTGAGATGCGTCTGCACTTTTTACATAATGCTCCATTATGATATGTTATTCTGATGAGAACATCGATAATGGGGGAATTTATATGTTATATTCAACAGTATCGCTTTTATTAAAAATAACAATATTGTGTGCGTTTTTTGAATTTGAATTAAGGAAACCAATTACAAAACATTGTTTCACTTCCAATAAAAAAAGAAAATAAACATTTCCCGAAAGTTTAGATGACTCAAGGCAAAATTATTTTGCGATAATCTTGACAAATCTTGCAAGCCTACTTTTTTGGGATGCCAGCCTTCAATAATTTCTAAATCTATATTCAATTATGATATATGCGTTCAGGTAAAGCTGCTCCCTGCGAAGCCTTACGTTTCTCCCTAAAATTCTCGCTGTGCCTAAACTGGAGATCTGTGTATTAAACTACGAAAATTGAGTTGTTTGATTGTAAATTTCATTGCTGCTTTGACTCAGTTTTGTTGATTTCACGATATCAAGAGGAGCCTTGGGACAGAATTTTATTTTATAACATTTATCAACTGTAATCGGGTACCTCGAGTTTTGGAAAGAAAAATAGTCGGAATGAACCATATAAGGTGCAAAACGATAGTTGGTGGATGGTATTTTTTGAATGTTCGGCAAGAAATTCGTTCAAAGTGATAGGCTTGTGAGATGGTGAGTTAACGTTCAATTCTTCCCTTCCAGCCTTTGAGTGAATGGCCCAGCGCCCAAGAACAAAAAAGAAATTACTCAGCGCCTTGTTTTGATGTTCGCGGCATAATAATCTTGTTCAAGGAGCATACCTTAACGTTTATAACATTTTTTTATGGCACTTATAGAAAGAGTAATATTTTTGTTTTTATTTCTAGAGATTGGTGAGGAAATCAAAAAAAAAGTACCTAATATTAAATTGACTGTGAATACAAAATCAAACCAAATTTTGTAGATCAGTTATAGCTTAATGGTCTGATTTATGATTTTCTTGATAAAAACTTGCTGCGTTAAAAATAATGGCTCATAATTCTATTTCCGAATTTTCCTTTAATTTTTTAATCATAAAATATAAGAGCCAAACAGAAAATTAATATTTCTGAATTCAGACCTAAATTTTCAATTACTTGTTAAATTTAAATTGTTAAAGTGTACTATATATGAATTCTAAGTCTATTTATTACAATCTCACATAAATAACCAGATAAACATGTAATGAAAATATCACTCAAATGCGAAGTCGTGTATACTGGATTTCACAGTTCTATCTTCTTTGGATTAAAGGGATAGTCTCCGATCCCATAAAGTATCTATATTCTTGAGTAAGATCAAAAACCGAGTTCATAAGATTGTGTCCGTCTATCTGAGGGACAGTCTATTGAGCTTAATGTCTATCCGTCTGGTGTGATGTCGATAAACGATCTTAACGACATTAAAATTGATAGACTTTACTTAAAATCTTTGACTTTCCCCCACGACCACACAAATTGAATAATGAATTTTTAGCTGTTAGGCTATAGAATTAGTTTCGGCGGCATATTTTTATATATTTGAACATACTTGTAGCCTTGAAAATATCAGAACTATCAGATAATAAATACAAAGATATTTTAGAATGTCTAAAGTGTGTGAACGTGAAAGTATAGCTCACTTTTGTTAAGGGCTTTTTCGTATTTCGGTATACTCGACTACATCATTCTTATTTTTTTTTATCTATCTATCTATCGTTGTTTTAGACTCTAAAATAACATCAAGCTTTTAGGCTTTCTAAATATATATTAACTATCCATATAAAATCAATTAACGTTCACTATGCTTTCTTAATCTTGATAAGATAATTGAGATATGGATAAGTTCACTCCATGACAGGTCATAATACAATCTTCTCTAGGGTAGATGAGATTGTAGCTGAGAGCCCATGATACTGTTCCGCCGTCAGCTCGTTGGCGAGTAGTGTGGTGGTCTTGCGCATTCGGCCCCTTTCCACAATTATAAAGTTTTCTTGCAGAGATATTCTATAGGTTCGATAGAATAGCAACACAAAATAACCTACAGACGGAGCAAAACTGGCATCGCCGTCACCTTAAATGGCACAAGGATAACTACAATGGTCTACCGGTCTAGCCGTACAATGCCTTGCTGATTATAAAAAAATTAATTTTTGAAAGGTCTTTCTATTTTACCTATATAATTAATAAGTGAAAAAGCTAATAAGTTAAAATAAAAAATTAGCGAAAGATTAGCTCGAATTAATTATTTGGACTTTAATCTGAAATATGGTATATAGACAATGAAAATTCCTGATTTAACAGTTGATACTTAATGGCATAAAAAATATTAAACTGACCCTGTATAAAGTTTAGCACCTGATAAACATGATAAAATCAATCCAAGTACTCCGGGCCGAAGGAATTTCTTTACAGCAACACACGAATTGCACTTAAGTTAGGTAATTTTTTTCTTTATACTTATATTAGTTGTTTCTTAACTTGTCCTTTTTTTTAATATGTTTTTGAATTGTGTACAAATTGCGAGTTAAAAAAAAAATACTGCCGTTGGTTACAAGGTAAAAGAAAAATATATTTTGTATGCCAATCGATCGACCCCTTTTATAGAGAAAGATTAAATCTTAACGTAGAGATGCTACAATCTGAAACGGAGAGTTTTACTCTCACTCTTATTCCCACTTTTACTTCTACGAACCTGAAAATAATTATTATAGCCTCTAACATAATACAACTAAATTTTACTTCTTAATTTTTTCCGCTGCTATGTATTGTTAATTGTATGTGTATTGGTATGTAAGTTTGTGTACTTTATAAAAACCAATGGACCTGTAATTGCAATTGGTACGCTTTTTATGGGGAAAAACATTTAGAACAAATTGTTATTATCAGCTATTGATTTTTTATGATTGCTTAGGGATCTTAGATTACTTACTATCTAAAAGTGTGATTTATCTCTTTAATACGTAATATATATTTTTTTATGTGCAAACTATCATGTTTTATTAAAAACAAATAAATATATATATATTTTTGTACATAAATTTAATATCACTTCTATTCATTTCACTTCTATTGATCGTGAGTTCTGATCCGTAATAAACTCGCACCCGAGCATTATGATTCAGCTGTAGCTAAGAGCAAAAAATAATTATTTAGTTAAAAATAAAATTTAGAAGGCAACAATTTAAACTTTTTTTTTCAGATAATATTACAATATTGATTTTTTTGCAGAAATGCCCATATAGATCTGTGAGAAAAATATGAATGATTCCAACGTTGTTCTAATACCATTTGTATTTATAGAACAGTGAAACAATGTTCAATATCACATATCAAAAACTAAGGCAACTACCGAAAAAATGTATAGTACTACTTGGCGCGTGATTTTAAACTATTTTAAAACTGCAGAAATTCAAATTTGTCTATTTAATTACTTACAATTGTGCTCTAAAATAATACAATGAGCAAAATTTTAAATCTTCATTGTTTAAAGCCTAGTGGCAGCCTTGAAAAGTTCTTATTGCATTCGCGGTATCATCTTTTAACCCGAAGTGGAGTAGTTTTTGTTTTTGTGCACGTGTTGCACCTTCATCAATTGTTGAAGACTTCTCGCTTTTTCACACTGCAAAGTTTTCTACAACTAACTTTCTTGAAATTTGGCATTTTTTCTTTTAACTTAATTATGGAAATAATAAAGTCAAAGTCAAATCAAACTTAATATGCACAACATAACAATCTGAATAAAGTCTGCATAACTGAGTTTTCAACTTCAAATTGTAATAGATAACATATATTTTTTAATTGTGGAAATAGTGAAAAATATATTAAAAATGTAGATTTAAAGAATTCCTTCAATAATACTTTGATTTTTTAATCAATAAGAAAAATTGTTACATCGGAAAAGGTGTATGTTTAGTTTGTGTATATGAATACAACAGGAAAAAAAGGCATATTTAAAACTACTAAATGGTTCAATAGCCAAGTCGATGCGGCCATTTTCGCTTAAATGTCTTTATTAACTCGTCGATATAAAAGACAATGCGAAGAATAAGCTTTTTTAAAATTTTGGATTTCTCCCACGCAAGTTACCAATTTTATACTCAGGTATAATGACTACAAATTTCAAATCATAGCTTGATAAACGCAAATTTCAAAAAAAATTAAAGCTGTGTTCGAGTTTATAACGCTTGGATAATATACGCAAATATATTCAAGAAATAATTTGACATGTTGCTGCTTGTGTGTGTATTTATGTATGTAAGTGTACATGTGTGAATAGTTTATTTAGAGCGTATGTTAGGACATAAGCCACCTGTGTTTAGGGTATTTCGAGTACACTTGACTTGAGCATTCTTACTTGTTATTTTTATTTATTATTACGCGCTAGCTGAAATTCGAAACCAGAACCGTTAGGCGAGTTGCGTTATTAATGAACTCGTCCCTTCCAAAGAGGTTATAAAATCAAACATTAATTTTATTTTTTTTATTTTTATTTATTTGTTTAATATCAACTATTAACAGTCGACCAAAAATTACAATTTTTAATATAAATTTAAACTGAAAAAATATAATTTAAATTTAAAATGAAATATTTAAGTAAAAAATTTAAGTTAATATCTGAGGTGTTCAAAATAAAAATATTAAATGATCCAACATTTGTTGCGAGAATTGGGAAAAACCCAGAAAAACCCAATCAGATCACTATGATTAGTAAAGCAAATTAGTGCAAGTTACTACGTTCTAAAAAATTAAGGATATGGTTCTTAATCGTATCGAAAGAGGATTCTGAGTTGAAGACTCGAAAAAGTCTGTTATAGTCAACACAGAGAACTCGAAAAGGTTCATGCAGAGAATAGTTAGTATTACAAGTATTTAGAGAAATCGGTGTGAAGTTACGAGTACGTCTCAAAGGTACAGAAAAGTTAATTTGGCTCAATAGCAGAGATGAGTCAATTTTTCCAATTATTAATTTGTGTAAAAATAGAACTCCCAGCATCATGCGACGGTTAGTAAGAGATGGGAGGTTAATTAATTGCAATCTACTGTGGTATGAAGGCAAATCAGTACCTGGAACCCAGTTAAAGCCACGAAGAGCAAAAAGAAGAAACTTCTTTTGAACAGATAATCAAGATATTTAAAATTGATAAAACGGACCAGTCTTGAAAATTACAACTTTTATAACTGTGGAGAGTGTTCCAAAGTCAAGTACACTCGACTACACTTTTTGAACTACAAAAACATTTGCATACATTTGTATGTGGAATAACTTTATTTATACTTGCAAAAAGGCACTTTAATCTGCATTTATTCACTCCATCAATTTTTTGAGAAAAGGAATACAAAAGCTTTCTGATGAACATAAGGTTTATATTAAAAGTATTCGTGATTAAAACTACTTGTCGATTTTAGTTACAAAGCAATGAATTTCCTCCAAAACAACTTTTTGTTTGAGCTTTTTAAACTAAAATCTCTAATTAATTGTGATCAATACTTTATTATTTCGTACATTCCATTTAGGAACCTTACATTATTCAGTTTAATGTTTATGTTAATAATCTGTTTATATTGGCTGTTTTTTGTGCCCCTTAATTGGATAAAGGTAAGAATCGTGGAAAATTAACGCTCGAAAAAGTAAATATTGCGGTGAAGTTAACCGAAGTTGAATTTCCACGTACAAACGTTCTAAAAAATTAACATACTTTTTATTTAATTTTTCTAAGCCTTGGAGTTATTTAATTGCATTTAAATTGTTTCAATGAAAAAATAATGTAATTTTTTAAGTCCGAAATGCTCAAACAAATTATAAGTGTCTCCCACAAAAACGGTCACGAGCGACTGTGAACTATTTAATTATTTTTCTTTTTTGTGGCTGACTCATTGATATAAACTTAGCTTATTGAGTGAACATTCAATCTCCATTATTGAATTTTAACCAATTTTGAAAGCCATTTTAAAATCGTTTTTTTTTTCGAAATAGTTAATAATAGTAGTTAAATTTTTCAGAAATTATACTAATAAACTGGTTTAGGTTATATCTTGCTCAGCAACATACAAAGGTGTTCAACCATAAAAGTAGACCTATAATAACCGAATCTAGCTAGTCGACAAAAAGTATTGAGATGAGTTTAAAAATAACAATAAACGTCCAGTAATTTGACAGATCAAATTTAAAAAGTTAATTGAAAATATAAAAAAGAAAGTTAATGATTTTAAATTAAATTAATGCAACATGTATTGCAAGGATTGGGGAAACCGAAAAACCCAATCAGATTAGTTATAAATTATTAATAATCAAAAATTATAGAAGAGTGAAAGTTAAATTGATCAAAAGAAGTGTTTTAAAGAAAAAATAAGAAAATGTCATTTGTAAAGCTTGCATAACATTTTAAAAGGATTGTGAAAAACATAGTCAAAACATAGTTTAACGAAAAACCTAGCGCAATTAAAAATATAGACGGTATTGAATGGACCGGCGAATTCTAGTAACTATAACCAATAGTTGTTGTATTCATTAATATTTATGCTAATAGTTTAGACAAACTAGTAAGGTATATGAAAACTATAGAATATTGGACACTAAATTTAAATTGATTTGATTTATTTTTATATAATTGACTTTATTTTAATGTTTAAGAAAATTTTGTCAACGGTAGCATCATCATTATTGTGGTAATATTTGGTATATGATGCAGTTGTTGCTATCATTTTTAAATAGCTTTAGATAGTGTATAAGAGTTGCAGTATGAATCATGCTCGAGTAACCCAATTCTACTGAAAGTAAAAAATTAATAAAATACACATGTAACATGGAACAGTTGTTTGCAGATATGGTTATAAGTGATAAAGACTCTATATTGATTAGATTGGCTTGTAGAGGATCCAGCAGTTCATGACTGTGGAAATTTTACGGTTACTACCGTAAACACACGAAACAGTGTGCTGGTTGTTACGTGCAAATCGTCATAGGCTTAAGCAAGAGATAAAATAAAAAGGATTCAATCATTGCAAAAGTCCTAATTAGCATGAAACAGAGAGATACAGAGAAAAATAAAGCAAACTTACGGACGATGGTTTTATTATCGGAAGAGTAGTCCACAAAGGCAACCTTTCATAGAAAACAAGAAACAACTAAAATTACCTAAGGCTTAAATTTTTTGTTTTCCTTATTTGTGTGCTTCATTACTCTTTACTTTTTTCCATACCATTCGTAATGATGGATCGAATAACCTTTGGATCGTAAATCATAACGATGGGGACATAGCTCCTCCCCTAATATGAGTAAAGGATTAAAGGTATAGGACTATTACGATTGTGGAATTGTGTATAACAGGCAAAAGGAATCATGTCCAACCCATAAGGTCTTGATCGAAATTAATATCATAGTCAATTTTTCTTCGTGCATTTGTGTGTACGCCAAAGACCGTAAGAACTAGAGAACAACCAGTTTGGTATGTTACTTTTTGTACACTGAACCTAGATCATGTTTTATTTCTTCCTAATTTTGGATATTAAATATTATTTGTTAACTACTGTTTAAGTGCCATTGCTTTTTTATTTAACCCCTCTTAGCCATATGATGAAGTTATTGATTCTTTAGAATTAAACGTGGAGAAAAATTTAAAAAGCATAAGCAAGCGCATTGAAATTAACCGCTTAAGAAAGGTACGCGTAATTAGATCCACGGAACTACCTCCTCCATTTCCAAATGGTTGGTATGGAATTCTCGAATCATCGAAACTTAAGGCTGGTGAATCGACCTATTTATCTTGTTTGGGAGAGCAGTTTGTAATCTATCGTTCTCAAGAAGAAAAGGTTTTTATTTTGGATGCATATTGCCCACATCTTGGAGCCAATTTGGGCATTGACGGCCGAGTTGTTGGAGATAATATTGAATGTTCCTTCCATCATTGGAGTTTTAGAGGTTCAGATGGAATGTGTACAAATATTCCCTACAGCACTTATAGTAAGTTACAAATTTATATATATATATATAGTATTAAATATTTTTTGTATTTATATTTAAAATAGTTCCTTCCGGAACAAAAGTAAAGAAATGGATTTCCACTGAGGCTAATGGATTTATATTTGTATGGTATAATGTCGAAGGCTCTGAAATACCCTGGGATATTCCAACATCAATTGAAGTTCAAAGCAACCAGATTATTTACCAAGGCCGTAATGAATTTTATATTAATTGCCACATTCAAGAGATTCCAGAAAATGGTGCTGATATTGCGCATTTTGCAGCAATCCATAACGAAAATATTGTCGTAGGATGTTTTAATCAAAAAAAAAAAATATTTCGAATAGTCGGATGTCATAAATGGCAGGCAAGGTATGTGCAATAAGAACAAAAATTACATATATATATAAATGATACAGTTGACCCTTTGTTAACGAATGCCTCGCATAGCGAACATTTCGTATAACGAACGAAATTTAGAAGCAAAAATCGTTTCAATTAGCGACAAAATTTCGTAAAGCAAACTTTGAAAAAATTGTGTTTAACCGTTAAAGTCAAAAATATTCAATGTCAATGGCGAAAAATGAGGCACACATCGCCTGTATTTTCTTTTTGTTATTTCGGCTTGTGGTTTGATTGTGGGTCTGGGTGGTGCCACTTGCTCTGCAGCTCGCCACTTTTGCCTCAGTTGTGTTCAAGTTCTTCTTTGCATTTTAATTTGCACAAATCAAATTCATACAAATATACAGATGTCTTCAAGAAAAGGTTTGAATAAGAGAATAAAAATAACAATGTAAATTAAAAAATCAATTATAGAAAAAAATAAGTAAGGGTTTGGCGTAGCTTATATTGGGCGTGTATTTAGCTTATCAAAGTTAACGATTGCCACAATTCTAAAAAACAAGGACAAAATTGTGGACATTACTGCTTGTAAAGGAGTGAGAATATCGTCTCACGACCAAAATTGACCACGTATTCTCGATGACGTTGAACGACTACTTCTTATATGGATTAACGAAAAGCAAATGCAAGGCGGTTCCGTTTCACAGAATATAATTTATGAGAAAGCCAAAATGATATTCAACGATTTTGCTGAAAAAACTCCAGGAACATCAGCAGCCAAAGAAGATGTGTTTAAAGCAAGCAAGGTTGAGAATTTTAAAAAAAGTAGTGGCATAGTGTTGTGAAATACAGACTAGCAGCAAGCTCAGACGCTAGTGCAGTGTAGAATTTTGTCAGCAAATTCAAGGAGCTTGTGGATAAAGAGCATTACTTGCCCCAGCAGACTTTTAATTAGGACGAAACAGATCTTTTTTGGGAAAAAAATGCCCAAGCGAACCTATATAACAGCAGAGGAAAAAGCAATGCACGATCACAAGCCAATGAAAGACTATCTTACTCTGCTTTTTGTATCAATGCAAGCGGCGGTTTGAAAATAAAACCACTCCTTGTCTATCATTCAGAGAATCCACGCGCCTCTAAAGCTCATAATATGTATTGACAAGAGTAAATTAAGTGTTATGTGGAGGTCCAAAAGATAAGCTTGGGTGACACGTGAGCTTTTTACTGACTGGGTCAATAAAGTTTTTGGACCAACTGTGCAAAAATATTTGATTGAGGTGGACATACCACTGCGTGCGTTGCTTACCATGGGCAATGCTCGTTCTCATCCACCAAACTTTCAAGATGATCTCAAAGAAGAGTTTAAATTCAAATAAATTAAATTTTTGCCTCCTCATACCACTTCATTACTTCAGCCTATGGATCAGCAAGTTATTTTTAACTTTAAAAAACTTTACACCAAGGAACTATGCCATTGCTTCGAAGTCAATGAGCGAACCACTGTTACTCTAAAAGAATTTGGATGGAAAACTTCCACATCGTTCTGTGCCCGAAAATAATTGCAAGGCGTGGGATAGTGTAACTAAAAGAACTTTAGAATCTGCATGGAAGAAACGGAAGATAGTGAAGATATTGAAGAGCTTGGGGCAGAACACAGAGAGTGTAATAGATGAGTAGGTGACGGAACCACAACAAACATCTAGTACGATAAAAGATATGTTGAAAGCACGGGAGTTGGTGGTATTGAACAAAAACCACCCTGATCCAATAATTGCAAAACGCGCCACAGACCTATTTAACGATAATGCTGTGTCTCATTTTCAACAAACTTTAAAGGTCCGCCAGAAGCAACATACATTAGATAGCATTTTCTTAAAAAAGGCACCAAGTACATATGCTTTGATATAAAATAAAGTACATTCAATTTAAATTTGCGTCTTTTTTATTTTGAATTCATAAATCAATAATTGGTTTATGTTTTAAATGACTTTTTAAAAAAAGTTGAAAATAAATTATTTTCTTGTATTTTTTTTTTACCTGAAACGGATTAAATCATTTTAAATCATGAATTATGACATACAGAGGTTTTATGTTCAATAAATTGCAAATAAAATACGAATAAACGAGCTTTCCAAAAGGTATAGTAATTTTACGAATATGCCGCAACACTACTGTGAGCAAAAAGTAAGTTGAATTTGTTTGTAAAATAAAAATCTTTATTTATTTTTGTAAATCAATTTTATCCCCTTCAATGTAATCCCCTCCGGATAAAATACACTTATGCCAACGTTTATTCCAATCCACGAAACAGGCCACATAGTCCCTTTCCAATACAGCCATCAGCGCCTTCTTCGATTTAGCTTTTATCTCCTCAATCGACTCGAAAAGCGTTCCCCGGAGTGGATTCTTGAGTTTTGGGAATAGCTAGAAGTCACACGGAGCCAAATCAGGCGAATACGGTGGTTGCGGAACGATATGTGTGGAATTTTTGGCGAAATGGTCACGAAGAACGAGTGCAGTGGGAGATGGTGCATTATCGTGATGCAAAAACCAAGATTTTGTTGGCCCATAATTCTGGGCTTTTTAGACGAATTGCTTCACGCAAACGACGCATAACGCTCAAATAATATTCCTTATAAACAGTTTTTGCCCACTGTAGTATTTTGATCCCATTTCCAGCTTTGCTGATCAGTGACTATATTAGTTAACTATATTATTATAATTATATTATTATAATTATATTATTATATTATATTATTATTATATTAAATAAATGTATACATTGTTCAATTGTTTTAACTTAGGCTCTAATATATTCAAGAAAAATTTAAACCTATAATAATTCTATCATATTATTATTTTCCATTCTTCGTTCTAGTTGGAAATCATCAGATGACAAGTACATGGCTGATATTAAATTAAATCATTCTTTCAAACTTTTTAAGAAATTAAACTGCTTTCGACTGAACGTTACCGGCAAACAGGTAATATTAAGTGTTATAGCGTTAATTCATTGACACAATGGTAGGTAGAAGGTAGACGTCCGACCACATAAAAAATATTTTGGTCTTGATCAAAAGCCGAGTAAGCCCAGTGTAATCAACTGTTTTTTTTTAATGTATTCTGTTTCTGTATATTCTGTTCGTACAGACCTTTAACATCCAACTATTCAAAAATATATTCAATGTATATATTTAAATCAAAAACAAATTTTAGGCTCTAAAAATAAATTTATTTTATTCTTTACCTCTTAAACTATTTTTCTACATTCGCCTTGGACATCAATACATTTTTGTATCTGTTTGAAAGGTTAAGTAAACCTTCCTTAAAAAATTGCGTGCCCTGTTTTTTGAGCCACGATTTGACGACTTCTTTGATTTCGTCATCTGAAACGAAGTGGTGGCTACCCAAGCTTTCTTTTAACTTTGGGAAAAGGAAATAGTAATTTGGTGCGAGGTCTGGAGAGTAAGGTGGATGGTCAAAAAAAACTTTTTGGCAGCGTGAATTCGTTGTTGTTTGTGATTATCGGAAAGCAGGCGTGGGACCCATCTTGCGCAAACTTTACTGTAACCAAGCTTCTCCGACACTATTATATGGACTGAACTTCGGTGAATTTGAGATTCAGGAGGCATCATTTCCAAAATATCAATAGTCAATCGTCTGTCCTCCTGAATAATTTTTTCAACCGCTGCAATCGCATCGTCCGTATTGACGCTTTTGGGCGTCCAGCACGCTGCTTATCGCGAACTTCTGCGCGTTCATTGAAAAAATCTGTGCGCCATCTTCGCACCATTTGGACACTCATACCGTCTTCACCATAAATATACACCAATTCACTGTGAATCTCATTTCCATTTAACCCTTTTGCAGTTAAAAAACGAATAACCGAACGTAATTCACAATCTGACACGCTTTGCACTGGTAACTCCATGATTTTCGAGCTCGTATTACTGAAAACAGTATTCTTGGTCACCAAAACTAATTCCGTTGTTTTTGGTAGAGCCTACACTGGAACTATGTTCAGCTAGAGTCCGCTAGGTGGCGTCTGAGTGAAACGCCAGACTAGGGAAACTTACTTTTTGAATACCCCTCGTATATACTAAATAACTCAATAATCAAACGTAATTATCATAGATTATTATAAATGTATAATACTTATTGTTTTTATTATAGTATTCAAATAATGTAATAATATATATTATCACATACACCTATCAAAGTCAAAGGTGGTCTTATATATACGAGTAATATACCATATATAAAAAATGATTGGCTTAAAAATTTACTTCTAAATGGAGATACTTTCTTCTGCCTGCAACATTAATTTGCAATCTGACAGCAATTATTTATTAACCGCTTGAACTACAGTCAGTTATGGATTGTATTGTTAAAATTAATTTTAAATATAATTGTCTTAGATTGGACCCGCATATGTTCATCTTTTTTAAACTCTCCTATGTTTGGAGATTTCCAAATTTTCCAAGCGATTACTCCGGTAGAGCCGTTTTTACAAAAAGTAGTTCACAGATTTTATGCAGCCCGATTGAAAGCACCAATTATGAAAGTTTTAATATACGGTGAAAGTGTAATGGTATGTTATATATTTGGTACTTTTGCTCTAAAATTTATATGTTTTGTTTCAGTTTGAACGGGATGTTAATATATGGAATCATAAAGTGTATCGCAGTAATCCGTTACTGGTTACGGAAGATTGTTCACTTAAAAAATTTAGAAAATGGTATTCGCAATTTTACACAACGAATAGTAAACCATTTCAGCAATCTAATAACTTAACTTGGTAATGATGAAGAAATCATCCCTTTTTTATTAAATAATAAATTTGTATTTGTTAACAACACATATTTTATGCATATTAAATAATTTGTTGGGGGAGGTCAATTTAAGTTTCAAATTATAATTATAATTAAGTTAACTTCGCGTTGTTCACTAATCTACGGACGGAAAATAAAACAATAAGTTCAAGTAACTCTAAGGTAAAATACAAGGGGTATTCAAAAAGAAAGTTTCCCTGTATTGGGGAAAAAATAAAAAACAAGTTTTAGGCTCTAAAATTAAATTTATTTTTTTCTTTACCTCTTAAACTATTTTTCTACATAGTCGCCTTGGACATCAATACATTTTTTGTATCTGTTTGAAAGCTTAAGTAAACCTTCCTTAAAAAATTGCGTGCCCTGTTTTTTGAGCCACGATTTGACGACTTCTTTGATTTCGTCATTTGAAACGAAGTGGTGGCCACCCAATTTTTCCTTAAACTTTGGAAAAAGGAAATAGTAACTTGGTGCGAGGTCTGGAGAATGGTGGATGGTCAAAAAAAACTTTTGGGCACCGTGAAGTCGTTGTTGTTTGTGATTATCGGAAAGCAGGCGTGGGAACCATCTTGCGCAAACTTTACTGTAACCAAGCTTCTCCGACACTATTATATGGACTGAACTTCGGTGAATTTGAGATTCAGGAGGCATCATTTCCAAAATATCAATAGTCAATCGTCTGTCCTCCTGAATAATTTTTTCAACCGCTGCAATCGCATCGTCCGTATTGACGCTTTTGGGCGTCCAGCACGCTGCTTATCGCGAACTTCTGCGCGTTCATTGAAAAAATCTGTGCGCCATCTTCGCACCATTTGGACACTCATACCGTCTTCACCATAAATATACACCAATTCACTGTGAATCTCATTTCCATTTAACCCTTTTGCAGTTAAAAAACGAATAACCGAACGTAATTCACAATCTGACACGCTTTGCACTGGTAACTCCATGATTTTCGAGCTCGTATTACTGAAAACAGTATTCTTGGTCACCAAAACTAATTCCGTTGTTTTTGGTAGAGCCTACACTGGAACTATGTTCAGCTAGAGTCCGCTAGGTGGCGTCTGAGAGAAACGCCAGACTAGGGAATCTTACTTTTTGAATACCCCTCGTATATCACATGGACATTCAGCTGTTGCAACTAAAGTCAACCGCAGCAGCACCCGCGTTAATTAATAAAATTATAAAATAAAATAAAGTATATGTCGCAGATCTAGTGTACATGTATGTGTCGCATAGCAAGAGTACATACATAAAATTTGGGTAGCGACTCGATAGACGAAAGATAAAAAGAGCATCTCTGGGTGAGATTTTACAAACGGAGTGTGTTAATTCTGTTTGAAATATAAGCTTGAATAGAATAATCTGTATTATCAATGAATAAACTATCAATATCCACCAAGACCTATACCACTCACAAGTAATTGACCATACTCCTGACAGTTTAAAAGTGGGATATTTGATGTGTTGGTGAATTTCACAACTTGGGGATATTATACAATATAAGAAAAGCTTGTAAAAGAAAAGAAGACAAACTTATTGGAAAATGCAGAAAATATCAGAATTAAAGGTAGATCAGTTAAAATTCCTTCTGAGAGAATGGGAATTACCTACAGTTGGTAAAATAAATGAATTGATTCGCTGGATAATGGAATTTGAAGAATCTGGGGAAGTAGAAATACCGCAAGCATCGGGACATAACAACGTGGTAGAAGGAGCAGCTATTTCGCAACTATAGTACGATAGTGAAATTGCGTGAAATTATGGAACAGATAATTGTTGCACAAAGTGCTTGTAAAGTAGCGACAGTATCGACACAGCCGGAGACGAATGACAATTTAACTAACAGCGACAGTGCTGAAGCAAGACAACGTCGGTGACTGAAATCGCCAATACGTTACCAGATTTTGATCCAAATAATGAGAATGCTTTTTCGGTTCATCAGTTTGTAGATCAGGTCAATAAAGTCGTTGAAGCCTATCAATGGGAAGAGAATTTTTTATTGCTTGCGATTTATACTCGACCCAATGGAGCAGCGAAGATGTGGTTTGACTCTTCGCCGATTCTTCACAACACATGGTTGGATTTTGCAAATGCTATTCAAAATTAGTTTGGTACAGCGCCGAATGAAGCAGCATTGGGGAATCGCTATCATCTCAGTGAAGCAGCAGTAATACGTTATACGTTGTATATATACGTTATGCTGCAGACAAGAGCACCGCGAACTACTGCAAAGTATGGCAGCAATCCATATTTTATCAATGAAGCAGATGCGAGACATAGCTGAATCGTACTTAGTAAACCGTGACAGGGAACAAGTAGCTAATCCAGTTCAAAGACGATACAGTGTTGAACAGAAAACAGAAGTCGACATAAAACCGACCAGGTCTAGGTCTAATAAATGTTATAATTGTGGAAATATGGGACTTTTTCTATACGGGTGCCCAAAACCGTGAAAGATTCAGCCGAGCAGTGAGAAGAGTATGACAACTGACACAAATATAAGACGCTTAGGTGCCATGAATCGCGATAAGATGTTTTGCAATCTCGCCAATACAATGCATTTATAGATACCGGAAGTCAAGCTAGTATTGTATAATTGTGGATATAGCTATTGACGGACAAGTTATTACACCCCAAGTATACGTCGCTGATGATGAGCATTTAGAAGAAGACTTCTTGCTGGGACAAGATGTTATAATTGACGCGAAGCTTACGCTTAAGTTCACAGATGGAAGTTTAAGTAGCAAACGAGCAGTCCGACAACTGGTACTAAAAATACATCATCAAAATCATCAATCGATCTATCGATATCTAGTAGCCTTGTAGTGAAATTTTTTCGCGCTCTATTCAAATTAACATTTTATCCTTCTTTACCTGCTTTTTAAATTGTGTATAATTGTGCTTTCAACTTATTTTGTGTTTCCGCGCACTTTGCGATTTTTTATTTCGTTGAAATCTATTCTTGTAAGTAATTATTTACATTTTTTTCCCAACGCGGCGTCTGTGCTGTGTTTTGTTTTTGTTTTTAATTTCGTTTTTAGCGCATCACCTAACGCGGCGTCACTGCTGTGTTGTTGTTGCTCTAAATTTCGGCAGTAGTTGCTTCTATATTTTCATTTCGCTTTCGCGCTTTGCGTTGCGTTCGTATCAACTTATATTTTGTTGTTGTAACGTTGTTTGTTTACTTTTCCTCTGTTTCTTTTATTGAGTGAATTTTTCTTGATCTCTTTACTAACATTTCATTATGTCTTGCTGTTTTAAGTCGTGCTCACTCAAAGTGTCTGAGTCAGCTCAACCTCAATTCATTTATTGTTGGTTGTGTGACAATATGATGCACTCTGAGTGCGCTGGTTTATCCGGACGTGACTGCGATAAAATTAATAAACTCAGTTCCGCCTCGGCTAAACCAAAGAGCGGCATTCGATGGGCGTGCCCATCTTGCTATGTTATGCAGCGCGACTTCAGCAAGATGTACAATATGGTACGCAATCAGTTTGTTAAAATGAGCAAAATAGCTAAACGACTGGCGAGCGATTTTGACTCAAACGTTGAATTGCTTAGTCAATTCAATTTTGAGCCGCGTCGTACGGAAGTAGCTGAGCTTTTTGTGCCCGTACCTATTGCCATTTCTCCATCCCCCACCATTAATCCCTCTCCTAACATACATATTAGACATTTCCCCTGTACTTTCTCTGTCTCCTTCTCCCAGAACCTTTCCCAATTCCACTCCGCTATTTACGCCTGTTGCGGCACCCACTGCTCCAGTAGTTGGTCCATCACCATCTACTGGAGCTGTGGCGAAAGCTACAAGATGTAAAAATAAGCACTCCCCTATCCCAGCCCCTTCTAAAGGAGTTAGTCCCCCTGCTTTACTCCCTACTTTATCTGTCATTCCTCCCCGTAGACAAGTTTTTGTGTCAAGACTATCGGCTGATACAACTTGCGAGTCGATAGTCAGATATATAGCTAGTAGATCTTCTGCTAGTGTATCGGTTACCAAATTTAACTTCTCTGCTCCTAGAGAAATCTCTTCTTTCAAAATTAACGTATCTTCTGATTTCTTTAACACTATATGTGACTCTAATTTCTGGCCTCCACACATGATTGTTCATGAGTTTAGGCCAAAAAAAAGAGCGCATCCTTCTCCTGTAGTTCTTCCTACTAACATTGCAAAAAACTAATACTTTCCATCACATATCAGAATGTTAGAGGGCTAAACTCTAAACCTTATAAGCTTTATGTAGATAGCTTTTCGTTTGATGCTAACATTATTATCTTTACTGAAACCTGGCTAAAGCCCGAAATTTCAGACTTTTCATTATTTTGCAATAAATACACATCTTTTAGATGCAATCGTTTGTCGCGTATAGGAGGTGGTGTCCTTATTGCAGTAGACTCTGATCTTCTATCAGAATCTATTTTATCTCCTTGCTTAACTAATATTGAATTTATTGCCGTTAAAATTATATATAAAAATATTTGTATATATATAACGTGCTCTTACATTCCGCCACAGTCGGATTTGTCTGTATACCTGGAGCATATTTCTGCTATTGAGTCCATTTCGTCACTACTTTCTAGTAGTGATTTCCTCTTTGTATTTGGTGACTTTAATTTGCCGGATGTGGTATGGTCTGATTCTCCAAATGTTTTGATGCCAACCACATCTCACGAATTTATCAATTCACTTTTAGAGATGTCTCTCTCTCTCAAATTAATCCGGTTCGAAACTGTAATGGTCGTCTACTTGACCTTATTTTTGCATCGGATCCTTTCTCTAGTTCTGTAATACAAACATGTCCTTTAGTTGTCCCCGAAGACCCCTATCATCCTACATTAGACTTAGTTTTTGAACTGCCTCCATGTGAGCATATTTGTTCTATTAACCCTGTCGTTAAATCACGCTGTTTTCGTAAAACAGATTTTGTAAAACTTAATGCATTACTTTTAGAAACAAACTGGTCGCAACTGTACTCTTGTACTAACATTAACAGTGCTACTTCAATCTTTTATAATATTATAAAATCACATTTTGACCAATGCGTTCCAGATGAGCTACCCAGGAGAACTAATAGACCTCCTTGGTTCTCTAAGGAATTAGCAATGCTTAAAAATGTGAAGACTAGATATTATAAAAGATTTAAGAGTTCGAATAATCCTTCTGATTTTTCTCGTTATGTTATAGCCAGAACAAATTTTGTTGTTTGTAATTCGCGTTGTTACAATAACTACCTTATTCGTTGTCGTTTGCAATTTGCTCAGAATCCTAGGCAGTTCTACAACTTTGTCAATACTAAACGAAAAACTTCCTTACTGCCCTCATCTGTTTCTTATGAAGACATGAAAGCAAATACTGATCAGGCTTCAGCCGATCTTTTTGCAGAATTCTTCCAAACTACTTATTCATCTTCTAACTTTCTGCCTAATTCCCCTTATCCGTATACCTTGCCGAAATCTAACTGCATTTTTAGTCCTGTGATCCTGGAAAGTTCGTTACTTAACGAACTTAACTTAATCAAGCCAAGTTATTCACCAGGCCCAGATGGAGTACCAGGATGTGTACTTAGGTACTGTGCTGATTCTCTATGTAAGCCCTTGCTTAAATTATTTGAATTGTCTGTTAACTCGTGCTCTTTTCCATCCATTTGGAAGGAATCATTTATAATTCCTCTTCACAAAAATGGTTCAAAGTCTGATGTTAAAAACTATAGGGGTGTTTCCAAATTATCCGCGATGCCTAAAGTGTTTGAGAAGCTAATAACATCTCAACTACAACACTCATGTAGCTCTATCATTTCACCCTGCAAACATGGTTTTGTGAAATCGAAATCTACTACCACTAACTTACTTGAGCTTACCTCCCTTGTTATTAAAGGTTTTCAGAACAAAAAGCAGACTGATGTAATTTACACAGATTTCAGCAAGGCTTTCGATTCCGTTAACCACTATCTCTTGCTTAAAAAACTTAGTACTATCGGATTTCCACACAGCCTTCTTATGTGGATTTCCGAATATCTTTCTTGTAGAACCTAAAAAGTTCTTTTTAAATCCTCACTGTCTAAGCCTGTCTTTGTTACCTCTGGTGTACCCCAGGGTAGCCACCTTGGGCCTTTACTTTTTAATTTATTTATTAACGATCTCCCGTCTATTTTCCTTCACTCCTATGTACTAATGTACGCCGATGATGTGAAGCTGTGCTTATCTTATAATGACAACAACTGTTTATTGCAATCGGACCTGGATTTGTTTTTTGCTTGGTGTCGCACTTACAGTCAACAAGGCGACTCAATCTCTTGGATTTATCAAACGATGGTCTAAGGAATTCGACGACACTTATACGACTAAGCTGCTATATACTTTACTTGTTCGGCCTATTCTGGAATACGGATCTTGTGTGTGGTCTCCTCAATATTCGGTACACCAAGACAGAATTGAGTCTGTTCAAAAGAAGTTTCTTCTTTTTGCTCTTCGCGGCTTTAACTGGGTTCCAGGTACTGATTTGCCTCCATACCACAGTAGATTGCAATTAATTAACCTCCCATCTCTTACTAACCGTCGCATGATGCTGGGAGTTCTATTTTTACATAAATTAATAATTGGCAAAATTGACTCATGAACCTTTGAGACGTACTCGTAACTTTACACCGATTTCTCTAAATACTTGTAAGACTAACTACTCTCTGCATGAACCTTTTCGAGTTCTCTGTGTTGACTATAACAGACTATTCCGAGTCTTCAACTCAGAGTCCTCTTTTGATATGATTAAGAACCATATCCTTAACTTTTTAGCACGTAGTAACTTGCACTAATTTTCATTACTAATCAGTGATCTGATTGGGTTTTTCTGGGTTTTTCCCAATCCACGCAACAAATGTTGGATCATTTAATATTCTTATTTTGAACACCCCAGATATTAAATTAAATTTTTTACTTAAATATTTCATTTTTTAAATTTAAAATATATTTTTTAAGTTTTAATTTATATTAAAAATTGTAATTTTCTGGTCGACTGCTAATAGTTGACATTAAATAAATAAAATAAAAAAAATAAATAAAATGATAATAAATTCATTTGACTTATCTTGAATGTAGAAACAATCAGCGACAAGCAACGGTTTGCATAATGTTTTGAAAACTTTTGATGATGTATTTTCAACAGGGTTAGAGCGAATCGGGAAAACCGACATAGTAAAAGCAAGCATCAGCCTTGGCAGTGGTCAAATTGTCTATAAAGCACCATATCGTATACCCGAACCAAAACGAGAGATAGTAAACAACATGATCAACGAGTTATTACTACGCGATTTTATAGCAGAGTCAACATCAGAGTATGCCAGTCCTGTGGTACTCATAAAGAAGCAGAGTGGAGGTGATCGTTTATGCCTGGATTATCGCCGACTTAACAAGTTAATGACGAAAGAAAACTTTCCAGTGCCAAAAATCTAAGAGCGTTTGTAGGAAACCAAACGATTTAAGCATTTTTCTTCGCTTGATCTCATCAGCGGTTACTACCAAATTGGAATAGAACCAGACAGTCGCAAATACACAGCGTTTATATCAACGCATGGGTTATATGAATTTAATCGCATGCCGTTTGGGTTGAAAAACGCGCAAGCAGTTTTCAATAGACTCATGGCCGAAATTCAAAAACGTGTCCACAAAGGTGACATGCTGCATTATATGGATGATACTCTTATTGGCAGTCATTCATTCGACAAAATGTTGGGGAAACTTGAGCGCATTCTGCAAGTTCTACGAGAATGTGGCTTAACGTTAAACATCGACAAATGCGAGTTATTTAAGCACTCCATAACATTTTTGGGTCATCAGATTCTTTTGGAGACATTAGTCCTGGAGATGTTAAGACGAATGCCATCTCGCCATCACAAAGCCAAATAATGTAACTGAAGTGAGAAAGTTTTTGGGTCTCAGTGGCTATTTATGAAAATTTGTTGCCAGATATGCTATAATCTCAGAGCCATTGCGTTTGCTACTGCCCAAAAACGACCCGTTTAGGTGGGAGCAGCCTCAACAACAAGCGTTAGAAGAATTGAAACGACACCTTATATACAAACCAGAAGTTGCTAGTTATCGTTTGGATGCCTTACACGAGCTTCATATAGATGCTAGTTTAATTGGTCTAGCAGGAGGGTTGCTACAGATGGAAGATGAAGGGCAACTGCAACCTATTGCGTACTTCAGCCGAGCAACATCTACAAGCGAGAGGAATTTTTATAGCTATGAGCTAGAAGCCTTAGCCGTAGTCGAGTCGTTAGAGAGATTCAAGAACTATATTTATGGAAAACGTTCCAAGGCTATTACCGACTGCAACGCACTTAATACAACGATGGAAAAACGTGAACTTATGTCAACGCCTTGAGCCGAGCTCCAGTTGAGACTGCACATGAGATGAAAACAGCTAGTTTGAAAATACTCAAAACCATAATCGACGAAGCAGATTGGCTATTTGCAATTAAGCTACAAGACAAAAAGATTCAACACATTGTTAAAGATATGAAATCCAAAGATAAGTCCGAAAATGACGAGTATGTTATAGAGCAAGCTCGCCTGTATCGCAAATATAACAACAAACTACTATGGGTGGTACCAAAGCAGCTACGATCTCATATCCTAAACGATAAAGCAGGGCACATGAGCGTAGAGAAGTCATTGGGCCGAATTCGTAACTTATTCTGGTTTCCACGCATAAGAAAGTATGTAAAAGGATGTATAAAGTCATGTGTTGGCTGCGCAATTAACAAACACCCAGGTGGACGCCAGGAGGGTCAATATCATTATAATAATATCCAGCCAATCCCCTTTTCAACGATTCATATTGATCCCTTGCGACTGAAGCAAAGTCTTATACATAGAATGACTCCTAAATATCCAATTCAGTCCTTTGACCCAATAGTTCTGCCATAACTTTTAACCGACTATGTCTTTTGTCCGGCAAGCTCTAAGCTCGCATTCTGCATCCACTTTCTTCGGCTACTTATAAAGGGATAGGAGGGTGACTCACCGCTCTGGGCATGAGGCTTGACTTCTAATCTCTTTCATTGTACGCAATGCCAAAGGATAACATCAGCCTCGTCTTATATTAGAGGAAAGTAGGTGGCTTTGTTTTTTTATGATGTATTTTAGCGCCCTCTTCGCTAATGGAAGATCATCGGATCCTCAAATGATCATCGATATTGCTCTCGTCTCCTTCCTGCTTGGCATGTACCTTGATAATTTGCCGGTCTTCGCAAATGGGGTGTGGACTTCCTGTGTATTTTACATTATATCGTATGGGTCCCAAGAGTACAGTCGCGTTCTCTTAACACAATTAGGAAGGGCAAACGTACACTCGCTTTCTTATAGACGGGTGTACAGTGTCTGATCGACGTATGTTCACGTGTATCTCGTAGTCAAGATTTCTGGACAGTAATACTTTTTTTTTTGTTTTTGCTAAATCAGGTTATGTCTAGCCGTGTTTCAATAAGTGTTCCTTAAGATTTGTATTTTATTTCTTGTTTTAAAAAAGCCTTCGGATTCACAGTTGACAAAGTTAAAACACAGTTTCGACCATATTTAGTATGTACTTTTTGAACTGCTAACCGCGAAACGCTCATTACATTTGAAATATTGTTCAATAAGGAAAACACGTTGTTCTATCGTATAGAGTTCCATTTTTACTAGCCCTAAACTGTCACCTATCGATTAATTATTTTTTTTGGTTGCCAACACTTTATTGCACAAATGGCGGCAAATTCAAAACTTGCGTATCTTTTGATACATCCAAACTTGCGTACCTTTTGGGACATCCTGTATATAATTATAAACAATTGTATACGCTTTATAATTCACTTACTACATCCTAATATTATTAGGTTATTTACCTATTGAATGAATTTATCTGTAATTATCTCAAGCCCTCAGTAACCAAAGCTATATCTCTATATGATTTTTTAAAGATATACATTAACTTAAATTTGTACAAATGTATATTATATACTCTTATTATAAATAAATAAAAATAAATTTCCAAAAAGTCTATCATTGTACTTTTACCAATTTTGAAAGACTCTTAGAGAAAAATAGTTAATTACCCCTTAAACAATCTGGTTAACTTTTCAGCGACTTTGGCATTATTTTACTTTTATTTTGATTTCAGCACTTTTATTGATATTTAACAAAGCTACAAACAGAAATGTCAGCTAATTGGATTACTAAAAAATTTCTTTCTCTGACAAATTACACCGAAACTATATAATATTTTTATATATTCAAATAAATCTTTGATTTAGATACTTTAGATAGATACTTCTGATTCTGATGGGGAAAAGGTGCTGGCCTGTTAAAACATATCTCAGATTAAACAGCATTCACAGCCCTATGAATGTTATACCTTGTATTTTTTTTAAAGATGTGAGAAAGTAATGTCGAGGTAAATTTTTGCACGTCCTTATTTATAATGAACTAATCTTAAAGCAAACTGGCTAAATAAATATTGCGCTTACCTTACTAGCGCTTAGATGGATACCTTTTTTCCTATTATGAAGCTAAAAAAATTAAACTCTGTTTTCATAATTTCGCATATGTCAGATGAAACTCTTCAATTGGATAATATAACGTATTGAAAACAACCTTAAGTTATCCAATAGTCGATGGGCAAGAAGTTTTTAGCAGGTACTGTAATTGTTCTGATAAACACCTATATTTTTGTATCAAACGCATCATTTTGTAATCTATATCTATGTATTCCTTATTTATGAATTTTTAACGTTTTAATTTTGTGATCACACTATAAATATGTGAAAGAGATACCACAATCATATTTTCGGACAGAATGTTACAACCTTCCATTATAACTTTTACTTGTAATACTTTCAGGGTAAGTGTTTAATACAATATAAATGCCTCTGTTGGGCGACTAGTTTAGTTAAAAATTAACATTATAATAAGACAACGCCATTAGCTCTAGTTACTTACTCGTAGAGCGCCAATTGAAAAATGGCTAGCTCATTTGGATACGCACAGTCGCAATAAACACAAGCAACCCACACAGCAATTTAGACTTTCATTTCGGAGCTCGTACGTGAGACATTGGTCACTTGAGTGGACCAGGACTTCCATTTTGATACAATTTTACCGGCCGAGAAAGCGGCCAACATTTGGCAACCGTGTCAAGACATTTCACAAGCAGTGGAGTGAAGGAATTGGAATAAACCGCAAGTAGCCGTAGTAGTATTTGTATAGGCGTACATATACACACAGCGTTACATTGGTAACGGTGCTATCGTCTCATTGTCATTCTTCGTTGATCGCTCACATCGCTTTTTAAGATTTTGCTAACGTATCTGCTGCCTCGCTGTTAATAACCTTTGCTGGTGCCTTGCTGTTAACACATCACTGTTAACATATCTAGCACTGCTGTTAGCACATCACTGCTAACACATATGGTGCATTGCTACAATTTAAAATTGCTGTTTTGCTTGGGAATACAACTGTCTGCATTCTTACAACAAAAGCTAACTGCAACTTGAAGAAAACAATTATTGTGCGTTACTAGTGCATAATCAATAATGTTAAACATCAACATGCGTGCGGATAAGAATCTTACGCCTACGGGACCTGGACCAGTTGGCATCCATACTAAAGCTACGTCGAAATTAGTAAATTTGAGATGTCAACGCACAGTGTTTCAACGACATATACAAAATTTACATGCTAAGGTGGAACAAGTAGGATGTTGAAGATGCCGAGGTGTTAAACTGCAGACTTCAAGTTCTGGAATCACACTAATACATATACAACGTTCAAAAACCTAATTCACAATAACCCACAGATACCTACAATTAACAAATTCAATTACTTACTGGAGTGCTAGAAGCGCTAGAAGTGGTGTAGTCATTCCAAATTACCGACGAGAAATACGAGAAGGCGGTAGAGAGGCTGGAAGATTGTTATAATAACGATGTGCTGATCTTTTATGATTGTATCTCCAGTCTTTTTGCGTTCCCAGTCATGAAACGTCTGGAAGCTGCTACGTTACAAAGGCTCATCGATAGTGCATCTTTGATCCGAGGCTCTCTGCTCTCGCTAGGGTCTGCTGAGGACATCATGAACAACATCATGATGTACGCTGTGCTCAGTAAGGTTGACGCGTAATCAAAAACCAGTTATGACGAAGAAAGGAAAGATTCTGAGAAGTTGAAGACAGCAAAGTGATAATGTCAAAGGTTACAGCAGAAGAACAACTATGTGAAGATCACGTTCACAAAACAGTTGTACAAGGCCCTACAGGACGTATAGAAGTTAGGTTGACATTCAAGGAATCACCTAACGTACTGGGAGAATCATACAATGATCCACTAAGGCGTTTCAAGTCCCCGGATCGCAAATTAGTTCGAGATGAGCAATTAAAAACATCATATTTCGAGTTCATGAACGAGTACATTCACTTGAACTCCAAAGTTGAGTATTCTTGCTCGACTGAATCTGCAGATATGCGCTCGATGTCCTCCTTTAGAACTCAACTCTGGCTTCCCGAAAGTTGGTTCCTTTGTCGGAAAATATAAGCCTTAGCACTCCGCGTCGGGCTACAAATCCTTTTAGAATACATAAAAAGGACAGTACCATATATACTGCAATCTCTAAATGTACGGCTCGGGTTGTAAGGCATGTAAACAACACACCCCACCTCTTCTCTCGGCGTCGTCCCACGTCCCACGTCAATTGAACCAAAATAGTCCACGCCCGTATACGTAAAGTGCAGTGTTTGCGGCGATTGTTGCCCTACAGGCAACTCACCCATCTCGGCTGGCGCTAGTTCTGCGCGCCGTATTTGGCATATGGCAGTTCTTCACAATATTTCTCATGAATGCTTGCAGACCCTTGATTCAGTACCGCTGGCATACCTCATTGACGACAATTAATATCGTGATATCGCCTGTGATAAAATTCTACTATCAAAAAGGTCACACGGTGTCGTCTTGGTAGGATAATAGGGCGCTTCACGTTGATTTCGACGCCTTCTATTGCATCAATTCGTCCTTTGATTCTTAGAAAACCCATCTGGTCAAGTATGTGGGAGCACTCGTGCAATATCCTTTTGCGATTGCACACACCACTTCCAGATTTTAGGCAGCAGATTTCTTCGTAGAAGTCTGCCTCCTGACAAACACGTATAAATACGATATCTGCTTCCTCGTCACGTTTTAACTGTAAGAGACCGTGGAGTGGCTCTTCGCGCGGTTTCTTGCATATTGCTCGTAAGATGTCCAGTACACGTCGCTGTGCCGATCGCAGCCGTTCTAGTTTAATAATTCGGTGCGGATTAGTTGATATGCTTGCTAAGGTTGAAACATGCGTGAACATCTCAGCATGATGTAGCAAGTCGATTTCATCGTGCTTGTTTGCCATGTTGGTGACTGGCCACTGCATTTCATCCAGTTTGCGTCTACTAATTGCGTCGTTGCACTGACACACGTGTAACACTCTAGCCCTTGGGGATATTTCAGCACTGCGCCGTCCGAACACCGATCAGCCTAAACGGCTCCACACAGCAATAAGGGCGTCGCTTCTCGCTTCTCCAATGGTATTGTCACCCTGAGATGGTCCAGTCTAATAATGATTTGTGCTTTTACTGTACGGTCACCTTTAAGCACATACTGTGGCATAGTTTGCTTCTTTGCAGAATACCCTCAGGACCACTAACTTAGAGTTTGGGTCTGTGCGACTCACGTCACCAGTCCCTCTCAGACACAGTTCACTTTCCGGGCTATCTATATCCAGCTCCATTGCCAGTTCTTTTTCTATCAGAGTACACGCTGCGCGTTCGTGTGTGTGCACACACCGAGCACCGGCGTAGAGCGTTATAGGAATGTAACAAAACAATGTCTTTGCTTCATCTTGGTCGGGATGCAGAGAGCTGAAGATTCGCCCGGCTGTCCAGCGAGGTTGCTGCTTCGATGCACTAGCTTTCCGTTGCTACTGTCTCTAGCACTAGAGTGTAGCAAGGCGTTGTGTGGTGCGTCACAGCCAGTTATATTGCAGTTCCTTTTGACTTTGCACTGCCTTAGGCGGTGTGGCATGAAACAGCAAAAGCTAAGTCTTTTCACCTTCACAAGTATCCACCGTTTGTCTATGCTCAGTGCTCTGAACGCAGAACAAGAATTCAAGTTATGGGCTTCATCACACGGCGGACACCGCCGCTCGTCTTGATGTTGTCGGATATCAGGCTAAGAAGGGCTGTGGCTAGGCGACACTCTATGCCAAAGCAATCGAGGCCTTGTTTTATTCGTTCCTCTTGCGTCGTTAGCGGGTGGCGATATATATATATGGCGTCACCACCGTGGCACACATTGCGATTTCGAAAAGCCAATTGTCGAAAATGGCCAATATACTGCCGCTTTCTTCGAAAAGAAGACGATGTCGTCCCCATTCCAGCATCAGGTCACAGGGCAATTTCGCTACGACCTCATTCAGCAACGCTGGATTGTGAAGGTAGTCGCTAAGTCCAATGGCGGCCATCGTTGCGCAGTAGTTCTGAACGGCTAGCGCTAACCGGATGACTGAGCTCAGATCGGTTATCTGAGCAGGTGGTTTTTTCCTTAGGTTACGCTGCAGATTGGTCTATATCAGCTCTGGGCGTCCGTACAGCATTCTAAGAGTACCAAACACATACGGCACGGTTGCTACTCTTCTGATGCCCTAGAGATCATGTGCAAATCTCTTGAGAGCGCGCAGAAATTTGTGCGGATGTCACTTCCGTGCTCGCATATCCCGATCCAAATAACTGCGTGGGCAAATGCTGCTGTGGTAACACGTGTTCAGTTAGGGGTGGCAGCCTCGCGAGGGCTGGCATCGTAGAGCACGCTCCTGCGTTCGTGACCATGCCTCCATACGGTACGATTGACCGATTAAAGACTGCCGTGCAGGCACATGCGTTGTCCAGGTCTGGATAGAAGATCCTCCAGCACTTTCTCGCATCCATCACGGTTGAAGCCGTCCTCGTCGTCTTTTTCCCAGAGTTTCGTGTTGTAGGCGTAGACGACGCGTATGCTTCCGGTCTCAATTCGTCTGAATCCACATTCTGCATTGGGTCCACGATTGGGGCTACCGCGGACCGTGCAGGTTTCATGTGGCCCACGCTGATATTCGTGCACTAACAGTTTGACTGGGTCCAATCGCCTTTCCGTCGGTGTATTTCACTCAGGCTTTGAGGTTATGTAGACGTGAGGTTCACGCGGACTCAGTTGACTGAGTGTGTCTCACTCAAAACTTGAGGCTATGTAGAATGCGTATGGCTCACGCAGATTCCGTTGCGTGAGTGTGTCTCACTCAGGGTTTGAGGTGATGTGTTGAGCGTGCAGCTCACGCGGATTCGGCTCATCATAATTTTGATGCCACTACCATCAGTAAGATGTTGCAGATCGACAGCTTCTGCTCCCGGCCTCCGCCGCTGAAGAATTATTTCAGAATGTTGGCGTGTGTAAAAACACGCTTGACGCGGTGTACGGGGGGCACTTTCTCCGTATTTGGTACCAAAACGCAGTTTATTACATAAAACATGCAGTTTTGGTACATCAATGTAAAATTTGCTGAAATCTTTATTGGAAGAGATTAGTACAAATTCAAATTAATATTAAACTTCGTACAATAGTGCTCTGCCCGCGCCTTTGCTAAAATTCGACTTCTCTTGTAGATCTTCGATTTGGCATTGGCACGGCCAGAGTCAAATTTACAGCTGCTGCCGTTCATGTGAGAGCGAGCGCGATGCAACACAAAGGGGGAAAACGGTATTGTCGATTACCGTTGTAGCGGTGGGCAACATTGAAATAGGCGCGCACTAAATTATCTACGTTCGGGTCGAACTAACAACAGGCACAAAGGTAAACCTTTTAGTTGCAAAATCGAAGGTACCGCCAATGAAAGTACAATCACTACCAAAACTCGAGCTTTGTTGCGCGCTCTTACTGAGTCGCATTTGGCGGAAATTTTAAGAGAAACTGGCAATGTACATCGATAGGGTATACTTTTAGAGCGACTCCAAGATCGTCCTGCAATGGCTACAAGTGCATTCCTCAAAGCTGCTATGTTTTGTTGCCAATCAAGTAGCTTCAAATATCATTTGGAGACATGTTCCTTCAGCTAAGAATCCAGCAGACATCGTTTCCCGTGGATGTCGCACGTTCGAGCTATTAACAAACATGTCGATGAAGGGCCCGGACTTCTTAAAGATACCCAGTGAAAAATGGCGAGTTCTAAAAATTGCTACCACAACACCATTGAATCACAAAGCTGTACATCGAACACCTATATCGAAGCAACTTTCATGCTGGGCCAAGGATCGTGCTAGCTTTCTTGCGGGAGATGATTTGGGTAATGAATGCACGAGCATAAATCCGAAAGGTGGTGCGTAGCTGCATAGCTTGCTTTCACTACAAGCCTCGTTTAATAAGGCAAATCATGGGCAATTTACAAGCAGATAGGTTGCGCGGTGAACGTCGATTCCTAATCACCGGCGTCAACTTTTGCGGTCCATTTTACACGTCGTACAGTCTGCGAGGTAAGGCTCCGTACAAAACATATCCTTTGCATCAGAGCCAGTTCATATTGAGCTAGTTTCTGAGTTGTCTACAAACGCTCTGCTCTGCATTCAACGATTCATTGCAAGCCGTGGCATTCCTGAACGACTATGTTACAACGCTATTTACTTCGTTGGCACAGCTACGAAACTAGCAAAAATTCAAACCAAGTTACTCAGTGAATCAGCGCTTGACACAATCAGTTTTTGCAGCACATCAAGAGGCTTCGAATTCTTCTTTATCCCACCTAGAGCACCACATTTTGGAGACCTTTAAGAAGCAGCTGTCAAGTCATCCAAAGCACTGGTGGTAAAAAATCTAGCTAACGCCCACCTAACGTATGAGGAGTTACAGACACTCTTTATCGATGTCGAAGGGATTTTAAACTCTAGGCCAATTGCTCCAGCGTCGGATGACCCAAATGGAACATCGTTGGCTGCTATGTACGCTACATAGACAAATGGCAGCGTGTGACGTATCTCAAGCAGCAACCTATCGATTGGCCAGCTCGTGATCATACATGAAGACAACACGCCAGCACAACAATGGCTACTGGCACGATGTATTAAAAGTTATATATATACGCACTAATGTAATATGTTTATGTATTATGTTATAACTATAGTTGGCAGATATCTAGAATATTATGGAAAACATTTTCTATAGCAATAAGAAAATAAATTAAATTTGAGAAAATATCTAAAAAAATTTTTTAAATATTTTGCCATAGCTACCACAAAGTATAGGTGAAATAGAATAGCTTGTTATGACAATGTAAAATTCGCCTTATGATAGCAATGAAAAAAATTAGTGGAACCATGACATATTTAGAAATTGTACACTTTTTATAACTAGGTCGATTTTGTATACAATGTAAACTCATTTAAAACATAGCTATAATGAAGAAATCCATATTTTTGAATACGTTTTATAAGATTAATTTAATTTAAAGTAATTCAGCTTCCTGGTTACATAAACGCGTAAGGCGTTCATTGCTAAAACCATCAGTATTTCACCAGTTTTAAATTATTTAAATTGAGATGGGTAATATATCATGTTACCGATATTTTTCGCAGAAATTAAAAAAAAGGCTGGTGACCTAAAGATTTTTCCCATTAAGTACACTACGGTAGACATTTTTTAAGTCGACACATAATTTAGAGCAATTTCTCCCATTTGGATATCAGTTTGTACCCATTATTTTTCACAGCAGCTATCTTTGTGACACAGAAGTAGCTTTATCGCCCATATCTACCATTGTAGAACCAGTTCGTACTCTTAAATCTGTAGCAGTGTTCTCAACAGTGCTGCCAAGTTTTGACAGAAAAAGGCTGTTAAGTGCTACGTATATTATGAATTTTTCAATGTTGTTTGGCAGTTTTTATTTAATATGTCTATTATTTACAGTATTTTCATTAAATCATCTAGTACTGCCGGAAAAGCTTCAGAATCGCATTCATATGATATATTCGTACCATTTATGAATAAGTTAAATCTTTTAACTCAAAATAGATAAGATAATGGAATTTTGTAATTTTCAGTTGATCAGGTTAAATTGACTTAATACCCCCTAAATTTCCATGAAATATTAGAAAATAACAATGCTAAAATTAAAACCTTTTCATTCGTTTTATAAGGCTTGTGATATCTAAAATAAAAAATCTTTAAAAGCCCAAAATATTTCTTAAAAAATCGATAATTTCCGTATCCCGAATTTTCAAATTTTCCCGCAGTTGATTTTTAAAAAACAAGCATTACATTTTTTTGTTCAAACGTTAGCCACTGCACACTTAGGAACATGAATCTGATGCAAACCTCTTAATCATACCTCAGGGGTTGTTATCACTTCTTCAACATCTCCTTGCTCCGTACACCGATCAGCCTAAGCGGCTCCGCACAGCAATAAGGGCGTCGCTTCTCGCTTTTCCAATGGTATTGTCACCCTGAGATGGTCCAGTCCAATAATGATTTGTGCTCTCACTGTACGGTCACCTTTAAGCACATACTGTGGCGTAGTTTGCTTCTTTGCAGCATACCCTCAGGACCACTAACTTAGAGTTTGGGTCTGTGCGACTCACGTCACCAGTCCATCTCAGACACAGTTCACTTTCCGGGCTATCTATATCCAGCTCCCTTGCCAGTTCTTTTTCTATCAGAGTAAACGTTGCGCGTTC
Organism: Hirtodrosophila trivittata; assembly: GCA_035045065.1. Classification (NCBI taxonomy): domain Eukaryota; kingdom Metazoa; phylum Arthropoda; class Insecta; order Diptera; family Drosophilidae; genus Hirtodrosophila; species Hirtodrosophila trivittata. The sequence goes on along the minus strand of JAWNNK010000203.1, from coordinate 244,193 downwards.
GTGTGTGTGCACACACCGAGCACCGGCGTAGAGCGTTATAGGAATGTAACAGAACAATGTCTTTGCTTCATCTTGGTCGTGACGCAGAGAGCCGAAGATTCGCCCGGCTGTCCAGCGAGGTTGCTGCTTCGATGCACTAGCTTTCCGTTGCTACTGTCTCTAGCACTAGAGTGTAGCAAGGCGTTGTGTGGTGCGTCACAGCCAGTTATATTGCAGTTCCTTTTGACTTTGCACTGCCTTAGGCGGTGTGGCATGAAACAGCAAAAGCTAAGTCTTTTCACCTTCACAAGTATCCACCGTTCGTCTATGCTCTGTGCTCTGAACGCAGAACAAGAATTCAAGTTATGGGCTTCATCACACGGCGGACACCAACGCTCGTCTTGATGTTGTCGGATATCAGGCTAAGAAGGGCTGTGGCTAGGCGACACTCTATGCCAAAGCAATCGAGGCCTTGTTTTATTCGTTCCTCTTGCGTCGTTAGCGGGTGGCAATATATGTATATGGCGTCACCACCGTGGCACACATTGCGATTTCGAAAAGCCAATTGTCGAAAATGGCCAATATACTGCCGCTTTCTTCGAAAAGAAGACGATGTCGTCCCCATTCCAGCTTCAGGTCACAGGGCAATTTCGCTACAAGCTCATTCAGCAACGCTGGATTGTGAAGGTAGTCGCTAAGTCCAATGGCGGCCATCGTTGCGCAGTAGTTCTGAACGGCTAGCGCTAACCGGATGACTGAGCTCAGATCGGTTATCTGAGCAGGTGGTTCTTCCCTAAGGTTGCGCTGCAGATTGGTCTATATCAGCTCTGGGCGTCCGTACAGCATTCTAAGAGTACCAAACGCATACGGCAAGGTTGCGGAAACCATTTGCTTGCCTCACACTGCGTCTAATACTCTTCTGATGCCCCAGAGAACATGTTTAAATCTCTTGAGAGCGCGCAGAAATTTGTGCGGATGTCACTTCCGTGCTCGCATATCCCGATCCAAATAACTGCGTGGGCAAATTCTGCTGTGGTAACACGTGTTCAGTTAGGGGTGGCAGCCTCGCGAGGGCTGGCATCGTAGAGCACGCTTCTGCGTTCGTGACCATGCCTCCATACGGTACGATTGACCGATTAAAGACTGCCGTGCAGGCACATGCGTTGTCCAGGTCTGGATAGAAGATCCTCCAGCACTTTCTCGCATCCATCGCGGTTGAAGCCGTCCTCGTCGTCTTTTTCCCAGAGTTTCGTGTTGTAGGCGTAGACGACGCGTATGCTTCCGGTCTCAATTCGTCTGAGTCCACATTCTGCATTGGGTCCACGATTGGGGCTACCGCGGACCGTGCAGGTTTCCTGTGTGTCTCACTCAGGGTTTGAGGTGATGTGTTGAGCGTGCAGATCACGCGGATTCGGCTCATCATAATTTTGATGCCACTACCATCAGTAAGATGTTGCAGATCGACAGCTTCTGCTCCCGGCCTTCGCCGCTGAAGAATTATTTCAGAATGTTGGCGTGTGTAAAAACACGCTTGACGCGGTGTACGGGGGGCACTTTCTCCGTATTTGGTACCAAAACGCAGTTTATTACATAAAACACGCAGTTTTGGTACATCAATGTAAAATCAACACAAAGGGGGAAAACGGTATTGTCGATTACCGTTGTAGTGGTCCCGTATGATACATGTAGATTTATACGGTGGGCAACATTGAAATAGGCGCGCACTAAATTATCTACGTTCGGGTCGAACTAACAACAGGCACAAAGGTAAACCTTTTAGTTGCAAGATCGAAGGTACCGCCAATGAAAGTACAATCACTACCAAAACTCGAGCTTTGTTGCGCGCTCTTACTGAGTCGCATTTGGCGGAAATTTTAAGAGAAACTGGCAATGTACATCGTAGGGTATACTTTTAGAGCGACTCCAAGATCGTCCTGCAATGGCTACAAGTGCATTCCTCAAAGCTGCTATGTTTTGTTGCCAATCAAGTAGCTTCAAATATCATTTGGAGACATGTTCCTTCAGCTAAGAATCCAGCAGACATCGTTTCCCGTGGATGTCGCACGTTCGAGCTATTAACAAACATGTCGATGAAGGGCCCGGACTTCTTAAAGATACCCAGTGAAAAATGGCGAGTAAAAATTGCTACTACAACACCATTGAATCACAAAGCTGTACATCGAACACCTATATCGAAGCAACTTTCATGCTGGGCCAAGGATCGTGCTAGCTTTCTTGCGGGAGATGATTTGGGTAATGAATGCACGAGCATAAATCCGAAAGGTGGTGCGTAGCTGCATAGCTTGCTTTCACTACAAGCCTCGTTTAATAAGGCAAATCATGGGCAATTTACAAGCAGATAGGTTGCGCGGTGAACGTCGATTCCTAATCACCGGCGTCAACTTTTGGGGTCCATTTTACACGTCGTACAGTCTGCGAGGTAAGGCTCCGTACAAAACATATCCTTTGCATCAAAGCCAGTTCATATTGAGCTAGTTTCTGAGTTGTCTACAAACGCTCTGCTCTGCATTCAACGATTCATTGCAAGCCGTGGCATTCCTGAACGACTATGTTACAACGCTATTTACTTCGTTGGCACACCTACGAAACTAGCAAAATTTCAAACCAAGTTACTCAGTGAATCAGCGCTTGACACAATCAGTTTTTGCAGCACATCAAGAGGCTTCGAATTCTTCTTTATCCCACCTAGAGCACCACATTTTGGAGACCTTTAAGAAGCAGCTGTCAAGTCATCCAAAGCACTGGTGGTAAAAAATCTAGCTAACGCCCACCTAACGTATGAGGAGTTACAGACACTCTTTATCGATGTCGAAGGGATTTTAAACTCTAGGCCAATTGCTCCAGCGTCGGATGACCCAAATGGAACATCGTTGGCTGCTATGTACGCTACATAGACAAATGGCAGCGTGTGACGTATCTCAAGCAGCAACCTATCGATTGGCCAGCTCGTGATCATACATGAAGACAACACGCCAGCACAACAATGGCTACTGGCACGATGTATTAAAAGTTATATATATACGCACTAATGTAATATGTTTATGTATTATGTTATAACTATAGTTGGCAGATATCTAGAATATTATGGAAAACATTTTCTATAGCAATAAGAAAATAAATTAAATTTGAGAAAATATCTAAAAAAAATTTTTAAATATTTTGCCATAGCTACCACAAAGTATAGGTGAAATAGAATAGCTTGTTATGACAATGTAAAATGCGCCTTATGATAGCAATGAAAAAAATTAATGGATCCATGACATATTTAGAAATTGTACACTTTTTATAACAAGGTCGATTTTGTATACAATGTAAACTCATTTAAAACATAGCTATAATGAAAAAATCCCTATTTTTGAATACGTTTCATAAGATTAATTTAATTTAAAGTAATTCAGCTTCCTGGTTACATAAACGCGTAAGGCGTTCATTGCTAAAACCATCAGTATTTCACCAGTTTTAAATTATTTAAATTGAGATGGGTAATATATCATGTTACCGATATTTTTCGCAGAAATTAAAAAAAAGGCTGGTGACCTAAAGATTTTTCCCATTAAGTACACTACGGTAGACATTTTTTAAGTCGACACATAATTTAGAGCAATTTCTCCCATTTGGATATCAGTTTGTACCCATTATTTTTCACAGCAGCTATCTTTGTGACACAGAAGTAGCTTTATCGCCCATATCTACCATTGTAGAACCAGTTCGTACTCTTAAATCTGTAGCAGTGTTCTCAACAGTGCTGCCAAGTTTTGACAGAAAAAGGCTGTTAAGTGCTACGTATATTATGAATTTTTCAATGTTGTTTGGCAGTTTTTATTTAATATGTCTATTATTTACAGTATTTTCATTAAATCATCTAGTACTGCCGGAAAAGCTTCAGAATCGCATTCATATGATATATTCGTACCATTTATGAATAAGTTAAATCTTTTAACTCAAAATAGATAAGATAATGGAATTTTGTAATTTTCAGTTGATCAGGTTAAATTGACTAAATACCCGCTAAATTTCCGTGAAATATTAGAAAATAACAATGCTAAAACTAAAACCTTATCATTCGTTTTATAAGGCTTGTGATATCTAAAATAAAAAATCTTTAAAAGCCCAAAATAATTCTTAAAAAATCGATAATTTCCGTATCCCGAATTTTCAAATTTTCCCGCAGTTGATTTTTAAAAAAAAGCATTACATTTTTTTGTTCAAACGTTAGCCACTGCACACTTAGGAACATGAATCTGATGCAAACCTCTTAATCATACCTCAGGGGTTGTTATCACTTCTTCAACATCTCCTTGCTCCGTACACCGATCAGCCTAAGCGGCTCCGCACAGCAATAAGGGCGTCGCTTCTCGCTTCTCCAATGGTATTGTCACCCTGAGATGGTCCAGTCCAATAATGATTTGTGCTCTCACTGTACGGTCACCTTTAAGCACATACTGTGGCGTAGTTTACTTCTTTGCAGAATACCCTCAGGACCACTAACTTAGAGTTTGGCTCTGTGCGACTCACGTCACCAGTCCATCTCAGACACAGTTCACTTTCCGGGCTATCTATATCCAGCTCCCTTGCCAGTTCTTTTTCTATCAGAGTACACGCTGCGCGTTCGTGTGTGTGCACACACCAAGCACCAGCGTAGAGCGTTATAGGAATGTAACAGAACAATGTCTTTGCTTCATCTTGGTCGTGATGCAGAGAGCTGAAGATTCGCCCGGCTGTCCAGCGAGGTTGCTGCTTCGATGCACTAGCCTTCCGTTGCTACTGTCTCTAGCACTAGAGTGTAGCAAGGCGTTGTGTGGTGCGTCACAGCCAGTTAAATTGCAGTTCCTTTTGACTTTGCACTGTCTTAGGCGGTGTGGCATGAAACAGCAAAAGCTAAGTCTTTTCACCTTCACAAGTATCCACCGTTCGTCTATGCTCTGTGCTCTGAACGCAGAACAAGAATTCAAGTTATGGGCTTCATCACACGGCGGACACCGCCGCTCGTCTTGATGTTGTCGGATATCAGGCTAAGAAGGGCTGTGGCTAGGCGACACTCTATGCCAAAGCAATCGAGGCCTTGTTTTATTCGTTCCTCTTGCGTCGTTAGCGGGTGGCGATATATGTATATGGCGTCACCACCGTGGCACACATTGTGATTTCGAAAAGCCAATTGTCGAAAATGGCCAATATACTGCCGCTTTCTTCGAAAAGAAGACGATGTCGTCCCCATTCCAGCTTCAGGTCACAGGGCAATTTCGCTACAAGCTCATTCAGCAACGCTGGATTGTGAAGGTAGTCGCTAAGTCCAATGGCGGCCATCGTTGCGCAATAGTTCTGAACGGCTAGCACTAACCGGATGACTGAGCTCAGATCGGTTATCTGAGCAGGTGGTTCTTCCCTAAGGTTACGCTGCAGATTGGTCTATATCAGCTCTGGGCATCCGTACAGCATTCTAAGAGTACCAAACACATACGGCACGGTTGCGGAAACCATTAGCTTGCCCTACACAGGGTCGAATACTCTTCTGATGCCCTAGAGATCATGTGCAAATCTCTTGAGAGCGCGCAGAAATTTGTGCGGATGTCACTTCCGTGCTCGCATATCCCGATCCAAATAACTGCGTGGGCAAATTCTGCTGTGGTAACACGTGTTCAGTTAGGGGTGGCAGCCTCGCGAGGGCTGGCATCGTAGAGCACGCTTCTGCGTTCGTGACCATGCCTCCATACGGTACGATTGACCGATTAAAGACTGCTGTGCAGGCACATGCGTTGTCCAGGTCTGGATAGAAGATGCTCCAGCACTTTCTCGCATCCATCGCGGTTGAAGCCGTCCTCGTCGTCTTTTTCCCAGAGTTTCGTGTTGTAGGCGTAGACGACGCGTATGCTTCCGGTCTCAATTCGTCTGAGTCCACATTCTGCATTGGGTCCACGATTGGGGCTACCGCGGACCGTGCAGGTTTCCTGTGTGTCTCACTCAGGGTTTGAGGTGATGTGTTGAGCGTGCAGATCACGCGGATTCGGCTCATCATAATTTTGATGCCACTACCATCAGTAAGATGTTGCAGATCGACAGCTTCTGCTCCCGGCCTTCGCCGCTGAAGAATTATTTCAGAATGTTGGCGTGTGTAAAAACACGCTTGACGCGGTGTACGGGGGGCACTTTCTCCGTATTTGGTACCAAAACGCAGTTTATTACATAAAACACGCAGTTTTGGTACATCAATGTAAAATCAACACAAAGGGGGAAAACGGTATTGTCGATTACCGTTGTAGCGGTCCCGTATGATACATGTAGATTTATACGGTGGGCAACATTGAAATAGGCGCGCACTAAATTATCTACGTTCGGGTCGAACTAACAATAGGCACAAAGGTAAACCTTTTAGTTGCAAAATCGTAGGTACCGCCAATGAAAGTACAATCACTACCAAAACTCGAGCTTTGTTGCGCGCTCTTATTGAGTCGCATTTGGCGGAAATTTTAAGAGAAACTGGCAATGTACATCGTAGGGTATACTTTTAGATCGACTCCAAGATCGTCCTGCAATGGCTACAAGTGCATTCCTCAAAGCTGCTATGTTTTGTTGCCAATCAAGTAGCTTCAAATATCATTTGGAGACATGTTCCTTCAGCTAAGAATCCAGCAGACATCGTTTCCCGTGGATGTCGCACGTTCGAGCTATTAACAAACATGTCGATGAAGGGCCCGGACTTCTTAAAGATACCCAGTGAAAAATGGCCAGTTCTAAAAATTGCTACCACAACACCATAGATTCACAAAGCTGTACATCGAACACCTATATCGAAGCCACTTTCATGCTGGGCCAAGGATCTTGCTAGCTCTCTTGCGGGAGATGATTTGGGTAATGAATGCACGAGCATAAATCCGAAAGGTGGTGCGTTGCTGCATAGCTTGCTTTCACTATAAGCCTCGTTTAATAAGGCAAATCATGGGCAATTTACAAGCAGATAGGCTGCGCGGTGAACGTCGATTCCTTATCACCGGCGTCAACTTTTGCGGTCCATTTTACACGTCGTACAGTCTGCCAGGTAAGGCTCCGTACAATACATATCCTTTGCATCAAAGACAGTTCATATTGAGCTAGTTTCTGAGTTGTCTACAAACGCTCTGCTCTGCATTCGACGATTCATTGCAAGCCGTGGCATTCCTGAACGACTATGTTACAACGCTATTTACTTCGTTGGCACAGCTACGAAACTAGCAAAATTTCAAACCAAGTTACTCAGTGAATCAGCGCTTGACACAATCAGTTTTTGCAGCACATCAAGAGGCTTCGAATTCTGCTTTATCCCACCTAGATCACCACATTTTGGAGACCTTTAAGAAGCAGCTGTCAAGTCATCCAAAGCACTGGTGGTAAAGAATTGCTCCAGCGTCGGATGACCCAAATGGAACATCGTTGGCTGCTATGTACGCTACATAGACAAATGGCAGCGTGTGACGTATCTCAAGCAGCAACCTATCGATTGGCCAGCTCGTGATCATACATGAAGACAACACGCCAGCACAACAATGGCTACTGGCACGATGTATTAAAAGTTATATATATACGCACTAATGTAATATGTTTATGTATTATGTTATAACTATAGTTGGCAGATATCTAGAATATTATGGAAAACATTTTCTATAGCAATAAGAAAATAAATTAAATTTGAGAAAATATCTAAAAAAATTTTTTAAATATTTTGCCATAGCTACCACAAAGTATAGGTGAAATAGAATAGCTTGTTATGACAATGTAAAATTCGCCTTATGATAGCAATGAAAAAAATTAGTGGAACCATGAGATATTTAGAAATTGTACACTTTTTATAACAAGGTCGATTTTGTATACAATGTAAACTCATTTAAAACATAGCTATAATGAAGAAATCCATATTTTTGAATACGTTTCATAAGATTAATTTAATTTAAAGTAATTCAGCTTCCTGGTTACATAAACGCGTAAGGCGTTCATTGCTAAAACCATCAGTATTTCACCAGTTTTAAATTATTTAAATTGAGATGGGTAATATATCATGTTACCGATATTTTTCGCAGAAATTAAAAAAAAGGCTGGTGACCTAAAGATTTTTCCCATTAAGTACACTACGGTAGACATTTTTTAAGTCGACACATAATTTAGAGCAATTTCTCCCATTTGGATATCAGTTTGTACCCATTATTTTTCACAGCAGCTATCTTTGTGACACAGAAGTAGCTTTATCGCCCATATCTACCATTGTAGAACCAGTTCGTACTCTTAAATCTGTAGCAGTGTTCTCAACAGTGCTGCCAAGTTTTGACAGAAAAAGGCTGTTAAGTGCTACGTATATTATGAATTTTTCAATGTTGTTTGGCAGTTTTTATTTAATATGTCTATTATTTACAGTATTTTCATTAAATCATCTAGTACTGCCGGAAAAGCTTCAGAATCGCATTCATATGATATATTCGTACCATTTATGAATAAGTTAAATCTTTTAACTCAAAATGGATAAAATAATGGAATTTTGTAATTTTCAGTTGATCAGGTTAAATTGAATTAATACCCGCAAAATTTCCGTGAAATATTAGAAAATAACAATGCTAAAACTAAAAACTTTTCATTCGTTTTATAAGGCTTGTGATATCTAAAATAAAAAATCTTTAAAAGCCCAAAATATTTCTTAAAAAATCGATAATTCCCGTATCCCGAATTTTCAAATTTTCCCGCAGTTGATTTTAAAAAAAAAATCATTAAATATTTTTGTTCAAACGTTAGCCACTGCACACTTAGGAACATGAATCTGATGCAAACCTCTTAATCATACCTCAGGGGTTGTTATCACTTCTTCAACATCTCCTTGCTCCGTACACCGATCAGCCTAAGCGGCCGCACAGCAATAAGGGCGTCGCTTCTCGCTTCTCCAATGGTATTGTCACCCTGAGATGGTCCAGTCCAATAATGATTTGTGCTCTCACTGTACGGTCACCTTTAAGCACATACTGTGGCGTAGTTTGCTTCTTTGCAGAATACCCTCAGGACCACTAACTTAGAGTTTGGCTCTGTCCGACTCACGTCACCAGTCCATCTCAGACATAGTTCACTTTCCGGGCTATCTATATCCAGCTCCCTTGCCAGTTCTTTTTCCATCAGAGTACACGCTGCGCGTTCGTGTGTGTGCACACACCGAGCACCGGCGTAGAGCGTTATAGGAATGTAACAGAACAATGTCTTTGCTTCATCTTGGTCGTGATGCAGAGAGCTGAAGATTCGCCCGGCTGTCCAGCGAGGTTGCTGCTTCGATGCACTAGCTTTCCGTTGCTACTGTCTCTAGCACTAGAGTGTAGCAAGGCGTTGTGTGGTGCGTCACAGCCAGTTATATTGCAGTTCCTTTTGACTTTGCACTGCCTTAGGCGGTGTGGCATGAAACAGCAAAAGCTAAGTCTTTTCACCTTCACAAGTATCCACCGTTCGTCTATGCTCTGTGCTCTGAACGCAGAACAAGAATTCAAGTTATGGGCTTCATCACACGGCGGACACCACCGCTCGTCTTGATGTTGTCGGATATCAGGCTAAGAAGGGCTGTGGCTAGGCGACACTCTATGCCAAAGCAATCGAGGCCTTGTTTTATTCGTTCCTCTTGCGTCGTTAGCGGGTGGCGATATATGTATATGGCGTCACCACCGTGGCACACATTGCGATTTCGAAAAGCCAATTGTCGAAAATGGCCAATATACTGCCGTTTTCTTCGAAAAGAAGACGATGTCGTCCCCATTCCAGCTTCAGGTCACAGGGCAATTTCGCTACAAGCTCATTCAGCAACGCTGGATTGTGAAGGTAGTCGCTAAGTCCAATGGCGGCCATCGTTGCGCAGTAGTTCTGAATGGCTAGCGCTAACCGGATGACTGAGCTCAGAGCGGTTATCTGAGCAGGTGGTTCTTTCCTTAGGTTACGCTGCAGATTGGTCTATATCAGCTCTGGGCGTCCGTACAGCATTCTACGAGTACCAAACACATACGGCACGGTTGCGGAAACCATTAGCTTGCCCCACACTGGGTCGAATACTCTTCTGATGCCCTAGAGATCATGTGCAAATCTCTTGAGAGCGCGCAGAAACTTGTGCGGATGTCACTTCCGTGCTCGCATATCCCGATCCAAATAACTGCGTGGGCAAATGCTGCTGTGGTAACACGTGTTCAGTTAGGGGTGGCAGCCTCGCGAGAGCTGGCATCGTAGAGCACGCTCCTGTGTTCATGATCATGCCTCCATACGGTACGATTGACCGATTAAAGACTGCCGTGCAGGCACATGCGTTGTCCAGGTCTGGATAGCAGATCCTCGAGCACTTTCTCGCATCCATCGCGGTTGAAGCCGTCCTCGTCGTCTTTTTCCCAGAGTTTCGTGTTGTAGGCGTAGACGACGCGTATGCTTCCGGTCTCAATTCGTCTGAGTCCACATTCTGCATTGGGTCCACGATTGGGGCTACCGCGGACCGTGCAGGTTTCCTGTGGCCCACGCTGATATTCGTGCACTAACAGTTTGACTGGGTCCAATCGCCTTCCCGTCGGTGGGCGAGTCTTGAGTATTAGTATCGTCCATCGTTGCCGGAGAATTCACAAACATTATCAATTTGCGTGCTCCTTACAGTCACAGAGAGTGGCTGTCTCTCGGCCTTGTGATTACGTAGAATGCGTGTGGCTCACACGTATTTTCCGTTGGCTGAGTGTATTTCACTCAGGCTTTGAGGTTATGTAGACTGCGCGAAGAATTATTTCAGAATGTTGGCGTGTGTAAAAACACGCTTGACGCGGTGTACGGGGGCACTTTCTGCGTATTTGGTACCAAAACGCAGTTTATTACATAAAACACGTAGCTTTGGTACATCAATGTAAAATGTGCTGAAATCTTTATTGGAAGAAATTAGTACAAATTCAAATTAATATTTAACTACGTACAAGGGTGCTCTGCCCGCGCCTTTGCTAAAATTCGACTTCTCTTGTTGATCTTCGATTTGGCATTGGCACGGCCAGCTACAACTCAAAGTCAAATGTACACCTGCTGCCGTTCATGTGAGAGCGAGCGCGATGCAACACAAAGGGGGAAAATGGTATTGTCGATTACCGTCGTAGCGGTCCCGTATGATACATGTAGATTTATACGGTGGGCAACATTGAAATAGGCGCGCGCTAAATTATCTACGTTCGGGTCGAACTAACAACAGGCACAAAGGTAAACCTTTTAGTTGCAAAATCGAAGGTACCGCCAATGAAAGTACAATCACTACCAAAACTCGAGCTTTGTTGCGCGCTCTTACTGAGTCGCATTTGGCGGAAATTTTAAGAGAAACTGACAATGTACATCGATAGCGTATACTTTTAGAGCGACTCCAAGATCGTCCAGCAATGGCTACAAATGCATTCCTCAAAGCTGCTATGTTTTGTTGCCAATCAAGTAGCTTCAAATATCATTTGGAGACATGTTTCTTCAGCTAAGAATCCAGCAGACATCGTTTCCCGTGGATGTCGCACGTTCGAACTATTAACAAACATGTGGATGAAGGACCCGGACTTCTTAAAGATACCCAGTGAAAAATGGCCAGTTCTAAAAATTGCTACTACAACACCATAAAATCAGAAAGCTGTGCATCGAACACCTATATCGAAGCCACTTTCATGCTGGGCCAAGGATCTTGCTAGCTCTCTTGCGGGAGATGATTTGGGTAATGAATGCACGAGCATAGCGTTCTTTCACTACAAGCCTCGTTTAATAAGTCAAATCATGGGCAATTTACAAGCAGATAGATTGCGCGGTTAACGTCGATTCCTAATCACCGGCGTCAACTTTTGCGGTCCATTTTACACGTCGTACAGTCTGCGAGCTAAGGCTCCGTACAAAACATATCCTTTGCATCAAAGACAGTTCATACTGAGCTAGTTTCTGAGTTGTCTACAAACGCTCTGCTCTGCATTCGACGATTCATTGCAAGCCGTGGCATTCCTGAACGACTATGTTACAACGCTATTTACTTCGTTTGCACAGCTACGAAACTAGCAAAATTTCAAACCAAGTTACTCAGTGAATCAGCGCTTGACACAATCAGTTTTTGCAGCACATCAAGAGTCTTCGAATTCTGCTTTATCCCACCTAGAGCACCACATTTTGGAGACCTTTAAGAAGCAGCTGTCAAGTCATCCAAAGCACTGGTGGTAAAGAATCTAGCTAACGCCCACCTAACGTATGAGGAGTAACAGACACTTTTTATCGATGTCAAAGGCATTTTAAACTCTAGGCCAATTGCTCCAGCGTCGGATGACCCAAATGGAACATCGTTGGCTGCTATGTACGCTACATAGACAAATGGCAGCGTGTGACGTATCTCAAGCAGCAATTTTGATCACTTTGTCAAAGAGATTATGTGCACAACCCTCAGCAGCGCATCAGTTTGTACCCATTATTTTTCACAGCAGCTATCTGTGTGACACAGAAGTAGCTTTATCGCCCATATCTACCATTGTAGAACCAGTTCGTACTCTTAAATCTGTAGCAGTGTTCTCAACAGTGCTGTCAAGTTTTGACAGAAAAAGGCTGTTAAGTGCTACGTATATTATGAATTTTTCAATTTTGTTTGGCAGTTTTTATTTAATATGTCTATTATTTACAGTATTTTCATTAAATCATCTAGTACTGCCGGAAAAGCTTCAGAATCGCATTCATATGATATATTCTGACACAGACACAGTTCACTTTCCGGGCTATCTACATCCAGCTCCCTTGCCAGTTCTTTTTCTATCAGAGTACACGCTGCGCGTTGATGTGTGTGCACACACCGAGCACCGGCGTAGAGCGTTATAGGAATGTAACAGAACAATGTCTTTGCTTCATCTTGGTCGGGATGCAGAGAGCTGAAGATTCGGCCGGCTGTCCAGCGAGGTTGCTGCTTCGATGCACTAGCTTTCCGTTGCTACTGTCTCTAGCACTAGAGTGTAGCAAGGCGTTGTGTGGTGCGTCACAGCCAGTTATATTGCAGTTCCTTTTGACTTTGCACTGCCTTAGGCGGTGTGGCATGAAACAGCAAAAGCTTGGTCTCTTCACCTTCACGAGTATCCACCGTTCGTCTATGCTCAGTGCTCTGAACGCAGAACAAGAATTCAAGTTATAGGCTTCATCACACGGCGGACAACGCCGCTCGGCCTGATGTTGTCGGATATCAGGCTAAGAAGGGCTGTGGCTAGGCGACACTCTATGCCAAAGCAATCGAGACCTTGTTTTATTCGTTCCTCTTGCGTCGTTAGCGGGTAACGATATATGTATATGGCGTCACCACCGTGGCACACATTGCGATTTCGAAAAACCAATTGTCGAAAATGGCCAAGTTAGTGCCGCTTTCTTCGAATGAAACGATGTCATCCCCATTTCAGCTTCAGGTCACAGGGTAATTTCGCTACAAGCTCATTCAGCAACGCTGGATTGTGAAGGTAGTCGCTAAGTCCAATGGCGGCCATCGTTGCGCAGTAGTTCTGACGGCTAGCGCTAACCGGATGACTGAGCTCAGAGCGGTTATCTGAGCAGGTGGTTCTTTCCTTAGGTTACGCTGCAGATTGGTCTATATCAGCTCTGGGCGTCCGTACAGCATTCTACGAGTACCAAACACATACGGCACGGTTGCGGAAACCATTAGCTTGCCCCACACTGGGTCGAATACTCTTCTGATGCCCTAGAGATCATGTGCAAATCTCTTGAGAGCGCGCAGAAACTTGTGCGGATGTCACTTCCGTGCTCGCATATCCCGATCCAAATAACTGCGTGGGCAAATGCTGCTGTGGTAACACGTGTTCAGTTAGGGGTGGCAGCCTCGCGAGAGCTGGCATCGTAGAGCACGCTCCTGTGTTCATGACCATGCCTCCATACGGTACGATTGACCGATTAAAGACTGCCGTGCAGGCACATGCGTTGTCCAGGTCTGGATAGCAGATCCTCCAGCACTTTCTCGCATCCATCGCGGTTGAAGCCGTCCTCGTCGTCTTTTTCCCAGAGTTTCGTGTTGTAGGCGTAGACGACGCGTATGCTTCCGGTCTCAATTCGTCTGAGTCCACATTCTGCATTGGGTCCACGATTGGGGCTACCGCGGACCGTGCAGGTTTCCTGTGGCCCACGCTGATATTCGTGCACTAACAGTTTGACTGGGTCCAATCGCCTTCCCGTCGGTGGGCGAGTCTCGAGTATTAGTATCGTCCATCGTTGCCGGTGAATTCACAAACATTATCAATTTGCGTGCTCCTTACAGTCACAGAGAGTGGCTGTCTCTCGGCCTTGTGATTACGTAGAATGCGTGTGGCTCACACGTATTTTCCGTTGGCTGAGTGTATTTCACTCAGGCTTTGAGGTTATGTAGACTGCGCGAAGAATTATTTCAGAATGTTGGCGTGTGTAAAAACACGCTTGACGCGGTGTACGGGGGCACTTTCTGCGTATTTGGTACCAAAACGCAGTTTATTACATAAAACACGTAGCTTTGGTACATCAATGTAAAATGTGCTGAAATCTTTATTGGAAGAAATTAGTACAAATTCAAATTAATATTTAACTACGTACAAGGGTGCTCTGCCCGCGCCTTTGCTAAAATTCGACTTCTCTTGTTGATCTTCGATTTGGCATTGGCACGGCCAGCTACAACTCAAAGTCAAATGTACACCTGCTGCCGTTCATGTGAGAGCGAGCGCGATGCAACACAAAGGGGGAAAATGGTATTGTCGATTACCGTCGTAGCGGTCCCGTATGATACATGTAGATTTATACGGTGGGCAACATTGAAATAGGCGCGCGCTAAATTATCTACGTTCGGGTCGAACTAACAACAGGCACAAAGGTAAACCTTTTAGTTGCAAAATCGAAGGTACCGCCAATGAAAGTACAATCACTACCAAAACTCGAGCTTTGTTGCGCGCTCTTACTGAGTCGCATTTGGCGGAAATTTTAAGAGAAACTGGCAATGTTCATCGATAGGGTATACTTTTAGAGCGACTTCAAGATCGTCCTGCAATGGCTACAAGTGCATTCCTCAAAGCTGCTATGTTTTGTTGCCAATCAAGTAGCTTCAAATATCATTTGGAGACATGTTCCTTCAGCTAAGAATCCAGCAGACATCGTTTCCCGTGGATGTCGCACGTTCGAGCAATTAACAAACATGTCGATGAAGGGCCCGGACTTCTTAAAGATTCCCAGTGAAAAATGGCCAGTTCTAAAAATTGCTACTACAACACCATAAAATCACAAAGCTGTGCATCGAACACCTATATCGAAGCAACTTTCATGCTGGGCCAAGAATCTTGCTAGCTCTCTTGCGGGAGATGATTTGGGTAATGAATGCACGAGCATAGCTTGCTTTCACTACAAGCCTCGTTTAATAAGTCAAATCATGGGCAATTTACAAGCAGATAGATTGCGCGGTTAACGTCGATTCCTAATCACCGGCGTCAACTTTTGCGGTCCATTTTACACGTCGTACAGTCTGCGAGGTAAGGCTCCGTACAAAACATATCCTTTGCATCAAAGACAGTTCATACTGAGCTAGTTTCTAAGTTGTCTACAAACGCTCTGCTCTGCATTCGACGATTCATTGCAAGCCGTGGCATTCCTGAACGACTATGTTACAACGCTATTAACTTCGTGCACAGCTACGAAACTAGCAAAATTTCAAACCAAGTTACTCAGTGAATCAGCGCTTGACACAATCAGTTTTTGCAGAACATCAAGAGGCTTCGAATTCTGTTTTATCCCACCTAGAGCACCACATTTTGGAGACCTTTAAGAAGCAGCTGTCAAGTCATCTAAAGCACTGGTGGTAAAGAATCTAGCTAACGCCCACCTAACGTATGAGGAGTTACAGACACTTTTTATCGATGTCAAAGGCATTTTAAACTCTAGGCCAATTGCTCCAGCGTCGGGTGACCCAAATGGAACATCGTTGGCTGCTATGTACGCTACATAGACATATGGCAGCGTGTGACGTATCTCACTTTGTCAAAGAGATTATGTGCACAACCCTCAGCAGCGCATCAAGTGGACCAAAGAAGAGCCAAACCTATCGATTGGCCAGCTCGTGATCATACATGAAGACAACACGCCAGCACAACAATGGCTACTGGCACGATGTATTAAAAGTTATATATATACGCACTAATGTAATATGTTTATGTATTATGTTATAACTATAGTTGGCAGATATCTAGAATATTATGGAAAACATTTTCTATAGCAATAAGAAAATAAATTAAATTTGAGAAAATATCTGAAAAATTTTTTTAAATATTTTGCCATAGCTACCACAAAGTATAGGTGAAATAGAATAGCTTGTTATGACAATGTAAAATGATAGCAATGAAAAAAATTAGTGGAAACATGAGATATTTAGAAATTGTACACTTTTTTTAACAAGGTCGATTTTGTATACAATGTAAGCTCATTTAAAACATAGCTATAATGAAGAAATCCATATTTTTGAATACGTTTCATAAGATTAATTTAATTTAAAGTAATTCAGCTTCCTGGTTACATAAACGCGTAAGGCGTTCATTGCTAAAACCATCAGTATTTCACCAGTTTTAAATTATTTAAATTGAGATGGGTAATATATCATGTTACCGATATATTTCGCAGAAATTAAAAAAAAGGCTGGTGACCTAAAGATTTTTCCCATTAAGTACACTACGGTAGTCATTTTTTAAGTCGACACATAATTTAGAGCAATTTCTCCCATTTGGATATCAGTTTGTACCCATTATTTTTCACAGCAGCTATCTTTGTGACACAGAAGTAGCTTTATCGCCCATATCTACCATTGTAGAACCAGTTCGTACTCTTAAATCTGTAGCAGTGTTCTCAACAGTGCTGCCAAGTTTTGACAGAAAATAGCTGTTAAGTGCTACGTATATTATGAATTTTTCAATTTTGTTTGGCAGTTTTTATTTAATATGTCTATTATTTACAGTATTTTCATTAAATCATCTAGTACTGCCGGAAAAGCTTCAGAATCGCATTCATATGATATATTCGTACCATTTATGAATAAGTTAAATCTTTTAACTCAAAATGGATAAAATAATGGAATTTTGTAATTTTCAGTTGATCAGGTTAAATTGACTAAATACCCTCTAAATTTCCGTGAAATATTAGAAAATAACAATGCTAAAACTAAAAACTTTTCATTCGTTTTATAAGGTTTGTGATATCTAAAATAAAAAATTTTTAAAAGCCCAAAATATTTCTTAAAAAATCGATAGTTCCCGTATCCCGAATTTTCAAATTTTCCCGCAGTTGATTTTAAAAAAAAAGCATTACAGTTTTTTGTTCAAACGTTAGCCACTGCACACTTAGGAACATGAATCTGATGCAAACCTCTTAATCATACCTCAGGGGTTGTTATGACTTCTTCAACATCTCCTTGCTCGATCAACAGCATTAATGTAGATAAAACATGAAAATGAGAACACATAAGCACACACGCGTCAAGCACATAAAAACTAGAAAAATTAAACTTATATTGTTATAGATTAGGTAAAGATGTTTTAATATTATTCATAGCACGAATATAGCTTAAAACTAAATAAATAATGTAATAAAAATAATTTAATTTAGAACAAGGCATTTTTAATTTAGCAATACACCTTTTCAGATGTATTCAATATAAACAAGGAACGATTGCAACACAATAGCGGTATCTTAAAGGAGTGGGATCAGAACGTGACGTGTAACATGTGGTAGTTATGTTATACCTATAATTTTCCTCACTGTTTCTATAACCAAATCGTCTATGTGTACGGCAGTTACATCAAAATACTTGTCGAAAGTCACTTTGAGTTAAATCAGTCACTGTCACTGAACTTTATTAAACATTACCATCACTAGGTAATGGGGCTAGGCGTCGTCTTCTTGGACAACCAAAGTACAGAAAAATCGGCCTATAAATCACATATTTATATCTTCGATTGAAAATGGGAACTCTATCAGACTTTGGTCAGATTGCGCTAAAATGGGATCCAAAAAATTTAGAAATTCGCACCATGTCAGTTGAAAAAACTTTAGAGCCATTGGTTTTACAAGTTACAACTCTTGTGAACACAAAAGGGCCGAGTAAGAAAAAAAAAGGTAAATTTGTGAAAATTATTTACTTATACATAAGTATAAATTTTAAAGAATATACCTAGTGTTTTATTATTATTCAGTGGATTAATTTGTACTTAAGGACGTGTAAATTTCAATTAATTATCTATTTTCGGCTAAGGCTCACGGTTTAGTTAAATTTATAAATGCGTACATACAGTGAGTCAAAAAGTATTGGCACACCTCTGTTTTAAAAGTTTCTCATGTGTTATCTTTGGTCCACACAACATACAGCAAAAGTAAAAACACAATTTTTAATAAGGAACATTTTATATTATATTTAATAAAAAAAATTGTATTTAATTTTTGGTGGTGTTAGATAAAAAAACTAAAAAAAAGGCACGATTTCCGCGTCAATAAAGTTTTGGCACACATACTCAAAACAAATAGTATTTAGCCGATTATTAATGTTTAATATATTGTTGAGCCTCCTTTTGCTTTAATAATCGCTTTTAAGCGCCTGGGCATACTTTTTATTAACCTAGCCGTTCTTCTTGTTGATGTTTTTTCCCATTCTGTGCGTAAAGCTACCTTCAAGGAATCTTTTAATGAAATATGGTGCTTTCGAATTTTTTTCTGCAGCAGATACCAAATATGCTCAATGGTATTTATGTCTCGTGATTGTGATGATGTGTTTAATTGTTTGCAGTTTAAATAAGCCATTCCTGGACAAGATACGATGGGTGTTTAGTATCCTTATCCTATTGAAACTGCCACTGCTGCCCATTTAATTCCAATTTACGCACACTTGGAGCCAAGTTTTCTTTTAGAATGTTCATGAACGCTCTTTTATCCATTCTGTCATTAATAAACACAAGATTACCAACTCCAGATGCCGCAAAACACCCCCAAACCATAACATTACCGCCGCCGTGTTTTACTGTCCGTATAATAATATTATGTTTTTATGTTCTTTGTTTCGTTTTCGCTAAACTTTCTGGGACCCATCTGAGCCAAAAAGATTATATTTTGACTCGTCACTAAATATAATATTATTCCAAAAAGAATCCGGCTTATTTACGTGGCGTTTGGCAAACTCCAACCTTTTTTTTTGCGGAAAGCGGAAAGCTTTCTGTATTTCATTACACAACTTAACAGCAGAAATTTTTGGATTTCGAGCTACAGCAGCAACTACAATTTGGTCTTGGCGTGGTGTAAATATTTTCGGTCTTCCACATCTGCTCTTTTTTTTTCAAGTTTTCCGGTGTTTTTATAGTGCTGATTGTTTCGGACACTGGAATAGGAATTCTGCACTATACTGCCAATTACTCGATAAGATTTTTGCTGGACATGAAGGCTAATAATCAATTTTCGGACATGTAGCGAGATTTCTGCTTCTTTACCCACTTTGCTCATCATGTCACAAAGTGAAGATCCATACTAAGTTGAAATGCACTATTACGCAATATCTATGCATATAGTAACGGTATAAACAACAGAAACCTCAAAAATGAAGGTTAGGTTAGCGAAAGTCTGGCATACACATTAAGTGTGCCAATACTTTTTTGATGTGTTTTAGGCACAATTATTTTTCTTTGCATTGTATTTCCTTTTCGTTTGCAGGTAACGGGAAATTTGTTGATGCATTGTATTTAAAATAAGTTAATAATACCTACTACATCAACAATTTGTTTTTAAATAGCATTTAATTGGTACTAAACTAAATATTTCTTCAAAAACAGTGAGTGTGCCAATAATTTTTTGACTCAGTGTACATATGTGTACGCCATGTTTCTAGGTACATTTATATACATAAATGGTTCAAACAATATGCAGATTGGAAAATTTCAAACAAATGAATGATAATAAAAACAGATTGCTGTTAAGAGTTAAAACAAAAAAAAAAAAATGCGAAAAATTTCAGCAATGTAACTGTTAAGACCATACAACATTTTTTCTATGTGCTATCGAAGTAAAATGTAATTTCTCCGTTATAATTATTTTTATTCACTGCGTTGATTTTACTCAGCCTTAACCCAATAAACACAGTGAAAAGGTGTGCAAAAAATATTTTCTTATGTGTATAACAGGCAAGAAGCTTCTCCGACCCTTTAAATATTTACAGAATGTCTATAACAAGTTTACACACTAAGTAAATCTTAGAAGCTTACAAATAGAAAAATACTTTTAATGTTTCAAAAAAATACTTGATGAATTAATTACATTTATATTTTATATATTATTTATTTACGATGTATTATTCAAAATTAAAAACTTAACCCAAAAAAATAAGTTTAAATAAAACAAAAATAATGTATTGAGTCTTATATGATAATAATAATATATTGTAACTACGTCATCTTCTGGGATGTGAAAATTATGTTTTCTATAAAGGGTGTCTAGAGTATGACCTTGCCAAGCATTTAGAAATCCTTTAGTGTTTGGAAAACAAATAGGTTACTTGGTGATTACAGACAACCATGAATACGGAGCAATATTCAAATATTTTAAGAAACTGCTTGATTAACAACTAAAAGTTGGCTTTCTGCATTAAATCTCGACTTGATCATACTAAATTACAATAATAATAAAACTTTTTATTGTCAATTAAGTAATTGAATTATACATAGGCATCTCAAAATCCCGCGGAGGTTATATTATGCAGGAAATTTAGGAAACTTCATGGTAGTGTTTAATACTGCTTAAGTGGACTTCACCTGGCGAACGTGTTCCGCGATTCACAATGTGTGATTTACATCGACTTCCTGGAGAAGGACAAAATGTTCAAAGCGCTTTACTACGTCGAATTATTGGGCCGATTCAATTGAATTGAGATTATCAATCAATGCTGTCCGATTCACCGCATTTTTTAGATTTGCTCCCGTTCGACTTTTTTTTGTTTTCAAATATGAAAAACTCACTGTACGGGGAGAAATTTGAGTTTATGAGAAGCTCAGCATCGCCACGGATGACTACTTTGCACACCTCGAGAAAAAAGACGTGTTAAAGAAGTTGGAGCATCTCTGGGTTAAGTATATCAAGCTAAAACAAGAGACTATATTGAGAAATAAATTGCAAGTTTTCAAAAACTTTCGTTTTTCTTTAGCAGTCTAAGTACTTATTACGATAAGTATCTGAACATTCGATTTTCACAGGATTCTACTGTATTAAAATGATACCGAAAACAATAGAATAATAATAATAAACTATAATAATAAAATAATAATAATAAACTATAATAATAAAATAATAATAAGAATAACACTAAATAAAATACAAGTTTAAGTTTGCAATGTTGAAATGAATAGCATTTATGTTTAGTCTAACGATTCAATTATCTTTTTAAGGAAAATCAAAACGAGCAAGTGCTCTAGTAGCTGCTGTTGAAAAAGCTACAGAAAACTTTATACAGAAAGGAGAGCAAATTGCATATGAGAATCCAGACATAACGCAAGAAATGCTGTCTGCGGTTGACGAGGTGCGCAAAACTGGAGAAGCTATGAGCATTGCAGCTAGAGAATTTTCCGAGGATCCATGTAGTTCCTTGAAACGAGGAAATATGGTGCGGGCAGCGAGAAATTTACTCTCAGCTGTAACACGTTTACTAATTTTAGCAGACATGGTGGATGTTCATTTGTTACTGAAATCTCTTCACATTGTTGAGGATGATCTGAACAAATTAAAAAATGCATCTAGCCAAGATGAGTTGATGAATAGCATGCGGGTGGGTAAAAATACATCATGAAAATACGTTTTGGTAATGCTAATTCAATAATAATTTAGCAATTTGGTCGAAACGCTGGAGAACTTATCAAACAAGCCGCGAAACGTCAACAAGAGCTCAAGGATCCGCAGTTGCGGGATGATTTAGCTGCCGCTCGTGCAATGCTTAAGAAGCATTCAACAATGCTCCTAACTGCCTCTAAAGTCTACGTTCGTCATCCAGAGTTAGATTTAGCAAAAGTCAATCGAGATTTCATTTTAAAACAAGTATGCGATGCCGTTAACACTATTAGCGACGTAGCCCAGGGCAAATCATCACAACCTACTGATGTTTACAGTGGGGCAGGAGAGCTCGCTGCAGCGTTAGATGACTTTGACGTACGTGTTCGTTATTGACTTTTATTGCCAGTTAATTTGTTTTAATTTGTCTAAAAATTGGTTACATTTTTTAGGAGGGCATTGTCATGGATCCGATGACGTACAGTGAAAAACGATCACGTCAATTGCTTGAAGAACGTCTAGAAAGTATTATCAGTGCTGCAGCACTTATGGCAGATGCGGACTGCACAAGAGACGAGCGTCGAGAAAGGATTGTTGCCGAATGCAATGCCGTTCGTCAAGCTTTACAAGATTTGCTGTCTGAATATATGTCAAATGTAAGTTTTATTAAAGCCACAAAGCAAAATACATTTATTAATGGAAAACAAATTAATATTTTTTTTAAGATGGGTCAAAAGGAGAACAGCCCAGGCCTAGACCGAGCCATTGATCAAATGTGTCGTAAAACTAGAGACCTGCGTCGACAACTTCGCAAAGCCGTTGTTGATCACGTGTCCGATTCATTCTTGGAAACAACAACGCCTTTAATAGACCTTATTGAAGCCGCCAAATCTGGTAATGAAAAGAGAGTGCGTGAAAAGGCTGACGTATTTACGAAACATGCTGAAAAACTGGTTGAAGTCGCGAATCTCGTGTGCAGTATGTCAAATAACGAAGACGGGGTCAAAATGGTTCGATATGCTGCGGCTCAAATAGAAAGTCTTTGCCCCCAAGTAATAAACGCCGCATCAATACTAACTGTGCGACCTAATTCAAAGGTTGCTCAAGAAAACATGTCTGCTTACCGCCAAGCATGGGAGGTTCAAGTTAGGATTTTAACAGAAGCCGTGGATGATATTACAACCATTGACGATTTTCTAGCTGTTTCTGAAAATCATATTCTTGAAGATGTTAACAAATGTGTCATGGCCTTGCAAGTTGGCGACGCAAAAGATCTTCGTGGAACTGCTGGATCCATTAATGGTAGATCGTCTCGCGTATGCAATGTTGTTGAAGCGGAAATGGACAACTATGAGCCATGTATTTACACTAAACGGGTTTTGGAAGCCGTTAAAGTGCTTCGTGATCAAGGTTGGTAACTTCTTACTCTTACTTCTGTAAATATGTGAAAATATGTAAATCATGAATTTATTTATCTTCATTTCAATTTATAATTATTATTGACGACGTGATGTGTTAAAATGCTTTCCCAACTCGTAGCGTTTTTTCAATTTTATTAATTTAATGTAAGGACCTTTTTCTTCGTATAACGTCACTATAGGTCACAATTTTGAGTATATTATTATTCCATTATATATATGTATTGGGACAATAATATTATAATGTGTCCAATCTATCATTTCTATAGAAATTTGCGGTTTTATCTTTCAAATATTAGAAACGATTGTTTCGTTTATCTTTTAATTAATTAATCAGCAAACATAGAAAAACCTTTGTAAAAACTGGTTTTATTTTCCCCTTTAGTTTTTTCGTTCGAATGTAATGTCGCGATAGTTTAGAATTTCTCATTTAAAATATGCGCATGTGTCAAGAATGAACACTCTTGGTTAAAAAACTTGTTTTCAGCTCGTCTTTTTTAGATTTGTGAGGGATTGATTATATCACCTGGGGTATTGATCCTGAGAAAGAATATATCTAGTTTATGAAGTCAGAGATACTTCCGGATTTCTGTTACATACTCTTGCACAACTTAAATAACTTATCCTTACTATATTAACATTAGTTAAGGGTCTAAAATCTTCCGACTACGACCAAATAACGGTAATATTCATTTTAATAATCCGAAAGTAATATTTCGGATGAATAAAAAGTATATTCATTTAAAGTAATGATATGAAAGCCTCTTTAAAATAAACGAAAATATAGAAGAAAATAACATTAGATATTTAAAAATTGTAAATAACATAAAAACTATACTTACGAGCACAAATTCAGAGATAAATACTTTTAAAGATTTGAGCCGTAACACTAAACATTGCAAACCAAAGTGGCAAAGCTCTATTGGGTACTTAATACATAAATTCAATATAAAGCAACATATTCAAAATAAAATGTGTGACCGATGTGATCATACAGCAATAATTTCTAAAAATCTTAGGTTTGTCGCTTCATACCTTTTTTTATTTTTTTTCATTGCGATATTTTCCTTATCAATTCCAAGGAGCAAAAGCTTTTTAAGCTATTCATTATTTTTATTTTGGTATAAATATTTTTATATGATATATAAACTTATTATTATATTGTTTACATAAGATATGCTAAGATCTCTTGTGGCATATCCATCAGATTTAATGTTGTTTCAGCGATCGAGCAGATTTTTGTGAATAGAACTTATTAAAAGCTATCAAAAATACGAAGAAAAAAAAATTTAAAGCACTACAGTTTACAAATACGGTTTCATATTTACTGCGCTTATACCTATGTGGTAAAAAATTAATAATTCACGAAATGCAAATATTTGTTATTATTACTAAAAATTCAAAAAACGAAACAATGGACAACAATACCGAAAAGAAATTATTATTATATTATATTATCTTATCTCGTATGTTATCTTCTCACCTATTTCGAAATTTAACAATTGCATTTATAGCACTTACATAAAAATTCTCAAAATATACAAATCACACAAACCTACACAGTAAATTAAACAATTTTTTAATTAATTTATAGAATAACTAATCACTGACATGCAGAATGTGCAACGTAACTTATATATGTGTCACATTCATTCATAACTGCACATAATTGCATCCGTACTAATATGATCAACCTTTTAACATGATCAACCTCGTAACCTCTGTTATTAATTCTTTAAAATCTTCTTTCTCTCCTGGGCCTGACAACATTCTCCTGCTCTTGCTTATGCTTTTGACTCGATCTCTTGAATCCGCTAGGTTCCCAATTCGTTGGAAAGATTCATATCCCCACTTCATAAGTAAGGTAGCAAGTCTGACATTTCAAACTACAGAGGCAATGCAAAGCTATCTGCAATTCCTGAATTGTTTGAATAGATTCTTGTTTACAGCATTGCTGTAAATCAATTATTTCACCTGTCCAATATGACTTTGGACAGGGTCGTTCTTTTGTGAACAACTTACTGGAATTTACCATCTTGGTAAATGATGCATTTATAAAAAAAGTCAATCCGATGTTATTTCCACGAATTTTAGTAAAGCTTTTGACTCTTTCAACCATTTCTTTTCCTTTATAAACTTGATTGCTTAGGTTTCCCAAAGGGTAAATGACTTGGGTGTCTTATTTGATTGCAAATTAAATTTCAATTTACATAGCTCCACAATCACAAATGAAGTCAAGGGAGTACTTGGATTTATTGAACGTTGGTTAAAGGAATTCAATGATCCTTTGACCGCAAAATACCTCTAAAGTTTACTTGTTTGGCCGATCCTGGAATACGGCTTGTGCGTTTGGCGCTCACAGTATAGGGCCACCCGTTCAGAAGCAAAAAGTGCTCTTCGCTTTACGTGGACTAAACTGGGACACCCCAATCATTGTCTACCGTCATACCCCAGTAGGCTTCTTCTTCTTAATCTTCCTTCATTTATTAATCTTGGAAAAACTCTTGGTGTTGTTTTTTTACATAAATTGATTATTGTATGTATCGACTCCTCTTTCCTATGAGATCGTTTTAATTTTACTATTCGTCGTCGGTGCTTTACACAGCTCATTCCACGCTTTATGTGTAACTTAAAAAAATTTATACGTTTTCTCACAAGAATTTTCTCTTACTTCCTGAAAGTCTTCGTTTCGTATATCTTTGTAGAAATAATATACCATCTTTCTAGCTAGACTATCTTTTTAACTTACATTTTAAGGTGTAGTGAAAAAAATTTTTTAAAATATATAGATTAAAGTAATTACTT
Organism: Hirtodrosophila trivittata; assembly: GCA_035045065.1. NCBI lineage: Eukaryota > Metazoa > Arthropoda > Insecta > Diptera > Drosophilidae > Hirtodrosophila > Hirtodrosophila trivittata. Next base: position 218,175 of record JAWNNK010000203.1, on the reverse strand, counting down.
TACTTTACATACTTTCACTAATTTCGTTACTTTTACAATAAATATTACGATAATTTGTGTTTATTTCAGTGATGATTAAATTTGAACAACGTGTGGATGCAGCCGTAGAATCTCTTTCAAATAACACAAATAAAGATGTGGACGAAAATGACTTTATTGATGCCTCTCGGTTAGTGTACGATGGTGTACGTGAAATCCGTCGTGCAGTATTAATGAACCGGGTAAGATAACAATATTTGTAACTTTAAATAAATCAAAACAGAGTGTAGACGGATATTATGTATTGATTTAACCACAAATCCATGCGTTTAAAGATATTTAAAATCTTGGCATTTTCCTTTGTTTTAGTGGACACACAATAAATTTCTCACGATACAAAATATATAATATTAAAATTACATAAAAACAGTTTGTTCAGTTAAATTTTCTTCTTATACAACTATATTCATATTTTGTTCATAAGTTTAGCTTTAAATGATTAAAGCCATACGTTGCAGAACGAGAGGTCGATTCTTTTTTTTTTCTCTGGAATTTTGGCTTGAATTTTAAGCTTTAAAGAGCACAGGAAATCACTTTTTTTTTTAACTCAAGCTTAAGTTGTTGGTAATCTCATACATTGTTTTTGTCCGATATGTGTACTGGGTATGTTTATTATTTTGGACATACATATGTGCGTATAAGTTAGTTTCTATGCATGAATTCCTTTAAAATGGTATTCATATGAACCAATATAGTTATTTAGAAGGTAAATTAAAGTGTGCTACGAAATAAGTAACCGCCAATTTATTATTATTTGTATTCTTATAAATATTTATATGGTTTCATTTCAGAGCTCAGAAGACTTAGACACGGACACTGAATTTGAGCCAGTCGAGGATCTAACATTGGAAACACGAAGCCGATGTAAAGTTCAATTTTTTTATTTGCTAACCTAAACGAAAATGTACAATTTTTAATTTTTAAATTAACTTCCCTATTCCTGGTCAGAAATAGCTGAGTTGGTTGAGGCATGGCTGTCAGTATTTTATTGAAATTTGAAATCAATTTTAATAATCTTAAGCTTATATATAATTTTACAATTGTATATAACGGGCAGATAAAGGCATCTCGACGAAGTGTTCTAACATTTATTATAATCAATTTAAAATGGATTGCAGATATGAATATGCAGGGAAAACTTATTATCTTCCAAAAAATATAGAAGTAATGTATATTCTTGGTCAAGATTTATAAGAAAGCCAAAGTATAATTAAGAAAATGCAGAGCAGGTGTGACCATGGAAGCGCCGATGTAGATTATCTACAGAAAATTGTAAATGTGTTCCTACTGCAGTTAGAATGATGGGATATTTTATACCAGGTTTTGAAATTCACTAGAATAAATTAATGTTAACTGACATTATCTAATGCGACTCACTAAAAAATTATTTATGTCATTTATTTATTTTCGACTGTTTCGTTAGTCACCGTAATTTAAACGACAGTAATGACAACAGAGCAAGGCTCACATTCGTTCGTCTGTTTCCTTTTATTATTTTTATTCGAATGAGCTAGACAGTGATAGAAATTGCTTTAGGTTTGATTATAAGCCTACTAATTTTCCATTTCCTCTAATCTTAGACTCTGAATCTTTAAAGGTATAAAAAATGCTTTTAAGTACGTGTTGGAATTAGCAAAAGTGTTTAGGATTATTTATTTTTCTAAGCTTATTGCGTAATCTTTTTTAATTTTGTAGCTTAGGTAAATCAATAACTAATTAAATACACCCAATTCACATTCAATTGTTCTTTTGTTGTTTTTGAATAATATACATGAAAATTATTTTAACATAAATAATTTATGTTTGCCGTTTTATTTATTGATTGTTCATTTTGAATACTTTCGTTCAGGTTATTGAATAGTCAATGGAACAAACAAAAAATGTGCATTTTAAACCACTATTTACAAAAGGCAACTTTTTCACTAGTATACAAATAATACAATACAATGAAACATTGAAATATTTTTGAACTTAAAATGTTTACTTTTTAACGGTTCGAAATTTATTATCTTTAGCAAGTGCACATACTGGCGATCAAACTGTTGATGAATATCCGGACATAAGTGGTATTTGCACTGCAAGGGTAAGTAAACTTCCCAAGAATAATGCAGCAAAACTTTTTTCTACTTTAACTTATTAATTAGGAGGCTATGCGTAAAATGACTGAAGAGGATAAGCAAAAAATTGCACAACAAGTTGAATTATTTCGTCGAGAAAAACTAACTTTTGATTCAGAGGTTGCCAAATGGGATGATACTGGCAACGACATAATATTCTTGGCAAAACATATGTGTATGATAATGATGGAGATGACAGACTTTACTAGGTGATTATAAATTTGCTTAATTTTATATATTTTAATTTCTATATTTAAATTTTGAATATTTATTTTTTATTAACAATTGCGCTTTGACAGCAGAAATATGTTTTGTTTTCATTGCTAATGATTGATTTATAAATGGTAGCCCTTTTTTCTAGGTATGTTTTTCCATTATAGAAAAGAGAGAAAACAATAAATACTTTTAAAATTTGCATGACTGTACCAGATAAGACATTATGTGCACCAAAATAAAGATAAAAAATACTTAAGATGAAAGTGCAGCCAAATGGGTGCATAAGAATAAAAAATAAAAATAATACAAAATAATATAAACTAATAAAAACTAATAATAAATAATAATAAAAAAAAATAATAAAAAATAATAAATATAAAATAAATAAAAATGGTAATAATATTAATATTGCTGTGCAAAACTATACACTATTGCGACGTTCTGGCACTCTGTTGCAGTTATTAAGTTCCAATTGTTCTCAATTTTTTGCCAGGTATTTCAACATTCTCATTAAGTAATTTATTAATGGTAAATGAGTAAACAGGCAGCAAATAACAGCTAAAGAATAGTTAAGTAATCGGCGAACCATTGTCGCAAGTGACAAGATGAAGATATTTACATGGGACGATGTCGCACAATACAAAAAAATGCTTTTGCATCAGCCTTACATTGACTTCAAAATCCTAGACCGTATTAACTATGCGAAAATGTATGTAACATGCAGGAGAGTAAATTTCCAATTTCGAACTTCGTCAAAATGAAGATTGTAGCAACAAATTTGTCGCGCATGGCGTTTTAGAAATGCTTATGTCAATTTAACGCTGTTATTTCTTTTTTTTACTCTGTACTTGTGACATCGGAAAATTAAGGAATGGTATCCATTTCGATAATAAAGTGTTTTAAACTAAAACATTTTCAATGTAAAAGGTATATTAATAAAAATTTAAGTTAAGAAACTTTTATAAACAATAAAGCCTCAGTTCTTGCGTCGATCATGGGCTTTATCACAAGCAAGAATCGAGTTCACTTATACTATGTGTTTATTATTCAGGTAAACGCAGGTATCTCTTAGCTGACCAAGTTAGAATGGAGTTTTCTGACTTTTGTCAAAATTGAAACAAACAATTTTGGTAGATAGCTTTGTAGTCTTAAATATCCACCCGTTTGTATAAGAGAATGGATAAACGGATTTTTTACATATTTTGACACAACTTTAATAGCCTCTCTTTGCTTATTTAAAATGGATAATAGTTAAAATCGTCAAAATGAATCACACGGTATTTACATATATTTATAACTTAATATTTAAAATTTTATTCTTAGAGGTCGGGGCCCACTTAAAACAACTATGGATGTTATCAATGCAGCTAAAAAGATTTCCGAGGCCGGAACTAAGCTTGATAAACTGACTCGTGAAATAGCGGAACAGTGTCCTGAAAGCAGCACTAAAAAGGACTTATTGGCATATTTGCAACGTATTGCTCTTTACTGTCATCAAATCCAAATAACTTCGAAAGTGAAAGCAGATGTACAAAATATAAGCGGTGAACTAATAGTTTCGGGGGTAAGTAAACATTTGTTCTTGGTAAGTTGTTGTTTAAATTATATATTATATTATTTGTTCGTTTTATTTTTTTTTTTAGCTGGATAGTGCAACATCTTTAATACAAGCAGCTAAAAATCTTATGAATGCTGTAGTACTCACAGTCAAATATTCGTATGTGGCCTCGACGAAATATACAAGACAAGGCACTGTCACTGTAAGTTGATCGTAAACGTTTTTACCCTTATCCTCTAAAACCATATTTTAAACTTACGTTGGTAGCAATGGTGTGATTTGACCCAAATTCTAAATGTACGGAAATAGGATGTAGGAATGTTTTCTATTTGTTTGAGCGCGGCGAAATATTGTTTATTAATTGTGAAAAAAGTTAATTTTTTTTATATATCTGATTATGTCTTTGATATTGTAATGTAACGCATAAATGAACCTTTAAGTTGAACGTGTCTAGGTATCCATATAAATTTAACTCTTTATGATAGAATCAGATCTTATTTAATATGGATAATAAATTTTTTTTTAATTATTGATTTTAATCATTACTGTTTATGTTACATAGGATCTCAGATAGTTCTAAGGAATAAAATGGCAGATAGCCATTATCTCAGTGTGTATTTTTCTGTAGAAAAACAAAATTAGTTGTATTATTAGGCTGTGAACTGTCAGTGAACCGTGTGTGGTTTTAGTATTGACTTATGATTCTATTGTAGAATATATATAATATTAGTGTATAAAATATTGTATATCTTGTATTATTATAGTATATTGTGGTGTATTATTTTTATTTATTGTATTGTATTATGAAAGATATTTGCCATAGAGGCGATGAGCTTAAACCGTTTTTAAAAAACTCACCACTTTTTAGATCAATAGTCAGGGGATTAGCCTCGAATAGTAAAGGATGAGACAAAATCTAAATTGATAGGCTCCGAGTGGCATCCGGTAGGTGCATTATTTTTATTGGATACTGTTTCTTTTCTAACATTGAGTCAAGTGTGTATATTGTAATAAAATCTTGAACTAACTAAATATTTGATAATATCAAAGCTTTTGGCTAATGAATATGTAATATGACTATTGCATAAGCTAACAGTGGATAGAATTTTGTTATCAGCTTGTTGTATTTGATAATACCTCTTCGACATAATAATACCATAATTGAATCTTTTAAGACAGGGCATCTTATTATAGTTTTTTTTTCTCGAAATTAGTCATTAAATAATAAAGCATCAGCTTAGGCACTTTTTTAATGTCTTGATTAAAGGCCATATTCCTTTTATAATTATGAAAAGTATAACAGATATGGGTGATTTTTGTATAATTCTATATTATAAACGAATAACCGAGTGGTTTGTTACAAAGCAGGGGTTCCCAAAGACAGACTACGGCAGTGCTTTTACCAATACATATAAATAAAAGCACAAACACATGAATTTGAAAAATTTGTAAAATTTCAACTTGTGCGCTGAAAAAAAATTAGTGTGCATTCATTTCAGAATTAATTATTTGAACCAAGCTAATTTACAGTTTCATTGCATAATATGAAATTGTATATGCCTCATACGGCCATATATGCCTTAATTTTGAAATTTTCAGGGAATAAAAACTCAATATCCCAATCTTTGTTTTATGAAATTCTAACTTTTTGACAACCAATTTGCCTTTTTGTTCTGCCAGCGCTGGCACTAGGTGTACAATTTTTTTTTTTTTTCACCCAAAGGTATGCTAATTTGAAAATTTTTGAGGATTCCTAACAAATGTTCAATTATACTTTTTGTTTAAAATATATATGAATCTGAACCAGATGTGATTTTAAAAATTTTAATACTATTAATAAATTATATTATTTTAATCTATCGAGACTATCAAGTAGTTTTAGCTCTAATTCATAGGCATGAAATATACAGAAATTAAAAACACCGAAGTGTCTTTTGTAGCCAAGCAAATTGTTTTTGTTTGATTCGATAATCAAAACGAAGTAACGCACACCAATACAATTGTTTTTGTATTTTACTTTCCTTATGAGAAGTGCACAGTCTGATGGTCACTCACGTGATAGAAGTGAGGTCCTCCCCGACTTATTTTTTGATTAATTCTTACTGAGTTTAATATTGTTATTATTTTTATTTTATATTTTTACATTTTTCTTAGTAATTCAATTCTTGCTTAGACGCATGACTTAAGTTGACTCTAAAGTATAAATTGGTTGCTGAAATTGTGATCTTCGGAGAGTTGAGCAGCTCGCTCGTATATTAAAACCTTGCAGAAGGTGGCAACTATGGTCAATCATCTTTTTATTGAGGATAGGCGGAACTGTCCCTAGAAATCCGATATTGTTTTCGTTGTTGTTTATTGATACAACGTATGTAGCCCGCACAAGAAAGCATAGCTGTTTATTAATCGATGTTGTCGTTTGATGAGTTGATATTGTTTGTTGTCCATTGCAAGATATTTGGATTAGATGCTTATTAGATATTTAAAATAAACTAATAGTAATATGCATTATTCCCTTTTTATAGTCTCCAATTGTGGTATGGAAAATGAAGGCGCCGGAGAAAAAACCCCTTGTACGGCCTGAGAAACCAGAAGAAGTACGAGCTAAAGTCCGAAAAGGATCACAGAAAAAAGTTCAAAATCCAATTCATGCTCTATCGGAATTCCAAAGTCCCGCTGATGCTGTATAAGGACTGAATATAATTTGAGTAATACTTGACCTAATAAACTATATGTATTTCTAAACAATATTTCATAATTATTATTAATAAACCTATATAGCTTAATTGATGCAAATACTTATTACAGAAAATATAAAAGATTTAAAGTGCTCGGAAGTGACTGCTCTTTTACCCTGTTGAGTTGCTAATGTTCCTATGAATGTTAATTGCGCGGACCTATTTTTCCCATTAAAAATGCGTAAAAAGGATATTTTGAAGTTGTCCACCTTTATGTAGCACGCACAAGGACGCATTTGTTGATTATCAATATTATATAAGCGCATCGGTCTTTAGGTTTTTAAATTTCCCGTTCGGTTTCCTGCGGGACTAACAAGTTTGTTTTAGAGCTTTACCGTGAACTTTTGTCTGTGTATTCATTCCTTTTGATATACCGTTGTAAATCTGATCGGTGGCACAATCATTAGTTTGCACTAGAGATGGGCGCGGGACTAAATATTTGATACCGATTCTGTCGATCCACAAAATATTGTTCTTGTCCCAACCCCGATTATTTTACAGTTTGTCCCGAGACTTCTTTTATTGAAAATTCTATTTAACGCAGAATTCAATATTTGTTTATTTTGAATATTATTATAATATACACAGAAACGACACGATGGGCATGTATCAGCTTATCTTTAGCCAAGATTTTGAGGTCACCAATAGAATAACGTTAATTTGTAGTTGTTTGTGCTATTTCTACTTTCCTAATAAATGCGCTGAAACCTTTTTAGTTTGGTAATATTCATTATTATAGTTGATGATTTTGAAGACTTACAATCGTGCTCTTCACGACCTTCATTTGTCCTTACAAGTCACTTCTGTACATCTGCACACGTAGTTCGGTATTCACAGGAAAAATTGCAGCTTCGGTTAATCATCTCTTATCCCTCATATACGGCGCATACAAATCTTACGATACCATTATAGTACAAACTGTAAAAAGAGCTTAAACGCTTATATTTAATGCGATTCTCAGAAGACCAGTTCCCAAGTCAATGGAAATGTTCTCAGGTCGTTATATACCTCAATCAAACAACGCAGAAAATGATCTAACATCTTACCATCCCGTTAGTTTGTTACCAATATTTTGAAAAGTATCTGAATATTGCTAATCTTGGACAAACTCGCAATCATTCCCAAACATTAGTTTGGATTCAAAAGAACAACTGCGCAATGCCACAGGATTATAAATTATAATATTTCTGAATTGCTCTAAATGTAAGGTTATGTCATTCTATAGAAGTACGCCTCACACATTTAATTACATGCTCGACCGAGTTTCTCTTGAGAGATTAGACTGTGTCAGCGACTTGGGAATTCTTCTCGATTATAGATTAAAATTTGACAAAAATATCGCGCTTACAATCAATAAGGCGACTCAATCTCTTGGATTTATCAAACGATGGTCTAAGGAATTTAACGACCCTTATACCACTAAACTGCTATATACTTCTCTTTTTCGGCCTATTTTGGAATACGGATCTTGTGTGTGTGGTCTCCTGAATATTCGGTACACCAAGACAGAATTGAGTCGGTTCAAAAAAAGTTTCTTCTTTTTGCTCGCAGCTTTAACTCGGTTCCAGGTACTGATTTGCCTCCATACCACTGCTATTAATTAACCTACCATTTCTTACTAACCGTCGCATGATGCTGGGAGTTTCCTTTTTACTTAAATGAATAATTGGCAAAATTGACTCATCTCTGTTATTGAGCCAAATTAACTTTTCTGTACCTTTGAGACGTACTCGCAACTTCACTCCACTTTCTCTAAATACTTGTAAGACTAACTATTCTCTGCATGAACCTTTTCGAGTTCTCTGTGTTGACTATAACAGACTTTTTCGAGTCTTCAACTCAGAGTCCTCTTTTGATACGATTAAACTTTTTAGCACGTAGTTACTTGCACTAATTTGCTTTACTAATCATAGTGATCTGATTGGGTTTTTCTGGGTTTTTCCCAATCCTCGCAACAAATGTTGGATCATTTAATATTCTTATTTTGAACATCCCAGATATTAACTTAAATTTTTTACTTAAATATTTAATTTAAAATTTAAATTGTATTATTTTAATTTTAATATTACTCTTAAATTTTGGTTGACTGATAATAGTTTAAATAAATAAATAAATATGTCAGCTGTTGAAAGCAAAAAATACTGTACTGCAACATTTCTCGATGTTCAGTAAGCGGTTGATCGAGTTTGGCATAACGGCATATTATATAAGATAACAGTTTTTACACGATCCATATTATCTGCTCTTCAAGTCCTACTTAAATGAAAGACACTATTACGTGCAACACAGGAATGACACATGACACATTGTGTACCACAAGAATGCGTCTTGGGACCTTTTTTATATACAGTATACACATGCCAGTAACAAATTTCTGTATTGTTGGCACATACGCTGATGACACACCAATTTTAGCATCTAGCTCATCTAAAGAGGCATCTTTTCAACACCTACAATCAGAATTTATTGCTGGAAACTAAAAGTCAACTTCAACCCCAAAATCTGTTCAAATAACTTTCACATTAAAAAAGGTGGCTGCTAGACCTAACATCCGAAACTACTCTGGAAAACAAAGTTCGCCTCTATAAAGCAATTCTAGAGCCTGTGTGGACCTATGCTTTTCAGCTTTGGGGAACAGACAACGACTCAAATATTGAGATACTTCAGCACTGTTACCAACCCAATACATTGCGACAAATTGTAAATGCTCCTTTGTTTCTAATACAAGCATACATAAAGATTTAACGACGGAAACATTCATAGTTGTTCTCTGATGGCTTTTGGTGATTGTATATAATTCTTGACTATTTAAGTACAAAGTTATTGCTGATATTGTGACGCTCAGAGTGTTTAGAAGATCGTTTATATACAAGTATATGAAACATTGCAAAAGGTCTGCAAGTATGGTCAATCATCTTTTTTATAAAGGATCGACGAAACTCTCTCGTTGTGGTTTGATAAGAAAACTTATGCAGCACGCACAAAGAAGCGAGATTAGTATCAGGAATGGTATAATAGGTGGGTTAAAAAAATTTGGTAAACAATTCAGCAGCAGCTAAGTCACTGTTAGCTGTTTCGTTCCCAAAAAAGAAAGTAGATGTGATACGTGAAGACTTGGAGTTAACAAACGAGCAGAAACGTTTAAGATTATATGCAAATTGATTTTCGCATTAGGCGATATATCCGTGTACCACAGATAGTACAATAGAAGGAAGTTAAATTTGGCTATTGAGTATTTAGATAAGTCTAGATTAGATCCAGACATCTTAAACTTTTTAAAACAATTAGACTTAATATTTTTCAAGTTTGAGAGTCTGGCTGTAAATCAAGGGGCTTCGAGAAATTAGAATTACGATAAGAGTTAGGAATGCAGATAAGGACTTAACCCTCTAATAATAATAAAGTGTAAATATGTGTTTATTTAGGTAAAAATATATTTGGCAAATTTTTTTGGGGGGCATAATTTGGGGGTAAAAAATTAATCCATATATGCATTTAGCGCACTTCAGTGTTTGCAATATATGGCTTTCTATGCAATTAGGTGAATGTTGGTATAACAGTTTCTTTTGTCATTATGGCATAGAAATACATTGCAGTTCTCACAAAAGGTGTATGAGCGGAAAGAACAATTGTTTTGGCAGAGTTGCCTTTGCTTTTTCCAGGTGGGACATTGTCCACCCGACAGAATTCAAGGGGATTCGTCCGCGCTTCTTTATTTTTCCTGCGTTGCACAGGTGCTCAGGTATTAAAAGCTTGAAGTCGAAGAGTGGCATATATTGATCTGACTTACGTCGCCATAAAATCCATGATTAACCACACGCATATCAATCATGTGAAACAATTTTTATCCATACCATTTTTTTGAACGTTTTTAAATTCTATAAAATCCCATATGGTAATTGTACACATCAACTGGCCTAGAAGGGTCGATTTCTACATAGTTTTCGTCTTACTGATTCAGTTTTTTTGTTGAAACAGAATTGCTTCCCACGTAAGTAGATAGAATGTTGACTACTTTATTGTCAAACCAAGAGACAAGGCCAAGCTGAAATCCATCGATATTAGCTACTTTTTCGACCATGCTTCCTTGCTTTTTCAATTCTTTTTCAGTTGGCATCTTTGAATTAGGTACTCTACTAATCCTTACCGTACCCAAAGCCAATATACCATTTTGCATAAAGTAGACTTCAAGATTGGGACTATTGAACCAATCGTCGAAAAATAATTTGTAGTTGTTTCTTTTTGGTACGGTTGCCGCTAGTTTTGATACAACATTTCCGCTTACTCCCGAATTAGGTGTTCCTTCCGAATATATATCACTTTGGGCTCCCGCAAAAATATCAAAATCTTAGCTAAAACCTGACACTCCACTCAAAACAACATTTTTGAAACCCCATTTATGAGGTTTTGCCAGATTATATTGTTTTAAGTGGTGACGGCACTTCGTGTGAATAATTTGCTCATCAACCACCAAATGTTTTTCCATAGGTACGAGCAGTAATTGATTACGGATTTTGTCCAGCACCATGGCACTCATGGTTCCATGTACAAATTCTTGACGAAGAGTCGTATTCCAATAGCCTTAAAGATGGTAATTGTACCAACGGCATGTATATGAGCATACCTATAAATTGCTCTACTTTTGAGTTATATTAGCGGGTCTATTTATATTAACTTGGAGTGCATATAGATTTGACTGATCAACCAAAAAATTCATCAGATCGTCAGTAAAAAAAAAAAAAGTCTGCCGGAGTCTCCAGCTTATTGATACAAGTTGGAAGATTGATATTTTCTTCAAATGGAAAGTTCTCATTTTAATACGGTCGCAAATGACCAGCTACTCATCGGAGCTACTCTCATCAGATAATAGACGGTTTAAGGTATGCACCGTTTTATCACAAAAAAAAATTTTTTTATTTGGCTTTGTATTCGGTAGAGGGTTAAGGTTCTCAATGTCAACTGAGTTGTCAAGCAAGAACTAATCAGTTGCAAATATCAGTTGATTAAGTAAACTGAAGTTACTTTTGCCAAAAAACAATGTTCTGGTTCAGTAGGAATGGACGGTAAGGTAGATTGTTTAAATTCACAGAGAGAAATTTCTATGGTAGGTTGATAAGGATCTTCAGGCAAAGATAAAAGACTTGACTTGGAAATAGTTAGAGTAATCGTTTATAAAACAGCATCTTAGATTATATTTAGGTTGTTAGAAAATGATTTAAAACGATATCAATTAGTGGAAGAACTACGATCTAAAAAGTCTTGCTGAGAAGAGGGAATAATAAAATTTGCGCTAGTTAAAATCAACCAGAACAACAATTTGGTCATTGTTACGCCCTTGTGAAAATATTTCGTTAATGTTTCATGCTAACTTGTATAACAGAAGTAGGAGGAATATAAGAACAGGGTATAAAAAGAGCAGATGCTTGAAGACTTATTATTTCAACATCAGAGTAAGACTGGAACGATACCAATTCCGACTGTAGTCTGGCTTTAACGACAGTTAAAACGCCATCATCACGGCCGCTTATGTCCAAATATTGTAAAATAATTATTGGCCAGTACTTCACAATCACATATGGTAATGCTTAACCAATTTTTGAGACATAAGTAGTAAGTGTATTAGTAGGAAATCATACTAGTGTAGGCTGCATTCTTTTGTTTTGGCTTAAACTCATGAATAATAATGTCAGGGGCTAGAAATTAGAATCGCAGATAGTATTAAATAAATCAGAGGAAACAGTAACTTTAAGGGGGAGATTGCACGGCACCAGTAATTGGTAGAGGATCAACTACTTGAGCTGTAGGTGCCACCATCGGCGTAAGTAAATAGAGAGATTGGGAAAATTACATAGAGAAGGAGATAGAGAGTATAGGATAACATCTAATACATATGGTGTAGAATTAAGAATGGGAGGAGAAAAAGCGGTGTGGGTACAGTTAAAAAATAGCTACTTCTGTTAGACGATTTATAAGAGGCTCAAACTTGAATTGACTAAGCAATTCAGCAATTCAACACTTGAGTCAAAATCGCTCGATAAACGTTTGGCTACTTGTTGATCGAAAAATTTGCGTGATTATTGAACCAATCCAATCAATCTGCTAAGTGTACTAAATATCAAAGCTACGAAAACTGAATTTAATTTTTTTAATACTTTGGATTCATTTTAGAATCTTCTCCAACAGACACTATAAAAAAGTATATAAAATCATAAATTACAAGGTTAACGTACAGTCATATTAACTGGATTGATCGGTTGCAAGCCGGACATAAGTGCCTTCTAAGTTTATGGCAATATACATATACATCAATTTGGAGAGAAAAGGCAGAATGTTTCACCCCGGTAGAAAACAGACTCGTTCTTGTACACTTACCACAAGTTAAGCGAAGTAGTAAGAGTAGTAAGCTAGTGAAATAGTGAGAGTTTAAGTCAGAGCATAACCAACCTGAATTTCTTGTTATCTGGTACACTCGACAACAACATTCTTATTATTATAATTATATGGCATTTAACAGCCTAATCGGGTTGGGTTCGGATTTTCCTCCACGCAGCTCTATCCTGTGCGCGTCTTCTCCAATTGACAACACCAAGATCCACAAGAGCTCTGGTGACTTGGTCCTGCCAACGTATCCGGGGCCTTCCTCTCCTCCGTTGTCCACGTACTACCGTATCAAAAACCTTACGAGCTGGAGCTTCGCTTTCCATACGTACAACGTGTCTCGGCCGGCGAAGTCTCTGTGTGTTCATCGGACTGACTACGTCCATGTCGTTGTACAGGTCATACAGCTCATTGTTCCACCTGCATACGTTGTTCCCTTGCATACGGGTCCAAAAATTGTACGAACAATTTTTCTCTCGAACATTCCAAGCGCAGCTGCATCCGATTGTGTATTTGTCCAGGCTTCAGCTTCAAAGCACTGGAAAGATGACCGTCTTGTAGAGTATTGTATTCGTCCGCCGAGAGAGTGCTCCACTATAAAATTGACTACTAGCACCTGTTGGCCCGCGTTTTATCTCCATACTGACATCAACGTCGTCATTGCTTTTAGTCGTAGCAGAACCAAGGTAAATGAACTCCTTACTACTAGCTGAGAATCAAGACGCCGTGATTCTCTGCTAGAGCACACCATAAATTTTGTTTTGTCCATATTAACTGCTAGACCAAATTTAGCCGATACTTTATCAATAGCCCCAAAAGCTGCAGTTACATCACGCTTGGTACGACCAATTCATCAATATCAGCAGCGTATCCAACGAACTGGATAGATTTGTTTGCTAATATTGTCCCCGTCCGATACACTCCAGCCTTTCTTATAATAATCTCCATCAGTAGGATGAAGGGCATCCCAGACAGCGAATCGCCTTCCCTGAGACCACACTTGGTATTAAAGGTTTCAGACTGGTCATTTCCAACCTTGACAGAGCTGCTGATATTGTTCAATGTCATTCTGCAAAATCGCACAAGCTTTGCAGGAATACCAAGCTCAGACATGGCAACGTACAGGCGGTCACGTTGTGGTCTATCGAAAGCGGCCTTATAATCGACAAAAAGGTGGTACGTGTCGATTTGGTTCTCATATGACTTCTGCAGGATTTGGCGTAGTGTGAAGATATGGTCAATGGTAGATTGTCCAGGTCAACAACCGCACTGATATGGTTCAATCAGCGCCTCTGCGTATGGTTTCAGACTCTTACACAATACGCTCGTGACTTATAAGCAATAGGGAGAAGGCTTATGCCACGATAGTTTGTTCGCAGTGTGGGGCAAATTATACTGAGGGTCCAAACGTTAGGCATGCTCTCCAAAAGCCATATTTTGCAAATGAGTTGATGCATGCACCATCAATATTCCCACTTGTTGGGGTTAGTGAATCGTCTTCTTCAGTATCAGCGCTCGTGTTGTCGCCCTGCAGCAAACTTGAGAAGTGATCTGGCCATAACCTCAGTAGACTTTGAGGATCTGTGACAACGTTTCCATCATCATCTCTACATGCGTCATTTCTGTCCCTACAACACTCAACTCTCTCACTCTCACCCCTTTCAAAATCTTGCTTCTTGCGCTTCTTGAACAAGATCTTCTTCTCCTTTCTCCCTCTCTTGTAAGCATCTTCAACAGCATGTCTCGCACCAGCTTGCAGAGTTCTTCGGTAAGCGGCGTCCTTTGCAGCATTTGCTTCACTACAATCCTGGTACCATGGATTTCTCTTAGGAGGACGTCGGAATCCAATGACTTCTTCCGCGTGGCTTGAAGGGAGCGGGATATGTGCGCCCACATATCGCTGGTGCTTTCAGGCAGTGTGTTGGCGTAGCAGACAAGAGACTTGAGTGGAGAAAACATCCATTGTCTGTTGTAATTGCAGCTTCTTGATGTCCAGCTTTCTTGACGGAGTCGATCGGGAGACAGCCAGGATGCCTTGTTAATATCCCGATGGATGAAACCGGTGCTACGCACCATATTGTGCGCTGCAACGAAGCCAATTAATCTGAGACCATTTATAGAAGTGGTCTCATGTAAACTAAATCGCCCGATAGTTCCACCAAAGATCCCTTCTCGCCCAACCTTGGCGTATACAGTGTTCGTACATTCCAAGTGCATAGTCTCAAGTCTTTGTCCATTATACAGTTCCTTTGATCGTCAACGTTAGTTGGAATCCATTCCGAGGCATTTCCTACGCCAAAACCTAATTTAACGGCTTAGGAGACCCGCTACGCGCTTTAGTTTGCTAATCAACGGATGTTGAAAAACAATCCAGAGGAGGTAGTGCGTCGACTTGAGAAGATCAGGTACAAGAATCATGCTGGTATTCACCAAGTTAAAAAAAATCAGACACTTTGGTTCATATGCTATCCGCACCCACCCAATTAATTAATTATGAAGTATATTTCAAAAAATGATTTTACATTTTATTATGTTTTATAAATACCCTTTTCAAACGATAATATCATATAATTTAAGTGCTGCACACGTTTATTGTGTATTCTGTTAATATGTGTTACAAAAATCAAAACGATCGAATAGTAAACAGAGAAAATATTTAAGAAACAGTACCCAAACCTGAATTGGGCAAAGTGGGCGTGAATTAACTTAATTTTTTGTGTGATATCGTAAGAGCACCTCGTACATTGTTGGCTCAATCCCAGAGATATGCAAAGTCATCTATGTGGATTATAACACTGAAAAAAATAATTTTTTTTGTTGCTTTGCGTTATGAATCAATTGGTAGCTTCATGAGATCACTGTCTTTTGGCTTTCCTCTTGTAAGTTTGTTCTGGAGCATCCCTACGCAAAATTGTATCCTAGTGGATCCACGAGACCCTTGGCAACGACATTTCTCGAGGCTGAAGACTTCTTGTGGGCCAATTTACTAGGATATAATGTGATTTCCTATCCCTTCTGTCCCACATACATAAACATTTACCGTATTAGGTTCCAAGATTTATATTTATGTATATGCTTTACTTATAATGACCACTTAATTCGGAGACTAGTGAACATTACTTGTTCACTCGATACAGGCAAAATAAGGACTAAACTAAAAACGATTACGTGCAGATAACTGCAATATAAAGCTACAATTAACAGTTTTTTGCGTATAGGCAACAAAGCTATAATAGACTATGCGTTATTGCGCCTTATATATTTTCAACACTCCTTCTTAACGCGGAGTTCTATTGCATACCTATCATTTTATTTTATTTATTTATTTAATGTCAACTATTAACAGTCGACCAAAAATTACAATTTTTAATATAAATTAAAACTGAAATATTATAATTTAAATTTAAAATAAAATATTTAAGTAAAAAATTTAAGTTAATATCTGGGGTGTTCAAAATAAGAATATTAAATGATCCAACATTTGTTGCGAGGATTGGGAAAAACCCAGAAAAACCCAATCAGATCACTATGATTAGTAAAGCAAATTAGTGCAAGTTACTACGTCCTAAAAAGTTAAGGATATGGTTCTTAATCGTATCAAAAGAGGATTCTGAGTTGAATACTCGAAAAAGTCTGTTATAGTCAACATAGAGAACTCGCAAAGGTTCATGCAGAGAATAGTTAGTCTTACAAGTATTTAGAGAAATCGGTGTAAAGTTACGAGTACGTCTCAAAGGTACAGAAAAG
Source organism: Hirtodrosophila trivittata (assembly GCA_035045065.1). NCBI lineage: Eukaryota > Metazoa > Arthropoda > Insecta > Diptera > Drosophilidae > Hirtodrosophila > Hirtodrosophila trivittata. The sequence continues at coordinate 201,385 of JAWNNK010000203.1, read as the reverse complement.
TTAATTTGGCTCAATAGCAGAGATGAGTCAATTTTGCCAATTATTAATTTATGTAAAAATAGAACTCCCAGCATCATGCGACGGTTAGTAAGAGATGGGAGGTTAATTAATTGCAATCTACTGTGGTATGAAGGCAAATCAGTACCTGGAACCCAGTTAAAGCTGCGAAGAGCAAAAAGAAGAAACATCTTTTGAACAGACTCAATTTTGTCTTGGTGTACCGAATATTGAGGAGACCACACACAAGATCCGTATTCCAGAATAGGCCGAACAAGAGAAGTATATAGCAGCTTACTCGTATAAGGGTCGTCGAATTCCTTAGACCATCGTTTGATAAATCCAAGAGATTGAGTCGCCTTGTTGACTGTAAGCGCGATATGTTTGTCAAATTTAAGTCTATGATCGAGAAGAATTCCCAAATCGGTGACACAGTCTAATCTCTCAAGAGAAACCCGGTCGAGCATTTAATTAAATGTATGAGGCGTACTTCTATAGAATGGCATAACCTTACACTTAGAGCAATTCAGAAACAACAATTTGCATTTACACAAGGCAAAAAACAAATCCAGGTCCGATTGCAATAAATAAGGAGAGTTGTTGTCATTATATGATAAGCACAGCTGCACATCATCGGCGTACATTAGTACATAGGAGTGAAGCAAAATAGACGGGAGATCGTTAATAAATAAATTAAGAAGTAAAGGCCCAAGGTGGCTACCCTGGGGTACACCAGAGGTAACAAAGACAGGTTTAGACAGTGAGGATTTAAAAATAACTTTTTGGGTTCTACAAGAAATATATTCGGAAATCCACATAAGAAGGCTGTGTGGAAATCCGATAGTACCAAGTTTTTTAAGCAAGAGATAGTGGTTAACGGAATCGAAAGCCTTGCTGAAATCTGTGTAAATTACGTCAGTCTGCTTTTTGTTCTGAAAACCTTTAATAACAAGGGAGATAAGCTCAAGTAAGTTAGTGGTAGTAGATGTCGATTTCACAAAACCATGTTTGCAGGGTGAAATGATAGAGCTACATAAGTGTTGTAGTTGAGATGTTATCAGCTTCTCAAACACTTTAGGCATCGCGGATAATTTGGAAATACCCCTATAGTTCTTACAATCTGACTTTGAACCATGTTTGTGAAGAGGAATTATAAATGATTCCTTCCAAATGGTTGGGAAGATCGGATGAAGCCTGATCAGTATTTGCTTTCATGTCGCCATAAGAAACAGATGAGGGCAGTAAGGAAGTTTTTCGTTTAGTATTGACAAAGTTGTAGAACTGCCTAGGATTCTGAGCAAATTGCAAACGACAACGAATTAGGTACGTGAATTACAAACAACAAAATTTGTTCTGGCGATAACATAACGAGAAAAATCTGAAGGATTATTCGAACTCTTAAATCTTTTATAATATCTAGACTTCCCATTTTTAAGCATTGCTAATTCTTTAGAGAACCAAGGAGGTCTATTAGTTCTCCTGGGAAGCTGACAGTAGATTGATTTTAATTTACCTGTCATTTCTTTCTAACCGTCGCATGATGCGGGGAGTTCTAGTTTTACATAAATTAATAATTGGTAAAATTGACTCATCTCTGCTATTGAGCCAAATTAACTTTTCTGTACCTTTGAAACGTACTTATAACTTCACACCACTTTATCTAAATATTTTTTGACCACATTTGATAAGTGCTGCGTATTTTATAAATCTGTATTGATTTATTAAATTCAAAAAAGAAATTCAAGATATTATCTTTAACTGTACAAACCTGAGGCCTCACATATCTTTAAGTCGGGTACACTTGTATTACTAACTTGTATTTTAAGGGTAAAATACAAGTTAATTTATAAATGACTAAAAATAACTGTTGGTGTAGGAACAATAATAATACTGAAGTGAATGTATCTGACTCCGAGAAAGTTCTTAGCCCAGGTGATCCCTCTTACATTTTTACATAACTTTGCATCATATAAATATTGGAATATACATTCACATTACAAGCAAATTGCTAATTAAGCTTGTGTGAATTTTGCTGCGCCGGCGAAGTGAAGGGTATTCTGTTTAACTAAGTATTTAAGAACTGCTTAGTTTATTATCCAATCAATATTCAGCACAGATTAAATATTTTTTTTTTTTTTTTACTTTGCATTATTTATTGGATCTTCTCTTACGAGACTAACAATTATTTTACAAATCTTACAAAACTATAAAAAAAATCGTATATAACTATATATTAACAATTACATTTGCTACTGCTTAGAGCCTACTGGTCCCTAAGTATTTATCGTTGGGCTGAAAAGTCGTTGCGGTGAAGACGAGATCGGCTAGAAAACCGGCTTAGATCTCTTGCAAGATGATTTGGATGGGCAGAGAGCTTTATGAGGTACTTTTCTTTTATCTGGACTACGACGTCTCTGACTGGAGGGATGTTCGGGTCTCTATGGATGTATTCGTTCCGAACGTACCACGGTGCCGCAGTGATCGTTCTCAGAATTTTTGATTGAACCCTTTGGATGATGTCAATACTGCTGCTGCTAGCATTTCGCCAGAGCTGGGAGCCGTAGGTCCAGATCGGTCTTAGGACGGATTTATATAGCAGAACCTTATAGTCCAGGCTAAGGGGTGATCGTGCGTTGATAAGCCAATGGAGGCTGTTGGCCCTCAGCTTTAGTTGCGTCCTTTTAGCTTCAATGTGCCTGCGCCAGGTGACGCGTCTGTCAAGGTGTACGCCAAGATACGTTAATTTGGTTTGTTTTTGGGATTACAGTATTGTATAGTGTAACTGAAGGGCAGTCTTGTTTGTTTAAAGTAAACGTAACATGCTTGCATTTTTGCTCATTAATTTTTATTCGCCAGTCAGATAGCCATTTCTCAACAGTCGCCAGATATCCAGCAAGTTGTGCTGTTGCTCGCAGTGGGCATTTCGAACGACTTAGTATCGCGGTATCATCAGCAAATGTGGATGTTAACATTTGGCTACTCGTGGGGATGTCCGCTGTATAAAGGATGTATAGCGTAGGACCAAGAACCTGCCTTGGGGAACTCCAGCTTTTATGATATGCTCAACTGATATGGCAGCGTTGCATCTCACTGAAAATGCTCTGTTGTAAAGGTACGACTCTAGCAGATTGTGTGTGCAACTAGGGAGCATTGTTTTTATTTTATACATCAGTCCCTCTAGCCAGACTCTGTCAAAGGCTTGGGCCACGTCCAAAAATATCGCAGAACAGTACTCCCGATATTCAAATGCAGTACGAATATTAGATGTTATTCGGTTGACCTGCTCGATGGTTCCATGTTTTCCGCGGAAACCAAATTGATGTGTGGGGATTATATTGTGGTTATTCAGATATGGGATAATGTATGTTAGGAGACATTTTTCGAGGAGTTTTGATAAGCGTGATAGTAGGCTTATGGGCCTATATGATGCGGGGACCGTGTGTGTGGGGACCGTTTCCAGGCTTAGGTATCATTATAATGACAGATTTTTCCAATCTGTCTGGAAAATGGCCAAGCATTAAACAGTGGGCAGATGGTACAGACTGCGCAGTGAGGTAGTTCAATAATCATCTTCCGGGTTATTAGGTCGCATCCTGGTGACTTTTCGTTTGGAGTTGTTCTTTAATGATTTTAACAATCTCTTACGGTCTGAATATAATTGGAGAATACGACAGTTGGTTTTCGTCTGCTAGCTGCGGTAATGTGAATGCGTTCGTTGCAGGGTTTGGTTGAAATACATTTTGAAGATGCATGGCGAAAGTGGATGCTCTCCTCGTCACTGCGTGCCCACTCGTCTGCCAAGTTTCTTATTGGCATAACTGTTTCTACCGGTGGGCATAGTGATGGATGGGCTCTCCATAGTAGGTGTTTTGTACTTGATGGGGATAGTTTCTCTATATAGCTGCGATGGCAAAAGTCCTGCTCTTGTTTTAACGCTTTTGTAAGTTTTCTTGTGGCGTCTTTAAGCTTTTGTTTTGCGGATGGCGATCTGTGAGATTGCCATTCTCGTCTTAGACGACGCTTCTCTAGAACGAGCTGCTCTATTTGTGCTTTCGTCTTTCTTATCTTTGGCGGTGCATTTGTAGATTGTGGTGTTGCATTACGTGCTGCCGCAACTAGAACAGATTCCAGATGGTGTACAATATGATCTACATCATTTTTGTCATTGAGCCTTGGAATTGGTGCGATATGAGTGCTTAAATATTTTTTGTATTTAATCCAGTCAGTTCTGTATGATGTTAATCTGCATGACTGCTCCTCAAGATCCGGGCGCTGTAGATGATTTAGGAGTACGGGCGAGTGGTCAGATGATAGGTCCGAAAGGGATTCCGCGGAAATCAGATTGCGGGGAATATTTTTTGTTATGGCAAAATCAATTAAGTCAGGCAGTTTTTCGGGATCTGTTGTAAGTAGGTACTACCCGAAGAAACAAAGTCGAGCTTGTTACTTACAGTTGAGATTGCGTTATACAGTTGCTTTCCTTTTGGGGTCACAAAACGAGATCCCCAGTGCGTGTGCTTAGCGTTGTAGTCACCTGCTGCTATGAAACGTTCGCCTAGCGTGCTAAAGAAACCCATAAATTCGTCTTCGGATATTGTGAAGATAAAATATAAAATACATGAGCGACAAAAATACAAAATAATGCTGAAAAATTAATTTAGCTTTGAAAATAATTTGATCTTTTAGCTTTTATTATCTCTTTTATTATTTACGTTTGAAAGGACGGTCAGACTAGACAATACATATGTTTATAAAAAAATTCATATTCGACTCTAAAAATATATATATAAGCTAACACAATCACTCAGTTGCGAAGAGGCAGTTATGTTAACGCTCCAGAGCTTTTACGTTACAAGCTGAGCTTTAGATAAGAATTTTAGCTAGACTTAGAGAGGAATGAGTTACTTGATTTTGGAGCGTCGAGCGGATAGGTTAACACCACGCGACTCTGAAAAATATACTACTTCACGCAGAATTGCAGAAAGTATAAGTTAATATTAAATTAAATATCAAATAAATTATTATATTCCTAACGTCGCCGTATAAATTTATAATTTATACATATACAGTCGACCCTCAGATAACGAACTTAATTCGTTCCATATAAAACGTTCGTTAAGCAAAACCAATTTTCCCATATGTTGCTATGTAAAATAAATTATCAAAGTATATGTACTTACTCCCTTTCTAAGAAAAAGCTATCCAATGTCTGTGGCTCCTGGTAAAGCTTTAAAATTTGTTAAAAATGAGACACAGCACTATCGTTAAATAGGTCTGTGGCGCGTTTTGCAATTATTGGAGCAGGGTGGTTTTTTCTGCCTTTCATAGGCTAAATACAAGCCCAATGTCAGTTATGCCAAACCTTGCTTATTTTTCAATAATTTTTTGTTTAATTTGCAATGTTTTCATTATTTTTTTAGTCCAATTTTTGTTTGAAGTCATCTTTATATGTAATTTGATTAAATTGTATAAATTTGATCTTTACAAATAAAAATGCAAAGTAGAACTTGCATCTTGTTAAATTTATGAAAACAGCTGAAGCAAAAGTGGCAAGCTGCATAGGTTGCGCGGCTGAGTCCGATATTTTTTGCAAAACCCACCAAAAACCACAAGCAAACCACCACCCGGCCAACAAAGTGCAGCCGAAATTTCAAAAACAAAATCAATGTGTGCCTGATTTTTTGCCGTTCAAATTGAATATTTTTGACTCTAACGGTTAAACACATTTTTTTCAAATTTCGGTCTACGAAATTTCGTTCTCTAAGCGAAACGATTTTTGTTTTAAAATTTATTTCGTTATAAGAAATGTTCGCTATGCGAGGCGTTCGTTAACCGAGGGTCAACTGTGTATATATTTATACATATATAGATTGTATAGTATATTTATGTTTATAGAGTCGGATACGTATTTTTCTACTTGTTACATTCGTTGTCACCAAATTTATAACGGATTTCCCTTTTTATTTCCCATTTTTCAATTGGCTAAGGAACGTTTTAGTTATTTTGATTGCCTGCCATATTTTATTTCTATTTAATATTTCAGCTTATGTCTGCACGTAATAATCTGAGGGTCTGAGTATGTAAATAAAAAAATTCAGACTTTATCAAAATATGGTTGAATACCATGGGGTGTTTCAACTTTTAAAACTATTTGGCACCAGTCTTAAGTTTATTCTTTACTCTCATAGAAATGTATTTATGAAAATGACATTCATTTTTGATTGTGCATGTGTGTGATTTAAAATATATGTGCATATTGTGCACACATACATATTTATTGATAAACTTGCAAGTGTAATGTCATTTTTATATGTGCAATACTCTTTAAAATATGTGTATCTTCTCCTATGGGCATAAAAGGTTTATATGCATGCATGCATATAAATATATGTACGAGTGTTTGTACCTTCTTATATGCACATATCTGAATGCCAAAATGTAAGTTTTTTGGGAACATGTTTATGTTCATAAAAAAAAAAATTAAAAAAAGTATTATTGTAAAATAAGTATATATTATATATACATATATATTATATTTAGATATTTACATTAACATGAATATGTACACATGTTGTAACAAGATTTTCTATCAGCAAATGTACTTAATAAAACGAAATGAAATTAACATATGTATGAGTGTACTTGCGCGCATTCTGATTTCGGCGTTTAAATGAAACGTAAAACCAGAAAGCGCCTCAAAACAATCTCGGATCGAGTGGCACAAACATCGCTTGTCGTTTGGTACAGCTTAAAAGTACTCACATAAAGTTGGTGATTATTTAACAAAAGTTTTTGGAAGGGATAATAACCGACAAAATGTTTCTTGTAATACTTTATGTACTTGTCGGAATGGTACTAATAGTGACTTCCGCATCCTATGTATTAATTGCTTTCAAGTGTAAAAGAAGAGCAATTGTCAGAATTGGTCAATTAAATACGGAAAAAAAACTAAAAAAGTTTAATCAGGCACCTGGGCCACATCCTTGGCCAATACTCGGAAATTTAGATATTCTTGGACGATTCAACAATCCATTCGTGGGATTTGAAACATTGACTAAACACTACGGCGATATTTACTCTTTGACTCTTGGTCACACACGCTGCCTTATAGTCAACAATTTGGAATTGATAAGGGAGGTCCTGAATAAAAATGGGAAATTTTTTGGCGGACGTCCGGATTTTCAACGATACCATATACTATTTGGAGGCGACCGAAATAATTGTAAGTATATGTAAATCGGATGAATACCGCATGTATGTATAAAATACTAATATAACACTGAATGATGCTGAGGGAATCAAAATTATGAAATTCATTTGAATTCATTACAGGTTTGTATATTAAACAGACGTCTGTGCCTACAAAAATACTTGCAGACCTTATTTTTCAAAGCTTATGATTGCCAATTGTATGACTGCATATAATACATGTATATAAATTGACTCTAGTTAAAATACATAGATTAATAATAAGTGGAAGAGAAACTTTCTCTCACGAGCTTTCGTTCACTTAAGTTCTAATGTTTGACTTCACTTAAGTTTTAAAGTTTCAAATACAAAACTATTTCTTGTAGTTTTTCGACTATTGTCTTGGTAGTATATACCATATCGTACCATTGAAATATGATTGAAAAAATGGTAATGGGCTTGTGAAAATGTATCGAATAGCCAGAGTATGTTTGATTCAAATTTTGGAATTGTTGTGTTAACATGTGCTTAGCCGGTGTTTGTGCCCCATGAATACGAAATCCTAATAAAGAAATAAAGTGAAAGCACATGAATAAAGTTGGAAATAATAAAGTTTCTTGTGTGGTCAGAATAAAGTAGGTACAAAACTATAGAACGGCCGCACAACAGCACTCGCAAATATTCGTTTGTGAGTTCTTATGCATTCTTTCAATCGTAAAGTTATTGTTCCTTTTTGGTTCGTATGGACAAATTCTCCATTCACAATTGTGCGTATAAGTGGTAAAAGTAGTACGACAAAATATTTAAGCGGCAATTGATATATAGATTGTCGATGGGAAAGATTATATTTTATTAATTTTTATTTTTGTGTTTTATGACAAAGAAATAGTTTGTTATTTAATATAGCTATGAATTCGAATAATCTGTGACAGTTGGTTCAACAGCTTCTAATGCGATTTTTAGGTGAAATGTCAAATGGCGTGCTTTTAACTATGGAATGCTCTTAAGACCTTTAACACATTGAAAATTCGGTTGAATGGTTAATGAAGAGGAGCAAATTTATGTAAAAGGCAGAACGAAGCATCTCCGACCCAATTTATATTAATTTGTTTAATTTAGAACCGGATACCTGCAACCGACTAAAAGATAACAATTATTTTAAAAATAAGAAAAAAAAAAAGTAAGCTTAAAATTTATAAAGTTTGGTGGCATTACGAAATACAAGATATTTTTTTAAACTAAATTAATCCAATATATGTTGCAAGGATTAGAGACAGCCCAATCAGAATAATAACTAATAGTAATAGTACGTAGCACCGAAAGTGCTATGAAACATTAATTTGCCGAAGGGAATTTTCAAAAAAAAAGCATGAAAGTTTGAATTATAATGTGTATAATATTCAAACAGACGGGAGCTCATTGATGAAAGTGTGAAAAATAATGAATCAAACTGATACCTTAGGTGGTCACAGTAGAAGTTACATAAACTGGATATAAATTGTACATCTAGAAACAACTTTATGGGTTTTACGTTTAAAGTAGGTAGAAATTTGAGGTAGAAGAGGATAAGAAGTTAGTTTAGAAAGTAAAATATTATGGTTTGCTGAAGTCAGTATAAATGACGTCTGTTTTGCATTTTGGAACGTATCATGGATATGAGATGAAAATACTAGCAAGTATGTCGTAATGGACTGATCCTTTACAAAATTCTGGAATAGGAGACAACTTTGCCGTACCTGAGTACTTAGAGATACTAAATATAATATTGAACAGTTACATAATCGGCCAAAAAGTTTAGTGCTTTGTGACATTAGGGGCAGGTAAATTAGTAGAGAAGCATAGAAGTGAAGACTTCATTCGAATCTTTGGGTTAATCTTATGATCAACCATGTGCGCACTTGGTATACTACAATTTGAATTATTCCCCTTTTTTGATAAGTTTCCTATAAGAATAAATTGTGTATTAATATTGCATACATATGTATGTACAAGTCCATAATATAAAAATTTAAGCCTTGCGTAAAGTGCACACTTGTATTAAATATTTTGCGACCTTGTCGTACAAAAATCATTTTATAAACATTTTAATTTTTATATTGGATTCCTAAGGTCTGATACTAAAATAGCCTCGTACCCTAAATCAATAAAATATTACTTAATATATTTTGATATACAACTTTTTCATACTAAAACGTATTTTTAAAAATTTACTTTTTATACGGGCTTTCGGTAAATGTCATTAATAAATCTTTAGCGTACAAATCAAAATTACGGAACTGTTTAAAGGCCAGCGCACACATCATATTTAAAAGAATAATCTCGTCTTTACATTCTTACTTAAGTTGGCGAATGATTAATAACCCAACCATTTTAACAGAAGTAAAACGAGTAGGGATGTTTGAAATACTACACTCAACTCAAATAATGCTAATATAAGTGACTGGGAGGATGGGTGCCTGAAGGTTAAAAGTGGAAGTAGGAATGATCCCGATAGGCGCGATAGTAAAAGCAGTTAGTGACTGGGCTGGAGATAGAACTAATTACAGACGTGAAAGACAAGAAACCAATAGTTGGTGAAACTGCGGGTACTATGCTTTACGGAAACTATAGACGCTGCAGTGAATTCAGATGAATCAAGCAGCAGTCTTGAAACTGTAATGCTCATAACCAGTGGGAAATATACAGGAGCAGTATAATCGTAATACAACTACATTTTTAAAATTATAGTATAGTGTTTAAAAACATGAAATATAGAAAAGAGCAGAAAAATATTTTAGGTAATTTGAACATCGATATATCGACTAGTGCTAATGGATACTCTAATAGACCGTTTCACTAGGAAGAAACAACTGATAAATGCGAACAAATCCTTTAATCGTACAACTGGTTAAAATATATGTCGTCTAAAATAGTGAATAAAGTTCTGTTTACTTTTTGTATTTCCTTATCAGCTGTAATTAAACCATTGTTTGTTATTGAGCAACTCGAAGTATACTAATTTTATTCTTACAAATCCTAGTTCTTTTATGCCTAACAGAGAGCGTACTTACACTATTCTTATTACTACTTTAACCCGACTAACGGAAGCACATCGCTGATAGGGTCGGGATATATTTCGTGTTCGTGTACGTACTTGGATCACACCGTAATATTGACACGCATACAAGTGGTCATATGATCTATTTTATTACGGTGCGTTGTGATTAAATGATACAACATGTACTTCCACCTAAAAATATATGTTTAATTAAGAATTGATATGTATGTATGTTTAACGTAAGTTTAAAGATTCTGTCAAGGGCCAGGAAAGGTTGTGGCCAATTGTCTCATCTTATAGTACTTATGTGATTTGTCTTAATTTATGTTCCATGCTTTTTGCAATTTCGATAAAATACTTTAATATTAATAGAACTGGAAGAGAAAATTTATATTCGCTTTCCACTTTTGAATTTTCTTTCCAAATTTTGGTTTTGAGCAGCTGAATATATAATTTTTATTGCTTCTTTTTATTGTGGTGTAAGACGATAAAACCATACGAAAGTTGTCACTTTTTTCTTCAAGCTAAGTTGCACAGCATTTCGATTCTTTAGACCCCACTAAGACAATCCTAATATTAAGCGGTACTAACTAAATTTGTCACTGACTCATTGCACTTTCGCTTGGGTTCTTGTGAAAACAGTTTTATCAGATACTTCATTTTTTTGTTGTTGTCATACAATCAATAAAATTTTATTAAAATATGTCAAAATGCAAATACATTCTATTATTCTTTTCTTCACAGCTCTTGCACTTTGCGACTGGTCATTACTTCAACAAAAACGTAGAAATTTAGCACGGCGCCACTGCTCACCACGTGAATCATCGTCATATTTTTCAAAAATGTCACGTATTGGCTGTAATGAAATTGATAACTTATTGCAAACACTGAAAAAAGTTATCAAGCCTGGTCAACCCTTTGATGTAAAACCTCTCATTCTTAAAGCATGCGCGAATATGTTTAGTCAATATATGTGCTCAATCAGGTTTGATTACGAAGATACGGAGTTTAAAGAGGTAGTTCAGTTTTTCGACGAGATTTTTTGGGAAATTAATCAAGGATATCCATTAGATTTTTTGCCGTGGCTTTTACCATTTTATGGTAATCACACGAAAAGAATATGTCATTGGTCGACAACAATTCGTAAATTTATTTTGGAACGGGTTATAAATCAAAGAGAGGTGAATATCGATATAGATGAACCTGACAATGACTTTACAGATGCACTATTAAAAAGCTTAATCGAAAACAAAAGCGTGTCCCGAAATATGATTATTTTTATGCTTGAGGACTTTTTAGGGGGACACTCAGCTGTAGGAAATTTGGTCATGTTAGCTTTAGCCTATATAGCAAAAGATCCAATTATTGGTGACAAAATACAGTGTGAAGTGGATTGTGTATCTAAAAACGGTATGCGAAGTATTAATCTACATGACATGGATAAAATGCCATATACTATGGCTACCATATTCGAAGTATTGCGATACTCATCTTCTCCCATTGTTCCACATGTAGCTACAGAAGATACGCAAATATCAGGATTCGGTGTTACCAGCGGAAGCATTGTGTTTATAAATAATTATGTGCTTAACATGAGTGAAAAGTATTGGAATAACCCTGATAAATTTTTCCCAGATCGATTTTTAGAAAATAAATATAACGGTGTACCCATAAAATTTAATGGTGAAAGAAGATATTCCGAAGAATCTGATTCTGGAATTGAATTCGAAAGAGATGCAGGCACTTATCATTCCACCGCCAATGAAAGGTTTACACCAACCCAAATTATTGGTCATAAAAAAAGAGTGGACTATGAGCCTAATAACTTTCAATTAAGGAAAAATATTCCACAATTTCTACCATTTAGTATTGGGAAACGTACTTGTATTGGGCAAAACTTAGTGCGTGGATTTGGGTTTGTTTTGCTGGCGAATATTTTACAAATGTATAATATAAATAGTTCTGATCTTTCGACAGTTAGGATGCAATCGGCTAGTGTAGCACTGCCAGCTATCTGCTTTCCCTTAGTACTGACGCCACGAATGTAATATAGTATATGTATACCATTCGTAGTGTAAATTTATTATGTGATTGATAAATATATAGTTATAAGTATAAGAATAAATTATTTTAGGATGTATCTAATTGAGAAAATATATATAAAATTTCATTGAGCTGATAGTACAGTTGTTGTTTTTTCTCTTGTTCAAACTTTTTTTATTAACTAGTTACTGCACAGAAGAAGAATACAATGCGCTCTAAATTGTAAATTGTACCCATATCTGCATAGAACTTTTTTAAAAATTAATAAAAAAAAAACAAACTTGTAAGGACTGAATTAAAATAGTTATAGATTTTAGCCAATTTATTATATATGTATTTTTATTCAGTGAATCTGGCTGAAAACATGATAAATGTTTTTAACTAGATGCGTCATCTATATAGTGTCTTTGAAATATAATAAGCGGAAAAAAACTCTGTGCATTCTATAAACTTAGTAATCTAATAAACTTAGAAGTTTAAATATATTTTCACATACAAATTTTTGTTATAGATACATGTTAGAGTTTTTATAAATGTAATTATCACACTTAAACCTTTCCTTTTTAAAATTGTATTATAAATATTATCTTTGATTCCAAACAATTAGTGTGCTACGTTAATAGCTGATGTAGAATTTTGCCAAAATACGTATATTTATTTATGTCGTACTAGTGACTTATTAATATCTTTTGTTACTTAAGCCTACATATATAGATTTTTTTTTACAAAAAAAAAAACAGCGCAAAATATTTAATTTGATTAAACTTGTAAAAAAAAGTTAATAATAGTATGGACGATTTATTTAATTGAGGGAAAATTAATTTTTAGTAAATTTAAGGCAGTTGACTACAAGATAGACTTTAATTATATAAGAGAATTGTAAGTAAATTTAATTGTACATTAATAAATATGTTGCATATTATTTTTAAGAAATGATCACATTCAAATTATAAAGAATTCTAGCCTATTACCTATGTTTGTCTTTTATTATGACTAAATTGTGTAACTGTTCTCTCTTGGTAACATTAATCTTTGCCTATAGGATCAATTCGGTTGACCCAACAGTATTTTTAATGCTGTTTCTCTTGTATGTAATCCAATAACCTAAATTATCTTGTACCCTCCAGTAGTCATGAGTTTTTAGATTGCATTCCTGATTTTTCAATATTTCAGATGAACCCAATTAAAAACCATCTGAATAGGATTCTAGACCTTATTTTTATAAATGACCATGCAAACTCATGCGTCTATAGAACTTCGCCACTTACTGTCCCCGAAGAACCTCATCATCCATCTATTGAGATTTGTATTTCACTTCTTGTTCCTTCTTTACTACCTCGTCAGCAAGTAACACGTCCTTGCTTTCGTAGGGGTAATTACTCCCTACTTAATGATCTTATTCTTTCAACTGACTGGACTTTTCTTAATAGAGTCACTGATATTGATATTGCCCTTGGCACTTTTTATGATATATGGTTATGGCTCGAGATGTTCATGACCATCTTGCTTCACCATGCAATTTAACTTTTCAAAAATGTATGATAATGTACGAAATAAATTTTTAAAATTGAATAGCGTGGCTAAGCTCTTGAGTGATTTTGACTCAAGCGCTGAGTTGCTTTGCCAATATAAATTTGAGTCCCCACCAAATCCTCAACCTTTGTTGTTAAATATGCCCTCTTCAGTTAATTCTGTCCTATCGTCCTTAACATCACCGGTGACTTCACGTCATCTGGATGTTTCGTCCATACTTTCATTGTCGCCGTCTCCAGGCAATTTGTGTTCTATTATTTCTCCTGCGCCATCGCCTGATGCGGCGACTATCTCGCCTATCTTAGATCCCGTCCGTAACTTAGTGTCGTCCCCAAAGTTAGTTTCTAGTAGAAAACGTAGACCCCTACGTAATTCCGCTACAGCCGATAGTGGCGATAATGTTGCACTGGCAACTATACCAGCCCCTATGCTGTCGGTTTTAGCCCCTTGAAAGCAAATTTTTGTGTCTAGATTATCCGCAGACACAACTTGTGATTCCATTAAGGCATATATTGCTACCAAGTCGTCTGCTAGTGTATCCTGTACTAAATTTAATTTTGCTACGCCTCGTGAAATTGCGTCTTTCAAAATTAGCTTTTCATTTGATGCCTTTCCAGTCATTTGTGACCCAAAATTTTGGCCACCACATATGGTTGTTCATGAGTTTACGCCCAAACGGCGAACTGTGCCATCTGTTGCACTTCCAGCCCCTAGTTCTGCTTTAGTATCTGAGGCTGTATCAAAATAATAGGTTCGAGTCCCGTTTCTTTATACATTCATTACCAGAATATTTTAGGCCTCTTACCGAAGCTTAAAAATCTTTATTTGACTAGCTTTTCCCTTAATTTTGACATTATCGTTTTATCAAAGACGTGGTTAACTCCTAGCATATCTGATATCAAAATTATGTCAAATCGATACTCTGTATTTAGACATGATCGACAGGTACGTCGTGGTGGTGGCGTGCTAATCGCCGTCCAATCGTCCTTTCAGTCTGATCGTATTTCATTTAATATGCCTTCAGATATTGAAATTGTTGCTGTTAAAGTAACATCTTTAACACAATCTATTTACATTGTTTGCTCCTACATTCCCCCATCGTCTGATTTACATGTTTACATGCAACATATTACATGTATAAAAGAAGTGTCTCTTCTAGTGAAGGATACTGATATTTTCATTGTGCTTGGTGATTTCAATTTACCCAACATCTCATGGACTTATTCCAATAACCTAAATTATCTTGTACCCTCCAGTAGTCATGAGTTTTTAGATTGCATTCCTGATTTTTCAATATTTCAGATGAACCCAATTAAAAACCATCTGAATAGGATTCTAGACCTTATTTTTATATATGACCATGCAAACTCATGCGTCTATAGAACTTCGCCACTTACTGTCCCCGAAGATCCTCATCATCCATCTATTGAGATTTGTATCTCACGTCTTGTTCCTTCTTTACTACCTCGTCAGCAAGTAACACGTCCTTGCTTTCGTAGGGGTAATTACTCCCTACTTAATGATCTTATTCTTTCAACTGACTGGACTTTTCTTAATAGAGTCACTGATATTGATATTGCCCTTGGCACTTTTTATGACACATTAAACTTACTCTTGGACGTGTGTATCCCTAACTACACCCCGTCGTTAAATCTGTCAAAGCCCTCTTGGTTTTCTCGCAGACTTTCGTACTTAAAAAATGTTAAGTCTAAAAAGTACAAGACTACTGGCTCTAGCGTTGATTGGTATAAATATTCTGTTGCCAAGTCAAACTTTGCCCTCCTAAACTCTGTATGTTACGAGAATTATCTTGCTCGTTTTAAAATACAGTTTTCTCGCGATCCTAAGCAGTTTTTTAATTTTGAAAATTTGAAAAGAAAATCTTCAATTTTACCTTTATCTTTTTTTCTAGGGCTAGAGAAAGCTTACAACGATTCTGCTGCAGTTGATCTCTTTGCTAACTTTTTCCAATCTACTTTCTCACCTATTTCCTCCTTCAATTCATCTTATCCCTATAATATTCCTGCCTCCAACTTTGTCTTCACTCCTACTATATCTTATGACTCTCTAACCGCTTCTATGAGTTCTTTAAAAGCTTCTTTCTCTCCTGGGCCTGACAACATTCCTAGTTGTGTCCTTAAGGAGTGCTGCTCTTCTCTGGCTGAACCGTTGCTTAAGCTATTCACTCTATCTCTTGAATCCACTAGGTTCCCTGTTCGTTGGAAAGATTCATATCTAATCCCACTCCATAAGAATGGTAACAAGTCTGACATTTTAAACTATAGAGGCATCGCAAAGTTATCTGCAATTCCAAAATTATTTGAAAAGATTCTCGTTTCAAATTTACAGCATTGCTGTGAATCAATTATATCCCCTGCCCAACATGGCTTTGTACAAGGTCGTTCCACTGTGACCAATTTACTGGAATTTCCCACTTTGGTAAATGATGCATTTTTTTAAAAAAAGTCAATCCGATGTTATTTACACGGATTTTAAGAACGCTTTTGACTCTGTCAATCATAGTCTTCTTATCTTTAAACTCGATTGCCTAGGTTTCCCACCCTCCTTATTATATTGCATTTCCTCTTATTTGAAAGATAGAACCCAAAATGTGTTACTGAGGTCTTCTACTTCGAGGCCAATTTCTGTCACTTCTGGTGTACCCCAAGGTAGTCATTTAGGACCCCTTTTATTCACTCTTTTATTAATGATTTACCTACCACCCTTTCTCATTTCCATTGTCTCATGTATGCAGATGATGTTAAGCTTATCTGTTCATACACTGATCCCACCCAAAACTTTTTGCAAGAGGATTTGAGTGCTTTGCAAATCAGTTGCTTGACCAATCAGTAGCATCTTAATTGTGCAAAATGTATGTTTATGACATTTAGTCGTGTTAGACCCTCTTTAGGCTCCTATACGATTGACAATATTCCATTGCAACGTATATCTACGGTTAAAGACTTGGGTGTCTTATTTGACTGCAAGTTGAATTTTAATTTGCATATCTCTTCTATCACGAATGAAGCCAAGGGAGTTTTTGGATTTATTAAACGTTGGTCAAAGGATTTCAATGATCCTTTTACCACAAAAATCCTTTACATTTCTCTTGTTCGGCCGATTCTAGAATACTGTTCGTGCGTCTGGTGTCCTCAGTATAGTGCCACCCAGGATCGAATTGAATCCGTTGAAAAGCAATTCGTGCTGTCCGCTTTACGTGGACTAAACTGGGACCCCAATCTTCGTCTACCGTCATACTCCAGTAGGCTTCTTCTTCTTAATCTTCCTTCTCTAGTTAATCGTAGAAAAACTCTTAATGCTGTTTTTCTACACAAACTGATTATAGGAAATATAGACTCTGCCTTCCTTTTAGGTCGTCTTAGTTTTTCTATTCCTCGTCGTTGTACTAGGAACTATATCCCATTGTCCCTTCCTACATGCACAACAGATTACGCTTTACACAGCTCTTTCCACGCTTTATGTGTTAACTATAATAATCTACACAACGTGATGTCAAGTGCATCTTCTCTTCTTTATTTCATTTATTTCTCATTTTATATTTATAAACTCAATAAGAATAATATTTGACTATTTTAATTTTGTATAAGTTTTTCCTTTTTAATTTTTTATATATTTTTTTTCTGTATGTATTTATTTATTTTATATCAACTAATAACAGTCGACCAAAATTTGAGAGTAACAGTAAAATTTTAATATAAATTAAAATCAATATAATATAATTTAAATTTGAAATGAAATATTTAAGTAAAAAATTTAAGTTAATATCTGGGGTGTTCAAAATGAGACTATTAAATGATCCAACATTTGTTGCGAGGATTGGGAAAAGCCCAGAAAAACCCAATCAGATCACTATGATTAGGAAAGCAAATTAGTGCCAGTAACTACGTGCTAAAAAGTTAAGGATATGGTTTTTAATCATATCAAAAGAGGACTCTGAGTTGAAGACTCGGAATAGTCTGTTATATATATATATAATTTGATGATGACGATTTTGTCACAACAATAACTGATGACTTAGACTCAGAGTCTGAAGATGTAGCTGAATATGATAGGATCAATTTTTTACGGGTTATTCCGGGAGGCTGTCTGGAAGAACAATAACAATTCTTATCGACTCAGGGGAAGCAAAGAACTACATAAAGCCGATTGAATGCTTAAAAGGTGTTCCCCTTTCAGCGTGGGCTCAATCCCCGGCTCAAGCAAAATTTCAAAAAAATGCAAAATCAATATCCTGGGAATTACATGACGAATGTGGAAACAAAAAAATGCGCGTGGTGATCGACTTCTGAAAACTGAATGAGTTGACTGTGGACGACAATGATCCAGTAGACCGAAATACTTTACCACTTTAGACATAAAGATAGGCTTCCACCATATTAATTTAGCAGAATGCGATCTCCATAAAACCGCGTTCTCGGTGAACGGAAGAAATTATGAATTCTGTTTACTGCCATTTGGTCTTAAGAATGCATCCAGAATCTTCCAAAGGACGACGTTCTCCGTGAGCAAATCGCAAATCATGCAATGCTTCTGTAGATCGTTTTTTCTGAAGACGAAACTGATCATGTCAAACATCTTGACTGAGTCCTCAAAGCTCTCTCAGATATGAGAGTTGCCGGAGACAAGACACGCACTGATCATTAGCCCCTGACCTATGCCCTCTCTGATAAAAGCCCAAATGGAAAAATCAGGAGGTGGAAGGCATATATTGACGATCATAATGAAAAATTGCATTTTAAGCCCGGGAAAGATAATTTTGTGGCCGAAGCCCTCTCTCGCCAAACTATAAACTCTCTGTAACAAGAAACAGACACCGATGCTGGCACAGTTCACAGCGAGAAATCTCTTTCCTTTGCCATTGAGGCCTTAGCTATACTCCTCAATTGTTTCAGAAATCAACTGATTTTGACGAATCGACTTATCCGCTGGCATGCAAGCTTATACTTTTCGGCGGAAAAACCCGTCACACCATATACTTTACTAACAAAAACTCCTTACTAGAAGAAGAAGCAATCTCAGCCGTTAACCCAAACGTTGTCAACGCAATCCCCTGCAAACTTTCCACCCTCGCAACAATTTATTTTTTTTTTTTTTTTTTTATTTATTTAATGTCAACTATTAGCAGTCGACCAAAAAATTACAATTTTTAATAAAAATTAAAACTTAAAATATATTTTAAATTTAGAATGAAATAATTAAGTAAAAAATTTAATTTAATATCTGGGGTGTTCAAAATAAGAATATTAAATGATCCAACATTTGTTGCGAGGATTGGGAAAAACCCAGAAAAACCCAATCAGATCACTGTTATTAGTAATGAAAATTAGTGCAAGTTACTACGTGCTAAAAAGTTAAGGATATGGTTCTTAATCATATCAAAAGAGGACTCTGAGTTGAAGCCTCAGAATAGTCTGTTATAGTCAACACAGAGAACTCGAAAAGGTTCATGCAGAAAGTAGTTAGTATTACAAGTATTTAGAGAAATCGGTGTAAAGTTACGAGTACGTCTCAAAGGTACAGAAAAGTTAATTTGGCTCAATAGTAGAGATGAGTCAATTTTGCCAATTATTAATTTATGTAAAAATAGAACTCCCAGCATCATGCGACGGTTAGTAAGAGATGGGAGGTTAATTAATTGCAATCTACTGTGGTATGGAGGCAAATCAGTACCTAAAACCCAGTTAAAGCCGCGAAGAGCAAAAAGAAGAAACTTCTTTTGAACAGACTCAATTCTGTCTTGGTGTACCGAATATTGAGGGGACCACACACAAGATCCGTATTCCAGAATAGGCCGAACAAGTGAAGTATATAGCAGCTTAGTCGTATAAGGGTCGTCGAATTCCTTAGACCATCGTTTGATAAATCCAAGAGATTGAGTCGCCTTGTTGACTGTAAGCGCGATATGTTTGTCAAATTAAAATTTATAATCGAGAAGAATTCCCAAATCGGTGACACAGTCTAATCTCTCAAGAGAAATCCGGTCGAGCATGTAATTAAATTTGTGAGGCGTACTTCTATAGAATGACATAACCTTACATTTAGAGCAATTCAGAAACAACAAGTTGCATTTACACCAAGCAAAAAACAAATCCAGGTCCGATTGCAATAAATAAGGATAGTTGTTGTCATCATAAGATAAGCACAGCTTCACATCATCGGCGTACATTAGTACATAGGAGTGAAGGAAAATAGACGGGAGATCATTAATAAATAAATTAAAAAGTAAAGGCCCAAGGTGGCTACCCTGGGGTACACCAGAGGTAACAAAAACAGGTTTAGACAGTGAGGATTTAAAGAGAACTTTTTGGGTTCTACAAGAAAGATATTCGGAAATCCACATAAGAAGGCTGTGTGGAAATCCGATAGTACTAAGTTTTTTAAGCAAGAGATAGTGGTTAACGGAATCGAAAGCCTTGCTGAAATCTGTGTAAATTACATCAGTCTGCTTTTTGTTCTGAAAACCTTTAATAACAAGGGAGGTAAGCTCAAGTAAGTTAGTGGTAGTAGATTTCGATTTCACAAAACCATGTTGGCAGGGTGAAATGATAGAGCTACATGAGTGTTGTAGTTGAGATGTTATTAGCTTCTCAAACACTTTAGGCATCGCGGATAATTTGGAAATACCCCTATAGTTTTTAACATCAGACTTTGAACCATTTTTGTGAAGAGGAATTATAAATGATTCCTTCCAAATGGTTGGAAAAGAGCACGAGTTAACAGACAATTCAAATAATTTAAGCAAGGGAATTCAAAACAACCTAATAAAAAAATTCCTTGCAACAAAACTTTGGCACTGTAAAAGGTGGGTAACGGATATTACAAGCCAAAATGAGCAGTTGGAAATATTCATGACAGAACATAATAGACCGCATAGAGCAGCGCAGGAAAACGTTAAGCAAATACTTAACGATTATTACTTAAATGGCAAAAATGGCAAAAGAAGTTGTACTAAATTGTAAAACCTGCACTCAAGCCACGCAACAGACACCCGAGAAATCAAGTCTTTGGGATTACTCCAATCGCCTCTTTCACCGGTGAAATGCTCCACTTCGACATTTTCTCGACCTAAAAGAGAGACTTTTGCTAACGTGCATAGACAAATTTTCGAATTTTGCTGTGGTCCAACTCATTCCGTCAAGAACCATTTTTGACCTAAAGGGTCCAATCATTCTGTTAATGGACATTTTTTGAGACACAAAGACCATCTTCTGCGACAATTCGCCGCCGCTAAATTCAGAAACTTCAATGCCTTTGCTTAAAAATCAGTTCATAGTAGACATAGTAAATTCCCGCCACTTCAAATGAAATTGCCAGGTGCTGAAAGTTGCAAAAACAATAGTCGAGACCGTTGAACTCATTATAAGGGCAACTATTGAATACAACTGATTGGTACACTCGGTTTAAACAGATAGGGAGAAAAAATAAAAAAAATTGATAAGGCAAATCAGTTACAGTTAGAGAAATATACCCCAGGTAGGCAGAATAGGGTATTTGAAGTTGGTGAAAAGTCTTCTTAAAAAGCAACGAAAGACTTGGGAACAAGCTCAGTCCATTGTGCACTGAACAAAAATTTCAGGCCGACTTTGGAATTTCAGTACTTGTCAACGAATTGATTGTACATAAGGTCAAAATTAATTAACAATAGCCAGACATTCGTTCCTTAAGATCGTCTTATGTTTTATAATTTTGGTACCGTCTGTCTGTTATTCCTGTTTCTCGACCCATGGCCCATGGACTGTTGGCGGATGACGGAAGAGACTAAAGAGAAACTAGGCCTCTTACCCCAATCTCACATGAAAAAACTACTAGACATGGACATTGACCAAATTACGACATTGCTGACTGAATTACGGGTTCACCATAGGATAGCGAGAAGACATTTGGGGTACAGTTTTAAAAGTGGGAACACCGGACGCGAACGACCGAAGGAACTTAAAATTATCCGAGTTACAGTTGATCAAAGCGAATAATAAATAAAAGTAAATAAATACTTAAGGCCAAATTCAAATTAACCTTTTGTCCCATACTGTAAACAAGATTCTAACAACAACAAAACAATCGTAGGTAGACACTGCGCTTTTATATAAACCACTTTTAGCTAGAAAAAAAAAGATTATTGGGGAACTAGAAAATATGATGCTCACGATAACACTCGCCAAAGAAAACATTGTAAGTCCTTCTGTTCTAGATCATTCCGACATCAGGTCTATTATGGGTGAACACCCCACAGTAGAAGTCGCTATAATAAGTTGAATGGAAGTGTCTTAAATAAAAGTGTATCAGTCCAATAGCATTATCCATATTCTGATTGATTACCATAAAGCTAAGATGATATGTAATAAGTTAAAAATCCTCCCAGTCTCCCATAATAATAGCATTCTACAAATCACGGAATACGTAGTCGACGAATGTGGAAAAAGCATTGTGGTTTAACAGGATGTCAGGCAACTACATTTGCGTCATTTTGTGCAGTGTCCGAGTTTGATATTTATTTAATGTGAACTTTTATCAGTAGACCAAAATTTGAGAGAACCATTAATATTTTAAATATAAATTAAAATTGAAATAAAATAATTTAAATTTGAAATGAAATATTTAAGTATAAAATTAAAAATAATAAAAAACAAGAATAATTTAATAAATAAGGAGAGTTGTTGTCATTATATGATAAGCACAGCTTCACATGATCCGCATACATTAGTACATTGTCTTTACAAAAAACTATCTATTTATGTATATACGAATACATAAGTATATTTTGCGAATAGAAAATAATAAAAAAAACATTATTAAATGAAAATGGCTTTTTTGTCTTTTAAATTATAAATATATATATTTGTGAAAAAAAAAATGGAGTCGAAGGTGCCGTTACTAGTACTCTAAGCACCCCTAATTGGGCGCCCATAAATCGTTTTGCACGCAATTGACCTTTGATTTTCGGGAACAAGAAAAAGTCGCTGGGTGCCAATTCAGGACTGTATGAGTCACAAATTTGATGTTTTCGCTGTTCAAAAATTCACCTATTTCTTGATCTGTGTGAGAGTTCGCATTGTCATAATGGAGAATGATTGGTTTTACGATTTATCCGATGACTTCCGGTAGTTACTGGTCGTGTACCACTGTGCTTCTTCCATGCACAACCTTTGTTGAATTTGGCTCGTCTTTGAATACCCACACACATTGCTGTTTTTTTCCGGCCCATACGCATATATGCCTTATCCCTCAGCAAAATCGAATGTATTACACTATACGAGCGATATACGGTGATTTTTGTTGCTGACTTATCGGCATACAAAGAAATTCAATCATCGACACATCCTTGTTGACATAATCTACGTTGAAAGTTGTGAATAAATAATTCAACGACAACCTTCTCTTGAAATTTCCATGTTTTCGCCGAACTTAAATTCATTACTCACTGTAAACAAAACAGATGGCAATTATTGAAAATAGTGTTGCCAGTTCCCGAAATATATATACATATATATTATATATTATATTATATCTTTTTTAAAGGCAATACTTTGTGCTCCTATTTCTACTTTTACTGCTGCTTCTGATACTGCTGCTGCTACTACCGCTTATGCTGTTGTGCTGCCTTTATTGTTGTTGCAGCTCCTGAGACAATTCAATTCAACCATAAAAAAATAACACCTCGGTTTGCAACACTTGTAATACAAGTACAAGAACGACCCATATTTACCAAATATAATATATAAGTCCACCTATAATCCAAACACTGAGCCTATTTAAGCAATGTTCAGTTCAGTGCAAGTGCACTACAATCCACTCTTTTAAAGAAAAAAAAAACATTAACACTTAGCAATAAGGAACAATTTTAATATTGGCTAAACGCCAGGTGCGCTTGCACATATTACATATTAACAAGTTCAGTCTAGTTACTAGACGTACACAATCTCCCAAAATGGAGAAACAACAGGATCCTCCGGATATATATATATAGCTTACAGAAATCAAAACATACATATTCCTGGACCCAAATATTTGATTATGGAGCGCAACACCAATAACGATGAAACACCAGCATATGTCTCACCATTTATTATAAAGAAAATGATAGATTATACTTGCAGTGGTAAAATGGAGTTACATGCATTGGCACACTACTGATAAAAATAAAAGATCACAAGCAAACCATCAGCTACACCAACTGTCTTTACTCTATGACAATATTCCCATAACAGTCAGTGATTATGACAAATTTAGCCAAAGCAAAGGCATAATGTACTCAAACGAACTCAGAGATATACAAAAAATAAAACGAAATTCTCATGGAATTAGAAACACACGGTCTCTGCGAGATACGAAATATAAAGAAGCAGACGGAAAACAGCCTCATGGAAACTGACCTGATAATTCTTACGTTTGTTGCACACAACCTTCCCGAATATGTTTCGATTTGATATGAAAGGACCCAAGTAAGACCTTACATCCCATTATCTTTATGCTGCAACAACTGTCTCAAACTCGGACATAGGGACAAAGTATACAAGGGCTCTAAAATATGCATACTCTGCGGTGAAGTTCAACACACGAAACCTAACTAGATGAGAACCTGTTAGAATAGATTACCTTGATTCAAAAAGTACATAATATCAATTATTCATTGATTGCCAAATAAAATGTTTTTAGTAAAAAGAACTACATGGCATTCAAACTTTACAACTTAAATACAACTCAATGAAGTAATTACAAGCAAGAACAAAAAGAGGGCTGAGCTAGAACTCATCGATACTACAAAGCCAACATCAAGCCTTACAGATAAAAACTTAAAGTTAAATCATTCTACCAAAAAACACCCTTTAAGTTAATCTAACCGAATAAAAAGGTACAATTAAATTCGAAGCCCTAAGATCAAACACAAACCAGAAAAAAATGAAATAAGTTCAATGTGCAAATATTGCAAATATCGCATTTCACATGCGACACAATGAATTTTCATTTATTCTTTTTTCAACATGTCGATATATATTCTACCACGAAGACAAAGGCTATTTAAATAAGTACTGCGAACTTTTGATTCAAATTGAAAAATATAAACCTCAAATAATTTCAATATAAGAAACATATATTATTAACAATAACCACAAACCAATACCAACAAATTAAAATATGATCAGTACTACAGCTTCGATGGGGATGGGGGAGAGAGAAGCCAAGACAAACTGTCTGATTGCTTTCAACTTGGTGACGGCCAGTATGATCCTTGTGCTTTCTTTCTTCAAGTCGAAGCACCTCCACGTGGTTCCTGGATTACCACTCAATACCCATTGGGTTTAAGCCTCTAAATTAGGGTTTGGCGTAGGACTTGAGATCCACCCATGGAAAAAAAACTCACTCAGTGAATGATTCAGAAATTGCTTCGGAAAGGACTCCAAACAACGTTGACGACCACCGCAAACGAAAAAAAAAAAAAGTATGCACTTGGAATGTACGTACACTGTACAGATCCGGTGATGTTGCAGGAAATGCGATGGACGGGACAGGGCTGCAAGAAGAGGAGTTGTGACATATACTACAGCTGCCATCCAGAAAGGCATGAATTTGGCTGAGGATTTGTTGTGGGGGCCAGACTCCGAAACCGAGTATCTCACTTTATCCCAATAAGTGAGAGAATTGCAACGATCCGGATTACTGCCAAATTATTCAACACCAGCCTGATCTGCGAGCATGCCCCAACGGAGGACAAATACGATGGCACGAATCACGCCTTCTACCCGGAGCTTGACCGTGTATACAGCCGCTGTCCAACTCATGACATTAAAATCCTAATTGGAGACTTTAATGACAAGATTGGGCGAGAGGGTGTCTTTGGTGGAACCGTCGGGCACCATAGCCTACATGATGCCACCTCGGGCAACGGTCTTAGGTTAATAGGCTTTGCAGCGCCGCACAACATGGTAGTACGTAGTAAAGGATTTCGTCATCTGGATATACACAAGGCATCCTGGTTGTCCCCTGATCGACTGACCCGTAATCAGATTGACCATGTTGTGATCGATGCCAGGCATACATCTAACATACTTGACGTGCGAGCTTGTCGGGGTCCCAACATAGACTCTAATCATTACCTTGTTGCAGCTAAGTTTCGCGCACGGCTATGTGTTCCGAAAGTAGCACGTCAAAGTATGTCAAGAAAGCTGGACATCGGAAGGCTGCAATCCCATTCTCCACGCGACTCTCTGACCTACTATGCCAAACAATCTCGAGGCCTGAAAATGCTAGTGATATGTGGGCGCACATGCAAGAAAAGAGAATTAGAAAGGCTGGAGTGTGAGAGAATCGAGTGTAGCAAAAGCAAGAATGATGCCCGTGACTTTTACGAGAGGGTAAAGCACCTTACCCAAGGGCACAGAGCTAGGGGGCTCGACTGCAGACACGATGACGCAGCAATCAACGACGATGTCGATGTACCGATTCCTAGCAATGCTGAAGTCGACGCCGCAATATAGCGGCTGAAAAACAATAAAGCTGCAGGTGCTGATGGTGGCTGACCGTGGCATCAGTCTACTGCCAGTTGCTTATAAGGTACTGACGAGCGTACTGTGTGAAAGTTTGAAACCATTTGCTGTGGCACTGATTGGACCTTATCAGTGCTCAGACCTGGTAGGTCCACCATTGACCAAATATTCACACTGCACCAAATCCTGGAGAAGTCGCACGAGAGCCAGATGGACACCCACCACCTTTTTGTTGACTACAAGGCCGCTTTTGATAGCCCACAGCGAGATCGCCTGTTCGCCGCCATGTCTGTGCTTGGTATTCCTGCGAAGCTAATACGGCTTTGCAGAATGACATTGAGCAACACCAGAAGTTCTGTCAAGGTAGTAAATGACCATTCTGAAACCTTTAATACCAAGCGTGGTCTCAGACAAGGTGAATCGCTGTCTTGTATGCTTTTCAATCTATTGATGGAAAGTATTATAAGAAAAGCTGACGTTCCTCGGACTGGCACAATATTGACACACAGATGTGTCCAGCTGCTTGGATATGCCGATGATATTGATATTATTGGGCGTCTCAAGCGAGATGTAATGGAAGCTTTTAATGCTATTGAAAGGGAATCTTCTAAAGTAGGGCTTCGTGTGAACATGGGGAAAACAAAGTTTATGGCGTGCTCCAGCAGTCCATTCTCAATTGGTTGCAGGGAGCTATAGCTTTGACGCCGTAAAGGAGTTTGTATACCTCGGCTCCACCATGACAGGCGATAACAACGTAAGCCTTGAAATTAAACGGATGATTACATCTGCCAAGCGGTGCTACTTTGGGCTCAGTAGACAAATGAACAGCAGAGCCCTCACTCGCAGGACAAAAATAACACTCTACAAGACGCTCATCCTTCCGGTACTTCTGTATGGAGCAGAAGCCTGGACAGTTACACAGACATATGTAGCTGTTATTGGAATGTTCGATAGAAAAATTCTTCGTAAGATCTTCGGTCCGATGTATGTTAGTGGTACATATCGTATCAGATGGAACCACGAGCTGTATGTACTTTACGGGGACATTGATGTGGTTAAGCGAATTCACAATTTGAGACTTCGTTAGGTGGGTCATGTTGCTCGTATGGATGAAGAAACTGCAGCTCGTAAGGTATTTGATGCGGTAGTTGTTGGACAACGAAGAAGGCGAAGACCCCGCTACGGTGGCAAGATCAAGTGACGGAAACCCTGGCGTCACATGGTATTACCAACTGGAGAAGAAGCGCACAGAGCAGGAGCGCGTAGAGGGAGATTGTGCTGATCATGCTGTACCCCGTTAAGGTTGAAAATGCCAACTAATAATAATAATAGCACAAATCCATCTTAGATGCAAAACTAAATTTTAACAATGACTTCGAAGCAATAGAGGTCGAAACAATAAAAAAAAATTACCGCCACTATGACATATATTTTACCAACATTTTAATTCTTTTATAATAGCTCAGTTTCAATAGTTGGCACACTTCTATTACTACTATTTCAATGGTTGGCACACAAAATGGGGTTTAACATCATGCAATAGACCAGTGAAAACCATAGTTGAGTTTTTAGATATAAGTAACCATTACATGACAAACTCCTACATATGTTAGTACACTCAAATGGTTTACACGTATAGATCTAAAATTTTGCTCTCTTGAGCTTATGCCGCAAACTTAATACACAGTTCTCGATGACCTTATTGAATTTTTCCGCAAAGCTTTACCAAAAATATTAGTACACCACACTTTTAAAACTAAAAAAACTGACAAAAACATAGCTATGCTTCGAGACAAAAAATTCAGAACTTGGCCAGCATTACAAAGAAACATTACACAAGAAAACATCATAAATTACAGAATATCAAACGTGTAATGTCAAAAAGAACTCAAACTTTAAATATCAGAAAACGAGTTCTCTATCATTACATCAAATTATCCTGACATCAGATCAGATCAAGAAACATTGCACAAGAAAACATCATAAATTATAGAAGATCAAACGTGTTATGTCAAAAAGAACTCAAACTTTAAATATCAGAAAACGAGCTCTCTATCATTACATCAAATTATCCTGACATCAGATCAGATCAAGTTTTGCGGATTAAATCGATTAAAGTCGACTGCATAAATAATCCTAAAACATTATCTAAGAACTCCATGGCCAACGACTTTGGTCGGGTACCTCAAAGGATATAAATTTTGATACCGATTTCATAGATATGACAACAATCAATCAACATACCAACCGTGCGCCACTGCCCTACAAAAAAAAATAGCAATATCCGAACTATTCTCTGCTCTGCAACTATTTTAGGGTACAACTCCTGGGCGAAATAGAATATCTTATCATATGATAAAAAACAATCCTACACCGTCTAACACGGAATACTTAAAGTATACAACAATATTTTTAACACATACTTGCCACAAACATACAAAATATATTTAACAATACCAGTCCCTAAACCCAACACCGACAAATAAAAAGTTGAATCATACCGACCACTCGTACTGAATTGTTGCTTAGCTTAACGATAATGATTAGTTAGTTACCCATAAAAGAAAAGCAATAATACCTAAACGTCACCTTTCCACAATATAACTTAGTTTTTCTAAGGCATTTGATAAGTAGGGCTGAAATAAAAAATGCGCAAATGCTGACGAGTTTCAACTGCCTATAAACTTCAGTAGTGCCAAAAAATACACAAAATTTAGCTTAGACGTACTCTGCAGAAATATATAATATTGGCATATATATTCAGTAGCACAACTATCACTAAAGAAATGTAAACAGCTTCACAATTGTTATAAACAAACATGAAAATGTACCACGTCCAGTAACATCTTTCTTTTCTGCTTAGAGTCTATTGGTCCCTAAGTATTTATCGTTGGGCTGGAAAGTCGTTGCGGCGAAGACGAGATCGGCTAGAAAACCGTGTTAAATCTCTTGCAAGATGATTTGAATGGGCAAAGAGCTTTATGTGGTTCTTTTCTTTTATCTGGACTACGACGTCTCTGACTGGAGGGATGTTCAGGTCTCTATGGATGTAATCGTTCCGTACGTACCACGGTGCTCCAGTGATCGTTCTCATAATTTTTGATTGATGATGATGATGGATGATGTCAATACTGCTGCTGCTAGCATTTCCCCAGAGCTGGGAGCCGTAGGTCCACATCGGTTTGAGGACGGAGTTATATAGCAGAACCTTATAATCCAGGCTAAGGGGTGATCGTGCGTTGATAAGCCAATGGAGGCTGTTGGCCCTCAGCTTTAGTTGCGTCCTTGTAGCTTCAATGTGCCTGCGCCAGGTGAGGCGTCTATCAAGGTGTACGCCGCGATACGTTACTTCGTTTTCTTTTGGGATTACAGTATTGTTTAGTGTAACTGAAGGGCAGTCTTTTCTGCTAAAAGTAAACGTAACATACTTTAATTTTTGGTCATTAATTTTTATTCGCCAGTCAGATAGCCATTTCTCAACAGTCGCCAGATGTCCAGCAAGTTGTGCTGTTGCTCACAGTGGGTATTTCGAACGACTTAATATCGCGGTATCATCAGTAAATGTGGATGTTAACATTTGGCTACTCGTGGGGATGTCCGCTGTATAAAGGATGTATAGGGTAGGACCAAGAACGCTGCCTTGAGGAGCTCCAGCTTTTATGATATGCTCAATTGACATGGCGGCGTTGCACCTCACTGAAAGTGCTCTGTTGTAAAGGTACGACTCTAGCAGATTGTGTGTGCAACTAGGGAGCATTGTTTCTATTTTATACATCAGTCCATCTAGCCAGACTCTGTCAAAGGCTTGGGCGACGTCCAAAAATATAGCAGAACAGTACTCCCGATATTCAAATGCAGTACGAATATTAGATGTTATTCGGTTGACCTGTTGGATGGTTCCATGTTTTCCGCGGAAACCAAATTGATGTGCGGGGATTATATTGTGGTTATTTAGATATGGGATAATGTATGTTAGGAGACATTTTTCGAGAAGTTTTGATAAGCATGGTAGTAGGCTTATGGGCCTATATGATGCGGGGACCGTGTGATCTTATCCAGGCTTAGGTATCATTATAATGACAGATTTTTCCCATCTGTCTGGAAAATGGCCAAGTCTGGTTATCGCATTAAACAGTTGGCAGATGGTACAGACTGCGCCGTGAGATAGTTCAATAATCATGTTCGGGGTTATTAGGTGGCATCCTGGTGACTTTTTCCTTTGAAGTATTTCTTTAATGATTTTCACGCTCTCTGGTCTGAATATAATTGGAGAATATGACAGTTGGTTTTCGTGTGCTAGCTGCGGTAATGTGAATGTATTCGTTGCAGGGTTTGGTTGAAATACATTTTGAAGATGCATGGCGAAAGTGGATGCTCTGTCTTCGACACTGCGTTCCCACTCGCCTGCCGAGTTTCTTATTGGCATAACTATTTCTACCGGTGGGCATAGTGATGGATGGGATCTCCATAGTGGGTGTTTTGTTCTTGATGGGGATAGTTGCACTATATAGCTGCGGTGGCAAAAATCCTGCTCTTGTTTTAACGCTTTTGTAAGTCTTCTTGTGGCGTCGTTAAGCTTTTGCTTTGCGGATGGCAATCTCTCGTCTTAAACGACGCTTCTCTATAAAGAGCTGCTCTATTTGTGAGTTCGTCTTTTTTATCTTTGTCGGTTCATTTGTAGATTTTGGTGTTGCATTATGTGTTTCCGCAACTAGAACAGATTCCAGATGGTGTACAATATGATCTACATCAGCTTTGTCATTGAGCCTTGGAGTTAGTGAGATATGAGAGATATGTTTAATCCAGTCAGTTCTGTATGATGTTAATCTGCATGACTGCTCCTCAAGATCCGGGCGCTGTAGATGATTTAGGAGTACGGGCGAGTGGTCAGATGATAGGTCCGAAAGGGATTCCGCGGAAATCAGATTGCGGGGAATATTTTTTGCTATGGCAAAATCAATTAAGTCAGACAGTTTTTCGGGATCTGTTGGCCAGTAAGTAGGTCTACCCGAGGAAACAAAGTCGAGCTTGTTAGTTACAGTAGAGATTGCGTTATACAGTTGCTTTCCTTTTGGGGTCACAAGACGAGATCCCCAGTGCGTGTGCTTGGCGTTGTAGTCACCTGCTGCTATGAAACGTTCGTCAAGTGTGCTAAAGAAGCCCATAAATACAGTACATCGCGGCAAGAGTTAGATTACCACTATACGAGTATATATTAATAGATGTCGCTTGCAGGTAATTTTTGGCAAAATCATTGCGAAAAACGTGTTTAATACGGTTTCTTATTAAGATTCCAGAACCACCATGTGCTTTTCCATCTGGGGGATTTGTGCCGTAGGAAGAGTAGCCCTGTATTTGGAAGTTATATTTGCTTGTGAGGTGTGTTTCCACAAGTTGTAAGGCCGGCCTAAAGCCCGACTTACATTGAGCGTAATATAAAGTAGCGTATAAGATAATATAAGAGCGCACGAAGCGCAATAGATTATAAGATAGTATAAAAGCGCACGAAGCGCAATAGATTATAAGATAGTATAAGAGCGCACGAAGCGCAATAGAAAGATAGAGTAGAGTAGGGAGTATCGTAGCAATCAGCTAGAGCACGGGAGTCATGACTCACCACAGGCTCGGGCAATCCCGAAAGCCTGATAGAGGCACAGGCG
The DNA here is from genome assembly GCA_035045065.1 of Hirtodrosophila trivittata. NCBI lineage: Eukaryota > Metazoa > Arthropoda > Insecta > Diptera > Drosophilidae > Hirtodrosophila > Hirtodrosophila trivittata. The sequence goes on along the minus strand of JAWNNK010000203.1, from coordinate 169,424 downwards.
AGGCTTCATGGACAAAGCTGGACGAGATATAGGGCATTCGGTCCGGGACCACAAAGTCAGCAACTAGCTAAGCTTAAGCGGAACGACTAAATTGTGCGCTTAAATAGGCTGTCGAGCGACTCTCCAGCCACCGGGACAAAGTGTAAGGATTCCACAACATCGAAGAAGCGCTTAAACATAGTGCCAGCTTAAACGGTTCCTGAAATAAGGAACGAGTGAGTCATAAACCATATTAGCCGGTCAAATTTACCTCGCATACGATTAGGCAGGCGGGGCATCTAGGCGGTTGTAACGGTGCGTATCTTATGCCCGAGTGAACGGTATTCCCGCTCACCGCGCATACGCCGTTACATAACCGAGCTTTATCCGACCTCTACGTGACCGCTAGATTTTGAACCATCCAGACACTAACGGCGCGTCGAACAATCGTTTTAATCACTTTCCGCTAAACAGGGTATTTCTTAGTGTAGGCATCTACCGCACTGCAGAGTAACCAAACACAAGACAATAACCCCAATATTTTGGCCTACGTTTCGCCAGCCTTTCTCATACCCAAGTATAGACGAGATCATACCCTGTACATTGGTAAAAGAACCGACAAGGCTAAAGGATAAAAAAATAAATTATAAGAATAAAGACTTTGTAAAAACCATAAACCGCCATCTCCGAGTTCCTCCTTTATCGACTCCACGCCCTTAGTTCACGGGTAGGGCATCCCTACAAGTATTCTTGTAAAGCAAATCCTGGTTAGAATGAGCCGGTACCCGTTAGCTAGAATTGCCCCTTTACAAGTGGTGCCAGAGCAGCAGATAAAAAGGGAGCGGGGATCTTAGCGACATAAAGCCCCGCTAGATCTCCACGCAGCAGAAGTAATCCAAAGAGAAAAAAAAACAGGGTAGCGATAGCGCAAGCGCGCAGAAAACGGAATAGCTAAAAAAAAAAAAGAGGAAAAAAAAAATCGAAGCTCAGCTCAAAAGCAGCAGCAGCAACCACGCAAGCGCAGCGCTGCAGACAACACCAAAACTGCAAGAGAGGACTAACGAAGCGTACGAACGAACGGCGCAAACAAAAGAGCGCGAACTCTCTAAGTGACGCAGCAGCAAAATCCGTCGCGGCAGCGCAGCAGTAACTTTTACCGTGGTATGAGCATGCACATATCGGAGTCAAAAAGGAAAATAAGCTGGGCATGACTAATTAGTAAATGCGAACACTCAATCCTTAATTTTAAAGGCGTTTACGTTAATTGAAGTAAATATAAGTAATTAACTTTCGTAAGAATTCTCATAATATTTAAAAATAAATCAATTATTTTAATTAAAGGCATTTACCTTAATTAAAATAAGTAAAAATAGAAATAAATCAGTTATTTTAATTAAAGGCGTTTACCTTAATTAAAATAAATTATTTTAATTAAAGGCGATTACCTTAATTAAAATAAATTATTTGAATTTAAGGCGTTTACCTTAATTAAAATAGATAAGAATAAAAATAAATCGGTTATTTTAATTAAAGGCGTTTACCTTAATTAAAATAATTTTTAATTAGTGTCGTTGATAATAATAATTAATAAGAATAAATCAATGATTTTAATTAAAAATAAGAATAACAAAACTTTTTTTTTGATAATAATAATAAATAAAAAGAAATCAATTACTTTAATTAAAGGCGTTTACCTTAATTAAAATAGATAAAAATGAATCGATTGTTTTAATTAAAGGCATTAACCTTAATTAAAGCAATTGTTAATAAGGATCTTTGATAATAATAATTAATAAAAATAAGTCGATTGTTTTAATTAAAGGCATTTACCTTACTTAAAATAAATAAAGATAGCTTTTTATTAATAAAATACGTCGAGTATTTTTAATTAAAGGCGTATACCTTAATTAAGTAACATAAAACGGGAATTAATACGCTGATCAACGACGCTTGATTCAGTAATAAGGAAGATAAAAGAAGGCTTGGACAAGGCCGAACTCGGGAACCCAGGGGTAGGAGTACGTTGGGTACACTACAGGCGCAAGGAGGAGTTGGAAGCGATAGCTCGCGAGTTCGGACTCGAGACAGAGGGCCGCGTGGAGGATTTACGGCGGGGTATTGCGGCCTATATCTCCAGAGGGCAGCACACACCGTACGTTTGGGCGCGTTTGGGTGAAATGGAGGCCCAGTACGCCAGAACCGCAGAGCCCAAGGAAGCGGATAGACAAGGAGCTACAGCCAGACCAGAAGGCTAGGATCAGGCCGGAACCTCAGCTGTCGGCGCAAGGAGGTATCGCCGAACAAATCTCGCCTGCGGCGGGGACGTTGAGAAGAGTGACCCCGATGATAAGAGTGTCGGAGGGTGCACTGGACGACGCAGTCACACCCAGCGCGCCTTCGAGTTACAGAGGATCGGAGCAACAGAGTAGAGAGCAGGCTTATGATGACGCCATGCCAAGTCACCATTTCGCACGACACTCGATGGTCGTCCCCGAGCAAGCCCGGAAATGGGGAGTGCAGTTCAACGGTCAGACGGTAGGGCGAGTGCATACGACGTAGACACGGACAGGTTGCCAAGAGCAATGGGCGAGGCGCAGACGGGCAGGGCAGCGATGTGGCTGCGCACGAGCCGAGTTCGTGATGCCTCATGGGAGGAGCTCCGTAAGAATTCCTAAGATTCTTTCTACCAGCGCGGTACTCATCCCGGCTAGAGGACGAGATAAGTACGCGACACCAACGTAGAGGCGAGAGCTTCAAGGATTACCTTCTGGAGCTCCGTACGCTTATGCAGCGGGCCGGATACAGTGCGGACCATGAACTCGATCGGGTTTACGGGAACATCGCCCTGAAGTACTTAATGTACATTAAGCCAACGGACTTCTCGACGATATAAAAGCTGACGCGATTGGCAGTGCAGTTTGAACGTATAGAGCTGCGAGCCCGGGACTCGGAACAAGCCGACAGCCGCAGACAGCCGAGAGTCGCGTCATACGCAGCAAACAGCTGGCGGGATCAGCAATCGAGCGGGCACGAGGGAGGAGGCAACCACGTGGCCCCCTGGAACCCGTTCCGGAACACTCCAGCACCAGATGCTTAAACACCGGTAAGGCGAACCAGTACCCAAGCCATACCAAGGAGTCAAGACGAGAGACCAGTACCACGGCCCAAGGAAGGAGTGTCAGGCAACGGGAATTCCGATCGGGTTTGCTTCAACTGCGGGCAGACACGCCACTCTGCGAGGGAATGGAGTAGTCCGCGGGTGCGTTTCTGCAGGAGGTGTGGCGCAACGGGCGAAGCTAGCAGGAATTGTTGCCAGGCAGAGACGCTACTCGGAGCGGGAACGAGTGGATGTCGGGAGCACCAATCCCCGGACTTAGAGCGACCGCTAAGGATGGAGCCAGGGCGTGTCACTGCCACCATTAGGCTAGGCGGAGCGACCACTACAGCTACGATAGACACGGGAGCCTCTAGCAGCTTCGTAAGGGCGGATTGCGTCAAAGAACTGGTGACGCAAGTGAGGAGGAATGCCAATATTAAGCTGGCGGACGAGTCTACGAAGAGGATCGGCAGAGCGCTCGTGGCAAAGGTCGAGCTAGCCGGTGTGGAAGCCGAGGTGGCCCTGCCACTGCGAGGTACGTCGGAGGACCGGGGAGTGATGCCGAGAGCGTTGTAGCGAGCCAGCACGATGAGGTGATGGATCAGGGGGGACTGGCCGATTTTGGGATCAGCGAAGAAGTGGAAGTGGACGGCAACGCGACAGGCGAGGAGACGCTAGAGCCAAAGCGCGAATTTCTACGCACAGAGCTGGCTCTGTTCGACGAGCTGAAGGGAGTGACCTACATAGACCAGCACCGTATCACCCTAAAGGACGATAACCCGATGAAACAGAGGTATTTCCCTAAAAATCCGGCAATGCAGCAGGTGGTAGACGATCAGGTGGACGAGTTGCTTCATGCTGGAGCGGTGGAACCCTCACGAAGCCCGCACAGCGCGCCGATAGTATTGGTGAGAAGAAGACTGGCGAGTGGCGCATGTGCATCTACTACTCAACGCCAACTCAGTGCCGGACGCGTACACTGTTCCCCGGATCAACAACATCCTCGAGAAGTTGAGGCATGCAAGATTTATCTCGACCCTGGATTTGAAGCATGGGTATTGGCAGATACCGATGGTCCGAGACAGTCGAGAAACTACAGCATTCACAGTTCCTGGGAGGGGGCTGTTCCAATGGTGCGTAATGCCGTTCAGCCTACACTCGGAAGGCGCAACATTCCAAAGGGCGTTGGATTCAGTAATCGGACCGGAACTGGAACCACACGCGTTTGCGTACGTAGACGACATCATAATCGTCAGCACGAGCGCCGACCAACATGTGGAGCACCTGCGAGAAGTGTTCCGACGGCTGAGAGCGGCGAATCTGCGACTCAACAAGAAGAAGTGCTGCTTCTTCAAAGAACGGCTGGTTTTCTTAAGTCACGTGGTCAGTGCACACGGGATACAGACAGATCCAGCGAAGGTAGCGGCTATCGAGCAGATGAAGGCCCCTACGAACATCAAGGAGCTGCGCCAGTACTTGGGGATGGCATCCTGGTATCAGAGGTTCGTACTGAACTTCGCGGCGGTCGTCCAACCCATGACGGTGCTGCTAAAGAAGGGCATTAAGTGGAACTGGGATACCGAATGCCAGGAATCGTTTGTGAGGCTAAAGACGAATCTGACATCCGCTCCAGTGCTAGCGTGCCCAGATTTTAACAGGAAGTTTTTGCTACAGACCGACTCTAGCGACCATAGACTCGGCGCTGTGCTAACGCAGACAATGGATGAACGGGAGAGAGTGATAGCGTACGCAAGCCGGAAGTTAACCAGGTCAGAAGAAAATTACTCGGCTACCGAAAAAGAGTGCCCTGCGATCGTGTGGTCAATCCGGAAGCTAAGGTGCTACTTGGAAGAGTATCGCTACAACGTAATAACGGACCACCTTGAGGTAGTTGAATTCAATCGAGAGTCCGTCAGGCAGGATCGCTCGGTGGGCGCTGGAGTTACAACAGTTCCAATTCGATGTACATTATCGGAAGGAAAAGCTTAATGTCGTGGCTGACGCGCTATCACTATAACCGCTGGAGGTGTTACAGCAAGCTTTGCAAGAAGAGGAGCGTTGTAAGTGGATCGACAGGCTGAGGGAGCGGATCAGATAGGACCCCGCAAGATTCGCAGACTACAAGGAGGAAAACGGGCTGCTGTACCGCCTGTTGGGGCATCGACCCGATGACGAGTTCTATGTACCGTGGAAACTGTGCGTTACAACGGCACAGAGGAAGAGGGTACTCCAGGAGTGCCACAATGACCCCACAGCAGGCCATTAGGGGGTGAGGAAGACGATCGCACGGTTGGCACAGAGATACTATTGGTCAGGAATGCTCCAAGACTCGGCGGGACACGTCAAGTGCTGCGTGCTCTGTCATTAGTTCAAGACGGAACAGCGGAGGCCAGCCGGGCAGATGTTAACAAGACAGGTGAGCGAGCCTTTCGACGTAGTTTGTGCAGACTTCGTGTGCCCACTGCCTCGATCCAAACACGGGAACACCATGTTGTTGGTATTCCACGACGCGTTCTCTAAGTGAGTCGAGCTGGTGCCACTCAGGAAGGCGACCACGGCGAACTTACAGAAGTCATCACGCAGTTACATTTTGAGTCGTTTCGGAGCATCTCGGCAATTCGTATGCGATAACGGCGTCCAGTTCACCCGTAAAGACTTCAAGTCGTACATGGCATCAAGGTGAGGAAATCCAGCACAGCGCCCCATACTGCCCACAGCAGAATCCCACCGAGAGAACAAATCGGACAGTGAAAACCATGATAGCCCAGCTCATAGAGGAACGACAGGACAAATGGGACGCGTTACTACCGGTAATATCCCTTGCAGTGAACTCAAGCATAGCCGACCCCACAGGACTCTCGCCCACCTTCTTGGTTCAAGGTAGAGAACCTCGGCTCCCCGGAGCATTCTACGACGAGGTCACCAAAGGTGCTGCAGGCGTTACCCAGACACCTCAGGAAAAGACGACGAGGCTCAAGGAGATTTTCGAAATAGTCCGAGGCAACCTGCAGAAAGCATCTTTCTACCAAAGCCGCCACTACAACCTGAGGCGACGGGATTGGCGACCTAAGGTGCGGGATGAAGTGCTGCTGAAACATCATCACCTCTCTAACGCGGCAGACGGCTTTACGGCCAAGTTGGCACCGAAGTACGACGGTCCATACACAGTGGTCGGCTTCGTATCCCCCAATATAGCGCGGTTGGCAAAGAATGGGGAAAGGAAACGGAAAACGGCGAGTATAGCACATTAAAAACCCTTTTACAGAATAGGCAAAGAGACAGAAGAAGAGGCAGTTTCGGTGGAGAACGTCCCCCACCGATACTGACGGTGTGCGAGGAAGGGCCACCAGTAGGTGCAAGACGGACAGTTCGTCTTGTTAGAACCACCATGAACCCCATAACAACACACTGGCTAAATTTCAATAAAATACAATACATATACCACGTTTCCCAATAAAACACTAATAGTCTAGGCCAAACCAAAATTATTAAACTACGTTAAGGGCACACCAAAATTACACACAATAAAAATCACAAAAGCTTATCAGAAATCTGCCAAATGTGCAACTCCAACACAGTTATAACCACAAAGCATCTGTCTGACCACTGTCCTGCAACAAATGAGATTAAGTTTTCTAAACATATCTATCAATATTTATAAAATCAATAAAAAATTAAACAACACAATCACGTGGTTTTATATAAAACAGCTGTTTTTAAGAACTGTAAGAACTGACAACAATATTAAAGTTTCTGGTATGTAACATTAAAGCTTGAAATATTCTTGGTATATTTAAACCAAAACATTCTGAATTTGAACAACTTAAAAACATTATTTATTCCATAAAAGAAGCTTTGAGCATGAACAGATTTTGTCGACCATGCTCGTTTTTCGTTTGATAAAACATGTGTAAAAGTTTTATTGATTCCTTAAACTTTCTGTCTTTATGGAATCAAATAATATTGTCTCAATTTACAAGATCCTGCCAGAAATATTTCTCACCTGGCATTAACATTTCTGACAAACGTTGGTTTCCTTTAGTAGATTTTAAAGCTTATGAACATCGAAAATAATAAATGGAAAATGAAATAGAAAACAAAGAGCAGGGAAAATGTATATATCCAAGATAGTTCTCAAAAGTTCCCGAACATTTTTTCCAGGGCATTTTCTGGTAGCACCACTTCTTGTTGAGGACCTGCGTTGGAAACATTCATTTTTCATTGACATTGCCTCCAAATTTCATGACATTTGGAACAGTGGAAGTGGAGTTATAGCGTTCGATGGTGCATGATTTGTTCCGTATCAATTAAAAGTTCGGCCAGAATATCGGGAAGAAGGAAGTTGGCATTGGCACTTGTGACCGATTTTCACTGTCCACCACATTCGCCTGATTTGGCACAATGTGACTTTTTCCTGTTCGGCGAGCTAAAATTATCCATTAAAGGACGGCGCTTTGCTAATGTGGAAGCCATCCAAAAAGGCGTGCACCGACGTCCTAAAGGTCATTCCGGCCAACGAGCTAAAACACTCATTTTAAATGTTATTGAATCGAGCTAATAAGTGTATTCAGTCGGAGGGAGATTACTTTGAATAATAAAAAACCAAGTACTCAAAAATCTATTGCAGTTTTAATTTTATTCCAACAGCTCGGAAACTGCTGAGAACCAACTTGTATTGTACATATATGTACAATCGTATGTAAACATGTGTATATTTATTTTAAAACAATACGTTATTGGCCCAGTTACTATTCAATACAATAATAAGTGATTTGGTGTTTAAACAATTAAGCAACACATGTTTTAATAAATTTTACTTACATTTAAAATTGGGAATTTGCTGTAAAAGCAAGCAAAATAAGTAAAAATAAAAAGACGGAATTAAATTAAATAAAAATAAATAAGTATTCCACATGAATCATAACCCGCATAAAAAGTTTAAGTTAACCATACATACATATGTACCCATGTATGTGTGACCGTAATTTAAAAATTGAATGAAACAAAACGCAACATAAAGAAGAGAGAGGAAAAATTGGGACGAAGCTAAAATTGAGAGAGACTTTGAAATTGATGTGCATGGATTACATATATTAAGCCTTTTGACGGAGAGAAATATTCGATCTGGAAGTTTCGTGTTAGGGCATTCTGAGAAGAAAATTATTTTTTGGATGTTATTGACAAAAACCCTGAAATAGTGCCAGTCATATTTTTGAAGACCTGAATGCTGTATATGAGCGTAAAAGCTTAGCACCCAAGCTTTCTTTACGAAAGGAGCTGCTGATACTGAAATTGAAGGGTGATACTTATCTAATTTACCATTTCACCGTGTTTATTGACTTAATAACAGATTTAGTGGTACCAACAGGAATTCAGACTTTGTCGGCAAATGACTTAACTTTTGCATTCGTGAAGACCCGACACCTTGACCATGAAATTAAGTTGAAAAGAAAGTAAAAATACCACTGTCAAAGTGTTACATGCTGTGCGTCCGAAGAGCAAAAGGAGAATAAAGTAAAATTTATTTAAAAAAATAAATTTAAATCAAAACCAAAATGCTTTCATTGTGGTAAATTATGTCATTATTAAAAGATTGTTTCATTTTTTAAAAAAGTGTAGGTAATTATAATACAGAATATCAAAATGTAGAAAAAGAAAGGCAAAATCAAATGACGACAACTTAGTCTGATCGCGGTTTTGTATTCATAATATGGTAAGTGGTTAATACAGACAAAGAAATTGAGTTGTTCATTCTAGATTCAGAAGCTCCCGATCACATTATCAAATACTTGTGTGCTGTAGTGTTTTCTGATTACATAAATTTCGAAAAACCAGTGTAAATTGCAATTGCAAAACGAGGCCAAATATTCATGACACTGCCAAAAGCACTTTCAACTTAGATGCTCCGGTAATAAGATCACACTGGAAGATGTGCTAAGGATGCTGGGATGACCACTCAATATAATTCAGGAGGTGTTAAAGTGTCAAAAAATGGACGGTTTGTATTTAACGACACTTTTAATTATAATATTCCAATCACTTAATGGTAAATTATGAACAAAGACTATATTAACAGACCTTTGTTTGTAGTTATCTCTGATATTTGTGGTCTGATTAGCCCTCCTTTAATTGAAAAAAAAACTATCAAGTAGTGTTTATAGCAGGGACCGCACATAATAGTCATGAGTTTAAAAAAATTAGGCTCAAAAAAGTCTTGAAGAAGAGTTGGGAAAATACACACACGCTATTTTTTTACGGCAAAATTCAAAGGTAGAGATTTACACTTTTTTTAAATTAATTTTAACTGTTAAAATTCGTTTAAGTATCAAAAATCGTAAATAATTCTTATGTATTAATTTTTATACAAAAATGAAATGTTATTTTCAACTTTTAAAATAAAAATTAAAGATAACAGTTACGTTGTAACTTTTATAATAAAACTTGAAAATAAAAGTTAAATTGACATTTTTTTTTTTCATGCATTAACACCTTTTGGGGAGATGGGGATAGTATATGAGACAAAATTTCTGATCGTATTAAACTTGGTGAATAGTAGCATGATCCTTGTCCCTGCTCTTCTCAAGTCGACGCACTACCTCCTCGTGGCTCCCAGTAGATTGTTTTTCAACAGCCGTTGATTAGCAAACTAAAGCACGCTACGCGTCTCCGAAGGCGTTAAATTATGTTTTGGCGTAGGACTTGAAATCCACCCATAGAAAAGTATTATTCAATGAAAGATGCAGGAAGTGCATCCAACTAACGTTGACAACCAAAGGAAATGTATAAAGGATAACGATTTGAGCGTATGCACTTGGAATATACGTACACTGTATAGACCTGGTGGTGCTCAACAACTAGCAGATACCCTTAATGATTGCAACGCCGACATCAATGCTATCCAGAAAATGCGAGGAAAAGGACAAGGCTTCATCAGGAGGAACGAGTGTGACATAATCTATAGCTGCCATCAAGAATGATATGAATTTGGTTGCGGTTTCGTTGCAGAGTCTTTCAATTTCTGCCAATAAACGAAAGAATCGCAAAGATACGAATTGCGGTCAAGTTCTTCAACATCAGCCTGATTTGTGCGCACGCCACAACTGAAGAAAAATATGATATTACCAAGGATGCTTTCTATGCGGAGCCCAACTGAGTATACGGGCGCTGTCCATCACATAACATTAAAATACTTCTGGGCGATTTTAATGCAAAGGTTGGGCAAGAAGGAATCTTTGGTGCAAGTATCGGGTGGTTTAGTCTGCATGAGACCTCTTCGTCTTAGATTAATTGAATTTCCTGCAGCGCACAATGTGGTAGTGCGTCGTACCGGACAGCTGTAGCAGTAGTTTAGTTTTTAACCTTTATTTTTTACTTAAAAAGCCGATGCACGTTCCTAGACGAAAACTTTGAGAGAGCAAAAGATAGCACGAATACAATTAGTTTGCCATTCACTGCGAGGGGGTAGGGCTGTCTACCAACAAGCACGGCCGCTCCCAATCGATGGCGGGAGAATTAAAATTTAATTCGTTTAAATATTGATATTCCTGTTGGTACCAAGCGTGATGTAACTGCAGCTTTTGGGGCTATCGGAAGAAAGTCTATTACTTAATATGCACAACTTGTGGAGTGCTCTAGCAATAACGTCAGTCTGGAAATAAAACGAAGAATAACACTTCTGAACAGGTGCTACTTTGGGATCAGTAGGCAATTTTATAGAAGAGCCCTCACTCAGCGGCCGAACATTCTACAAGAAGCTCATCCTTTCAGTGCTTTTTTATGGAGCTGAAGCCTGGACAATTAATTAATTGAAGTGTTTGAGAGAAAAAGAGCTCTGCCGGATCTTGGTGTTGTCAATTATAGAAAACGCGCACAAGATAAATATGCGTGGAGGCAAATTGTGATTCAGGCTCTAACCCGATTGAGTTTTTAAATGCCATATAAAAATAATAAGTAATACCTTTCAGTATGTATGTACAAATGTATGTAAATATATCCTATCGTTTATATGAGAACATCTGCGAAAAAAAATGGCACAAGGCTTTTTGATTCTGTATCACTTTCCGCGATGTATGTATATCTGTTTACGTGCACAGCCTTTATACGAAATGTTTTGGTCACGAATCACTCAACGAATCGTATCAATCAACACGTGTGAATGCACAACGGTTTTTTTTTATGTTTTTATACATACAGAGTGAATTGCCCTCATAACGTATGTATGTATTGCCGTTTGCATGATATTTCTGCATTGACTAGTTGAAACAATAGATTAAAATTAGTTCAATTTCGTTGTCTCATCGATATGGAGCAGGAATATTCTTCAGAAAATAAACGCAAATACCAATACATTGGCAGCCCGACATAAGGGAAAAACTATGCCTGGCACATTGTATCCGATATTGTAAAGGAAACAAAGTTGTTTAAAACTGCGACGCCAGAGGAAAAAAGAGCCGCCATTAACGCTTGCATGACATATCATCACTGAGGGCTACAAACCATTTTCAGCCATTATTGGAGTGGGATGTAAAACACTTGCAAGATTTTTAATCGGTATTAGAGCAAAATATGGAGAAGATGTCGATATTGAAGACATGCTGCCTGATGCAACTACTGTGTCGCAAAAAACGCAAGAGATAGCAGATGAAAAAAAAAATAATAAAAGATCATATAGCTGACACTGGGTATTGTGGTGGAGCACCAGCTACAATAGATTTGTGGACCGACAGCTGTGTCCTTTTTAGGAGTGACTTTACACTTCGAAAGAGATTTACAATTATATGATTTTATTTCAGGCCTCAAGTCAATGTTTTTTTCACGCTTAACATTTTAAACAAACTATCAATATTATTTTGCGAGTTCAGCATAAATAATATCGATAAAATAAAATTTGTCACTAACAGAGGCTCCAATATTTTAAAAGCGTTGCAAGACAGCGTTAGATTAAACAGCATCAGCCATTTGCTTGCCAACGTTTTGGAAAATGGTTTTAATAATTCTGTGGAGGTAGCCGAACTTGTGAACGCGTGCAGAAAATTTGTAAGGTATTTTAAAAAACCATTGCTCGACACGATGGAACTTAAACTTTGCAAAGTTTAATTCCATTATAGAAAATTGGCTTAACATCGAGGATATACTAAAAGAGAACCAGGGGATCAAACGACTGTTGCTAATAAATATATAAACGGTTCAACATTTAGTGTACTTATGCAGTGATTCTGTAGTCAAATTTAAAAAACTACAACATTGTAGTTTCCCTACGTATGCTACGTCGTGCCATCATTTAACAAAATGCGGCATCTATGTGAGCCATAAGCGACACATGTACCTGGTATATTGGGCTTAAAAGAAAAAATCTTGAATAATGACGATCAAATTTGGATTCCAAATATCGGTCTGTGTCATAAAGAAGCATTGTTTTTATTTCCGCCTCCTTTAAACACGCAATTAATTGATCAAAGCGAGATAAAAATATTTTGTATTTCACAAATTAATTTCGTCGGCATAAATACTCCAAAAGTTATTTCTCAATTCAACACTCGTTTGGTTATTGAATCATTTTTTGCCAAATCAGTAAATATTCCGCAGAATATTGTTGTCAACAAACAAAGTGAAGCTAATACACACACAGGCAAGGGAGACAGTTGTCTTTGTTTACAAGGAGGTGATAAACTTCGTCGAAAAACTTGTTTTTATTGAAATAATCTTGTCTGCCAATAACCCATTATGTATATCATTATATATATCATATCATATTATATATCATACCTATATTATAAATTTCATTGCTATCGCCTTTGTCTTTCTTATGTATGATTACATACATTTGTACATTTTTGTACAATTTTGTATAGAAAAGGCATCATCTATCACTTAACGGTACCTCACACTCCTCAACTAATTGAGCGTATGATCAGAACAATAACAAAAAAGGGCTCGGTCTATGATTAATGGGTCTAAGCTGAATAGGAGATTTTGGGTTTCTTGTTGTGGAGTTATGCCCCTAATGTGTGGGGCACATCCGTATTTTTAGTGCACGCCTGCGGAGTGCTGCATCCGACAGATATATGATCGTTGCATTCACACGCTCTTATTATATTGGTGGAAAGCTGATAATCTGGCGATGATCCGTCTGATTGCACGTGCGCGCGTAGTAAGGCGTACTTGCGACGCAAAAATTCTTTTTCGATGCACATTTCCTCTTCCAGTTGCTGCAATAATAGTTGGTGCTCCTCCTGCCTTGTTTCCTCTTTAAGCTCCTCGTCGTCCTTGGTATGCTGCATGATCGAAAATGTGACTCGTTTTCAGTGTTTACCGATGGTAGTTCAGGAGTGAGGTTATGTACACCTTTCGTAGATGAAGTCCCGTTTAGCAGGTTATGTTGAGGCTTTACGCATGTTGCGCACAACTAGGTGCTCGTGGAAACGCTATTATCTGATCCACTGCAAAAGAAGTGATATTGACTTGAACACTTGCAGCATGCGAGCATGCTCTCATTGGCCGGCGCGGTACATGAACAGCAACTGCTTGTCGATGCCATAGCTGTTGCGTAACTTTCGCACGTGGACTCACTTGTTCAAGAACTTCGTATTTTGTTGTATTTTCCTTGCTGAAGTACGCAGCAACTTTGTCCGTAGGGAATTGCGTACGTTTCCCCAGAATTGGTTAGCCAATTCTTTGCCTATGATTTTTAAAGAATTGGTTAGCCAATTCTCTTCATAGGATTTTTAAAGAACTGTTGCTCGCTAGTAACGGGACTTTCGACTCTATGGTATTTCTATATAATGTGTTATAAGTTGCAAAGTCTTAGAAACATTAATATTTTGTTGATGTTTTGGGTTGTAGGAGACGACAGGTTTTCGATGGGCGATGTGTCCTGAAATACTTGGGCTCTGATATTATTATACCTTTGGCAATCGAAGAGAACGTGTTTTTGCGTATTTGGAGATATTTTTAGATCAGTGCAATTGATGTTGAAGACTCAGTACCAGTGGTGGAAGGTGGAGAAGCGTTTCTTCTTTAAATCAGTTATTGTTTTGGAAACTTTCCGCTTCAAAGAAGTGTCGTCCAACGAGGTCATTGTAATAAAAGGTGCCGATGTTACAAACCGGGCTGCGCGATCGGCATTTTCGTTTCCCACATGGCTGAGTTCTAGATAAGAACTATTTTCCCGTGGCTTTTTACTAGGAAGTTTCTGATCTGAACTATGGTTTCGTTTTTACAGTTAAGGTTTTTTACAGCTTCGATGTTTTATAGGCTGTTCATAATTGCAAGTGCTTCAACCTGGAAAACTGTTGCACATTCGATTAATAGTCCGCAGGAGATTATATTGTTGTCGCAGTCGACAACAGCCTTGCCGCTGCATAGAGAGCCGTCGTTGAAAAGCCCGTTCCAGTTTTTGTATAAGTGTTTTTCTTCAAGGAAGAGCTGTTTATATATAGATTGCGTCAGCTTTTTTGTGCATGTGAAGGCGGGTGCTGTTGAGTTGCCATGCCAGGTAACAGTTGACCGTCTGCAATAGAAGGATGACGGCAGCGTTTATTTCTTTTGCCAGAGTAGCGACCTTGCTGATTGTGGATGTTATTTTGTATGACCTTTTGGTGATGTAGTGTTTGCGAGGGAGTGAGTTCGGAAAATTTTTGAGTTTCGGAATCAGCTTGTAAGTGGCTTCGGTAAGTCTTAAAAAAGTTAAACTTATTATCCAACAAAAAACCTAATATAAGTAGATTGCCTACGTAAGAAATAATCTGGTTATCTAGACTTATGTTTGGCATATTACAATTGTGCTTTCTGCATATGTGCAAAATCTTTTAGTTTTCTAGAGATAATGTGGCGCCAGACAGGATTCCCGATTTTTGGATATCTGCTAATATTTTTGATTTGAATTTTTTTAATCTTATTCGAGTGTTTTATTTTGTGCATATAATAGCATCGTCTGCGTATTGATATGCTTATGTGACAGGATTACGGTATCAAGTTTTTGGAATGCTATTGTGAACAATACTACCGATAAAGGGGAGCCTTGCGGGATACCATTGAATAGTTTGAAAGTATTAGAGTGGGTGTTGTTTTACCCGAATTTGGAAAAGGAGTTTAGCTATAAAGGATTTCACTGTATCTAAGATCTTTGGACCAATCCCATAAAGCTCAAGTTGTTCGAGTACTGCGTGTATTCCCACGCGCTCAAACGCTTTCTCGAAGTCAGTCCCCAGTATAGTCACGTGGTTCCTGGTTGAGAGAGCATCAGACGCGTACCCTTTTATTTGCAATAATGCATCAAGAGTGCTGTGTTTAGGTTTAATAGCTACTTGGCTTTGGGAGATTACCTTGATACTATTATCCTTAATAGAGAGCCGATTCGCGAATATTTTTTCAAAAATGTTCCTTGAGCAGTGGTAACAAGGAAATTGCGCAGAAGCTGCCGATTTCGTTTGCAGGTTTGTTTGGTTTGGGGAGAGGTAAGATGACGTCTGTGTATCACGTGTGGGGTATATACCGTTTGTAAAAGAATCATTAGAAGATATCAATTAGTTTTAGTTTGGAAGCAGGTGGAAGGCTGCGAAGCATTGGGTAAGTAATGCGGTCGAAAACGAGGTCTTGCCTTTAGAGTGGTGCAGAATGGCTTCTGGCTCGTTGGGAGTGATCGGGGACGCTAGGTGTCTTAAGGCTAATTTTAACCGGGTGGGTGTATATTGCTTTTAAGAATCACGGATATGTATATATATTGGATGTGCAGATTCTGATTGGGCAGTAAGTGAAACCGACAACAGAATTAAAACTGTCTATCTTTTTAAAATGTTTGAGTCCTACTTAATTTACTTATTTACTTATTTTATAATTTAAGTGTATCATAGTATCATACATTAATGCGTATTTAAAATATTGAATTTAATTTGAAGAAGCCTATATTTACACAAACCTAATTTGAATATAATTGAAATCTAATTTGAAACTATTTTAAGCCTAGTTCGAATTTTAAAACATATTGTACCTTTAAAATTTGAGTTAAATGTTTTTGTTATTATAAGACTGTTACATACTAACATATATTTGTTCGATTTGTTTTCTAAAATATGTGCATGTTTATTGATTTCTTAAAGACAGAAAGAAATAAATTATATTGTGTCAGCTTACGGGATCCTCCAAGAAATATTCTGAATGAATATTACTGTCAGACATTAGTTTTGTTTAGTTCATTTTAAATGACGAGTTTCCGAAGATCGAAAATAATAAACGGAAAGTTAAATGAAAAACAAAGCATTTTTTATTGAATTGACTAGGGATATAGATTTTAAACAAATTACTTACAATATACATCAAATGCAGTATACTGCTCACCTCGCTTCTTGATAAACGGAATACTAATTTACGCGATTCAAGAAACTAAATGAAGTATAAAATGTGTGTAAGCTCACGAATTTAAATATCCTTGAAGATAGCTACTGATATCCACAGCTCATTTGAATTGCTTTTTACTAGTAACAGCTACAAAGAACTCAACTCCGCTGGAGACATATGTAAAATCGATCAATAGAAGAACAAACCGAGAAACAGTTGATTCTGAATAGTAAAGAATTAAACACTTCGATGTTCACGGAACACATGTACTCCGACTGCGGAGTACGCCTCGATGGAAGCATCTGGAAATCCATCGGTTCGATGTGATGCTCCCAACCAATAAGCAATTTTTGGAGGAAGTTCAGTCTCCATCCAAGATGGATTAGCCATAATGTTTGAAACAATATCTTTGAAATTGCACCCCCACTGGCAAAAGAATACCTGGCACCATATAGTGCGTGTCACGTCCTGCAGCACTTGTCGTTTGGTGCTGGCCGGATTCGATAAAGGGCACACGTTATACGATAAAGTATCTTTTTCTGGATCCCAGATTCACTGGGATTCCCTGCCAAGAACTTTTGATATAGAATTGAATCCCTTGAATCCCCCTCCCCAAAAAAAAAGCATGTCTCCCTGTCAATTTTTGCCTGTGAACCAAATTAAGATAATTATGCATAAATTGTACATACTGTTAGGGTAGAATCCTGCTTCAGGCGGCGTTCAACAGCCCTTAATCTTGCAAGTTCTTTCTGAAGTGTGTCCGAAAACTGTTGATCCTTGAACGGAAGCTCAAGGATGTAACGCCCCTTGGAGTCTCGAGTGTGTATCATCATAAAATATTGCTCAACTTTATCGTCCTCTGGTTTCCGATGAAACTCTCAATCTTCCAAAAGCGATGCGTCAATGTCAATAGCCGTGTGCATTGTTCTTGTAGATGATGAGCTGCTAGTCGTAATAAAAATTATGATCTATCCAAAAAATTGACGAAATGGCGATGATGTTCCCCTGTTTGTCGAACATCTGTTGACCAGTGAAACGCTGCCCAAGAGAATATCCACTGGCGCCAACTATTGATAGTCAGAATCTGCGAGATGGAAGCCATCGAACGCATTAAGGTCTGCGGCGTCGATATCGTGTCCTGCCAACGTGGATTTGATTTTGCTAAGTACGTGGGCTTGTACCTTCAATGTGTGCTCTGAGATTCTCGACTGCATGTCCAGTGTACTGCAGCCTCTAGTTGTCTCAGCCCTTATCAATGAAATTCCCACCACCAAAATACGTGACTGCCAATGGGGCCAGACCAAGTGCCTGTATGCAACGTTGTATGACCATTCCGAAACACTGTCCAAAAGTACCTGACGGATAGTGTGCGAACTTTTTGCGTTTCGAAGGAACACTAGAGCTATTGGCAATGCGCTTTTCCGAAACCCTTATGTCTGTGTAGCATTTGATAATCCGTTGGAGGAGGGTTCACAACTTGGAGCGACATGCGCATGTGCGATTTGGCTGATGCTGACTGCAGTATCTTCGTGAGCGCTGAAGATGCGCTACTCGTCAATTCTTGGCTGCGCTCTTGTTGCAGCGGCCTGCGTAGTAGATTTTTCTATATGTAGTAGAGTGAGGTAACGAGTATGGCAATATTTGTATGTGAATTTAGGTTAACACTTCCGTGACCATGCCCAAGCTTGAGGCAGTTAAAGCACATAGTTTGATAGTCAGCAAAAAATTCGGTCTACAAATTTAGGTAAATCGTTTACAGTTGGTGTTGCGTGGCGAAGTTAAAATAAGTTAAGCAAATTTCGCATTGGGTGCTTTCGCATTGGGTATCACGCGTTGCAATCGGTGGTTAGTCTTTGCGCTGGAAACGCAACGCGACGAACGACCGCAGCTGCAAATTTGTTCTTCTTTGCTGTGCAAAGCTGTGCGATTAACGAACGCAAGCGAGCAGAACCAAAAAATATTGTAAGAGTGAAAAGAAGCGTATGAGGAGCACGAATGTAAGTTTTCTAAATATGAAACATTGTAAAATTAAATGTTAATCAAATAAACAGATTTCGGCATATTGTAAGTGGTAAAAATACCACAAGCAACTACCAATTTCCCGTTTTTCATTGGTAGGCTAGAAGTCATTGCCTAAATGCACGATACGGCACTGTTCACGTGCCAACACCCTGAAATATTGTCTGCGTAGGCGGATGTTTCTGTGCATAACGTACTCAAGCCTCAGTGATATGTGGTCTGACAAAGTGGATGCACCTCAAAGCGTCGAACACTACCAACGACTAGGTTAGTAAGATGTCAGACGGTGATGGGTTAAATGCAACAGCGAAAGAGACGACAACAGACAATCAACCCCGAGGAACTGTTAGCACGCTTGTATCAGCATGATCAACGGGATAGGTTAACGTATCACAGTATCACAGTACATATGGAGGATAGCGACTTTCCGTCGACAACATCTGCTGCTACTGACGCACAGACAAGTTTTTCGACGCCGATTTAGCACAGATCTTCAAACAATGGAAGAATACAGCGATTGTTACCTTGGCTGCATCAATAAATACACGCAAAATAACTGTAAAATAAGTAGCTGTAAAGCAACAGCAACAACACATGCAGAATCGCTCTGATCAAAAGGAACTGTCGCCCGTTGCTTTGTGCATTGATTCTCTTTGTATTCGTTCGCTATCAAGAGACTAGGGTTCGTATATTTTAAGTGCTTTAATTTTGTATTTTCTAACATATATAACCTTACAGATTTTTAATGTGACGACTTGAACACACCAGTATATAGACCGATTTGATTAATAAATAGTAAATAAGAGCCAACGTGCCATTATTGTTTATATTATCTGTTAGGCTATTTTGTGGATGCTGCGTCGGTAAAAAAAAACTGGTCCAGCGAGCAACAGCGTTGTTCAACCAGGCAACAGTGCCCTTTTCTGGAGCGCTAGGTGGTATAGGCCACGCAGGATTAAGCGCATTCAACGGCTCAATGGGACATGTGCAACTGCCATTAGGCAGAAATGCGCTTTTAAGCAACACGTCGGCAAAGACCGAAGCGCTAAGATCTGCGCAAATTAATGCCCGAGAGATCATCAGTAAAGATCTCCCAACTTTCACAGGCAGGCCGGAGGAGTGGCTGATTTTTATCAGTAATTATGAACAGTCTACTGAAAGATGTGGATTTAGCAATGAGGAGAACCTGATTCGGCTGCAGAATTGTCTTAAAGGATAGGCTCTGGAAGCGGTGCGTGGAAAATTTATGATTCCAGACACCGTGCCATATGCTATAAGCACTCTTCGAATGTATGTATGTATGTATGTATGTATGACTGTTCTGTGATTATACGTGCTGCGCTGCAACGGAAGCTACGAGACGAGCCTGCGATAAAGTCTGACAACTTGGACACTGTTATCCGACTAAGTCTGGCTGTCCAGAATTATTGCGCAACGTTGGCTGCAGTTTGACTGCAGGATTATCATCTAAACGAGCTTGTAGCTAAGCTGCCCAGTAGTATGAAACTAGACTGGCGTCGGCATCGGCTTGTGGATGAAGGAGCTGTGTGTACGCTTATGGAAAAAACGCTTGCAGAGGAACAAGAAATGAATAGACCTGTAACGCAGCTGTTCTTTAGGTGGACAGGTGATGTAACCAGGAACGAGACTGATTCAATGTGTGTAGCTTGGAGTGTATCAGCTCAGGAAAATAACGCGATGTATCATGTTTTGAAAAACGTACGAACTGTTGCTAATTTATACCTACCAGAGGAGAATTTAGGATCACAGGTGCTGCAGTCTTGGAAGCACTTGTCTTCGCTTCCTATCCTGCCGTATAGCAATGTAAAGGCTCAAGTTATCACTAAGTGTACCCCTGGAGCTGCGTGAATCCGAAGGCGATAACATCATCGCAGCACGTTGCAGACTAGGATGGGCCGTGTATGGTCGCCCTACCGTGGGCGATAATACGCAGCAACTGCTTCACATATGTCAGTGCAGTGAGGTATGGATGAGGCCCTGAAACACTACATTGCCGGATTCTTATCAGGTAGCCATTAAGCGTCTTAAATGCTTAGAAGCCAAGATGTCCAAATACTTCAAATTGAGAGAGTTTCTGACTACTTATGGCTACGATGCGTGATTATAAATGAAAAGGATACATGCCAGCTGGAAAACCATAGCAGACTTTCGTTAAGCAGTAACTCGTGGTACCTTCCAATTTTTACAGTTACTAATCCTAATAAGAAAAAGACACGCCTAGTGTGGGACGCGGCTGCAAAGGCAAATGGCATGTCACTGAACGATTGTTTGATGAAGGGCTCAGATACGGTAGCGTCATTGGTTGGCATACTTATTCGATTCAGAGAGCGTCCTATCGTCATATCTGGAGACATACGTGAAATGTTTCACCAAGTCAAGGTGTGACAAGAGGATCAGATGGCGCAGAAGTTTCTCTGGCGTGACGTTGACACATTAAGCCCCTGAAACGTATGTCATACAAAATTTTACATTTGGTGCACCATGTTAGCCAGCGATTTACGTCAAAAATCGCAATGCGCAGCGGTATGAAGCGGAGTATCCAGATGCTGTAAAAGCAATTTGTTATAACTCATTTGTAGATGACTGGTTACAATCCATTGATTTTGAAGACCAAATTATAGAGTTGACCAAAACTGTAAAAAGCATTCACGCAAGCGGTGGTTTCGAAATGCGCCACTGGACATCAAATTCGAAGCGAGATACACAGGCCCTGGAGGACGAAAGTAAAGTTCTGGATAAGCGTATAAGCGCCCACGACGAAATGCAAGAGAAGTGGTGGCTACCTGTAGAAGACGCCCTGACATTCGTGGTGAAGCCAGACTTGCTTGCCAAAGCATCCATCAAGCGTCCGACTAAGCGTCGTGTTTTGAGCATGGTCACGTCCATATTTGATCCCCTCGGCTTGATCGGATTCTTTAATATATGGGCAAAGATCATTTTGTAAAATATATGGAGATAATTTGTAGGATGGGATGATGCCCTCAAGCCCGAAACCGAGGCCGATTGGTAATACTGGCTGAGCCTGGTACCAAAGCTGAACAGGATCAGAATTCCACGGTGTTTGGGACGGATGAGCCGCACCTGGGGTATCCAGATGCACACATTCGTGGATGCAAGCATTAATGCCTATGCTGCTGTTGTGTTTCTGCGAGATGAGTTCGATGGAAAAGTCATCTGCAGCCTCGAAAATGCGAGCTGCCCCGCTGAAACCAGTATCGATAACACGTATGGAGCTCATGGCCGCAGTCCTGGGTCTGAGGTTGGCAAGCTACGTCAAAAGCGAGATGTCTGTGATCATATAGAGAAGTACCTTTTCGACGGACTCACGAGATGTGATTTACTGGATATGATGGAACAAAGTGGAACAAGACGCCTCAGATTCATGGGACGATTAGAGGGCTTAACGGTCCACCCCTCTTGTATCAAAAGGAATCGCAGTGGTCACACATGGATACAGCACTACCGATAAACGTGATGTACCACACTGAAGAACACCCTTAGCACACTCCGCTGGAGATGTATTTCGCCGGGCCAGCAGTGGTTCAGTTAACTAGAGAAATTGAAAGGCGCTCAACTTCGAATACTAGACTTTCTGCGTATTATCGTAAAGAATATTTGCAGCTTATATTTGCAGAAGTTACTTAATATTAAACGCAGCGTCCATATGGATGGCGTCTTGATTCGTATCTGCCATGAGGACGAGTTCTTTAGGGAGATCAGCTGTCTAAAGTCGGGACGCAGTGTAACTGACCGGAAAATCCTATTGTATAAATGCTCTCCGTACATAGACGATATGGGTATTCTACGTGTTAAAGGTCGGATCGACAACATATAAGGAGTCTGTGCAAAACGACCAATTATTTTTCCAAGACGACATCGACAGACGTTTTTACTGGTCGAGTTTCACCATCGCAGATACCATCACTTTCACAACGAAATCGTCGTCAACGAATGCGCCAGCCGTTCTGGATTTGTCGCTTAAGAGCCTTGGTGAGTGAAGCCTCACATAGTCGGGACACACGGGACGTCGCGCCCTTCCGATGCCACCAGAGATGGTCGATCTGCCAATCGAACGTTAGTTAGCCTACACACCACCGTTCACATTTACAAGCGTGGATTATTTTGGACCCATTGACATCGTAAGTGGCGGCGGCACGAGAAGTGTTGGGGTGTCCTATTTACGTGCCTGACGGTACGCGCCTTGCATTTGGATATAGCCACGTCACTCTCAACCGACTCATTTGAGTGTGTTCTGAAATCGTTTGTGGCCAGACGCGGATGCCCATGCCAATTGTTGTCGGACAATGGCACAAACTTCAGAGGAGCAAGCCGGATTCTAAAAGCCGAGGTTGAGCGTATATCACTTTTACTCGGCGGAGCCAGGGAGCGAATGGTTCGCTCCACGAAGTCTATACTGACAGAAATTCTTTCTTAAGTCAAAATTATCAACAAAATTATCAACAAAATAATTGACATAGCAAATATTCTTGTTCTAAACATTGACTTTTCTCTAGCTTTTTACGAACTTGCTCCATATGCCAATTAGATAATCGAATCCAACCTTTGTGGATGTAATCACTTTCCCATCATCATACCACTCTTCCCATCCCATAATAATAAGAGTAGATTCGAAACCCTCACTTATGTATTTCATAACAAACTTACCATTATACTCCCCAAATTCAGCACTTCAAAAAACCACTATATTGGAACTTTGACAACCAATCCATTGACCTGAGTATAAGCCAAAAAAAAAGAACTACACAAGCCCATAAGTTTTCCAAAAACTGTCTGGAAATTAAAGACTCGGTTAAATATTTTAAATTCATCTACACTGATGTATCAAAACTTAATGAAAACATTAACTTTAGTGTTACAACCACACACAGATGTATTTTTAAATCCATCCTTCCAGCCTACACTTCAGTAAATTCAGCAGAGCTCATAGTAATCAAAACTGCTATAAGTCTAGCAAAGCAATCCAATACTAAAATTTTTATTTTTACAGACTCCTATCTTTTATACAGATATCCTCAGTCCCAACACCTAATTCATATGCTCCTAATACACAGAGCATCTTGATATATAACAAAAACATCAAAATAATATGGGTCCCATGACATGCACTCATTTCAGTTAATAATTTCGCTGATGTACCTGCTAAAGCAGTTTGCTAAGAACGCTTAATCTTAACAGAAATTTTAATCACCACCAAATGAAAAGAGTCATAAAAGCACAATATGAGAATGAATTCCGTGCTTATTTTTCAAAAACAACCTTATGGTACAAAAAGTCACACAGCTACTAAACAGCTATAGACTTCTTACATAACAATAAATTAGACAATCTTAAACGACTAGACATTTAAAAACTCATCAGATTACGCTTAGGTCATACAAGGTTTACTCACTCATTTATATACAATAGAAACCAAGTGCGAAACTGTCCCTTTTATAATGGGAACGAAACTTTTACTGTTAACCACATATTCTCTGAATGTTCCTGCTTTTCTAACATTAGAAATCGAATCTTTACCAACTTCGACCCAATAGAAACACTATCCCTGCCTAACGCAGAAGCGTTCCCCAATATCATAAAATTCTCAAAAAAAATGTAATTTATATCGTAAAATGGAAAAACAAAATTTTTAATTTAAAAAAAAATTCAATTGGATGTAATATACATATGTGTATATATATATATACTTGTTATGTTTTTAGTTTTATATTATATATATATGTCGTAGGCTGTTGAATGGTATATTATTATTGTCGATAGCCGATAGTCAATCTAGTTAATTATTTGCTGTGAGTGGCAATAAGGACGGGCTGTCGTTCTTTTTGCTGAGATTAGTCCGCGTGTGGAGTGTTGAAAAGTGCAATCGAGGAAGATTGACAGATGATGAGAAAGATGGCCGTATTGGCATTATATTGAGGAAAGACACAGAGGACACACGCGGAATTCTCTAGCTCCAGAAACTTAACCTAAAAAAAAAAATGAATGAGAAGGAGAATTTTACCAACGCCCCGACATATACATAAATTAAATACATTAAAATTAATATTAAAGCACTTTGTTAAGCTGAAGGCTCTGTCGCTATGGCTTATATAATTTAGTTTACATATAAATTCTAATTATAAGCTCTTGTTAATAAATAAATAAATAAATAAAGTAATAAATTAAATAAAACAAATTAAAAAAATATTAGTTAGGATTTTAACACTCTTGGATCTGACTAATATAATAGATAGTGTTTGAAAGGTTTAATTGATGTTCCACGGTGGGTGCTGTCCGGAAACAGATGACGCGTTGCATCGCTCATCTACCATTCGGAATCTAATTGCCTGATGTGAGTGTATTCGCGGATAACCTAAGCTGTAAAAGAGTGACGATGAGGTAAAATAATTGATACTCATGATTAATGGATAAATAATAATGATTTATCCGTCCACTTATCCTTAATATCTCGTCTTAAAAAAATGGCGAGTTCGTTGCAGCTAGACTTTGTAATTTCTGATTACTTTCATGTCGGAGTGGAAGGCTTCCATGTATACGATGAGCACCACACACCGCAAAATGATTTTCACCCCATCGGTAGATAGTGGTCCCGTTTTCCGAGTGGACAAATTAGGAAAAACCGGAACATGTAACCGGTGACTCACATTAGTTTGGTGTATATGGAGAACTATAAATCTTACATATGTGCATTTTCGGGGACTTAGTTTCCAGCGTAATATCCATTATTACCATCTGTGGTATTTTCATGTATGCTCAGGATCGCAAGTATGCTCAGGCTCGCATAGCCAAAACGGGCCATCCCACCAGAGACTAAACTTCGATAGGTGTAAGGCCCCTGGATGCACAATCAGCTGAATTTTCAGGCATAGAGGATTCGTTGGTGAGCTTTGTGAGCAACACCTACAAGATCAGGCACAAAAATTGTGCAATCAAGCTTCGTTACCAAATGATGGCGAAAATTTCAAAATGCGGGGAACCCCGCAATGAATGAACAATGTTTTCAGATTTCCACAAACGTTTTCCCATTTTGCTGCAATAGAGTTAGGAATCGGGTTATCCCAGCCCAGTGACCCACTAGATCTGTTTCTTAAGTTGTGTTTGACCATTGTCATCTCCTTTACAATTATATTTGCAAAAACGTTGCTTCTTCGTTACAAATGTTGTTTGGTCTCCAGATAGATACCGATACGTGTGGCGTTCATCTCATGTTATTTGCTGAACTACCGTAATTGCTATGTATTGAGCCAAAGCCGTTCCAAACACCACCGTCGTAAGGCAGTATTCCTTGATTTTTCCAACTGCGGCCCGCATAAAATTTGGTGCTACTTCCCTCGTCCATACTCTCTCTCTTATCTCGTCTTCTGATGACATTTTACAGATGAACAACAAAATATCGTTCGAAGAAAAAACAATTAGTCAGTTTGAGTTTCAGGTTAGCCTGCTGAAGGTGCTCGCCTGACTGGAATCTGCTGTAATCAATAAACATTGATATTTCTCCTGTCTTCTTGTCTATGAACTATAACACATTCGAGACCATGGTCACTTACAGCTTAGCAGAGCAACAATCCACTGTAGTATACTTCCCATTTTGTGTCTACCCTCTTCGTCCTTCGTCACCCTATACCAATAAGTTTATAAAAATATTATTTAAAACTTTTTGAAACAGTCCCATGGCTGCACATCTACGCTTGACTCAAAGAGCGCAGTATTATCGTGTTGGATTTCAAGAAAAACATGGAAGAATGAACAAGTCAACCGCATACCATCCGAACCTATCCTGCCGGCTTGTATCTGTGGAAAAATGACTGATTGACGCATACAAGTAAACGAGTACAGAAAAGTTACGTTAACTCTTAGTAGAAAAAGCTGACCACCTTTGGTCCAGAACATACCAAATAACATACCTACCACCTGGTAGGCTGGTCTAGCGAAACTATCCAAAAGCAAAGAATACGAATCTAAAACACAAAGCAATTAACCTCCACTTGTTAAAAACGCAACATCTTCCCTTTAGTCTAGTACAGAGTGCAATGCATATTTTCGTATTGAAACCCATTTGAACTAATAGCTCTGAATAATAGTGTAAGGCAAGATGAAGCAACATAGACATATATGCGAGCTAAGTTCAAGCTTCTGAACGCCTGGACGTTCAACGTTAGTTAGAATTCGTTCCGAGGCACTTCCTGCATCTTTCATTGAAAAATAGTTTTCTATGGGTGGATTTCAAGTCCTACGCCAAAACCTAATTTAACGCCTTCCTCATCAACAGGTGTTAAAAAACAATACGGAGAGAACCACAAGGAGGTAGTGCATCGACTAGAGATGAGCAGGGACAAAGATCATGCTGGTATTCACCAAGTTGAATACGATCAGACACTTTGCCTCATATGCTATCCCCCAGTCCCTCCCTAAAGGAGTTGATTTACCTTGGTTCTGCTACGACTTATAACAATGATGTCTTTGGAGATAATTGCTAACACTTGTCAACAAGTGCTACTGTTGAGCCCACTCTCGGTGTACGAAGACAACACTCTACAAGACGCTCATCGTTCCAGTGCTTCTTTATGGATCTGAAGCCTGGACAATTACACAATCGGATGCTGCTGCGCTTGGAGTGTTCGAGAGAAAAATTCTTCGTAAAATCCTTGAACCCGTGTGCATTGCCGAGACCTACCGTATTAGGTGGAACAACGCGCTGTATGAACTGTACAACGACATGGACGTAGTCAGTCGGTTGAACACACAGAGACTTCGCTGGCTAGGACACATTGTACACATGGAAGGCGAAGCTCAAGCTCGGAAGGTTTTTGATGCAGTGGTAGGTGGACAACGGAGGAGAGAGAAGCGTGGAGGAAAATTGTGCATCAGGCTGTGATCCGATTGGGTTGTTAAATGCGATATAATAATAATATAACCATTTACTATATACAATATAATATAATATATACATAATTTTCAAACAAATGATGAGCCTTACACTTCTTAAATAGGGATAAAGGTTACAACCGGTATGATTCATTTTCAACGCTTGTTAATTTACTTCACACACCCATTTTTTCGGCTATGCGTCCACCGGGGAACTACACCGGTCATAGGAAACCGGAAAACAGCAATGTGACCATCAAAAATGGGAACGTCCCCGACAGAGGCGGTAGCGATAAAATAGTATTTAAGCAATTGTAATTTAGAGGTAAGCTTCAGTTGAAACAAAACAAAAACCAAACAACCAATGAACAAATACCTAAGGGATAAGTTTAATGTTAAGTAGAGAAACATATATCTCATGCAAGAAGAAGCAAACAGGAACATTTTAAAATAAGAATATTTATTCTAGAAACCACATAGTTCCATTACCATATAATAAATGTAATTATGTAACATTGTGTACACATGGAGCTAAAAAAAATCCGCAAGAAAATATCTATATAAATATTTAGAGGGTTTAAAACCGATTACGTGGTCATCAATATCAAAGGCTGCTCACAAACCCAAATGCATGTGTGTCTGTGTTGTCTTCTCGCAATGCGATGGCTATTATATTTTCACTTAACAATTTAAAGAAATTAAATTAGTGCTTGAAAACTCTTTCTTGTACGTTTATCATTAGTTCTTTCTTCAGGATATTTCATGTAAATGCATGGCTTGGGACACGGGTCTTAAGCTAAGTTTTTTACTGGGCAATATTAAGTCGATTCTTGTATATAATTATATACGTTCGCATCGCAAATTTAACAGTTGTCGCACTATTATATACCATTAAAATTTATGTGTAAAATGTTAATTCAAAACACTAAAATTCATGCAATCTTATGTAGAACTAAGAAATTTTAATATATCTGCTAAAAGTTCGGTGCTACAGAGTAAAAATAAAATACACAATGGTGAAAAAATTGAGATGTGAAGTATTATGAGTAGAATCTTGTAAAATTTCTTGTGTGAAAAGCACTTGAGCACCATTGTTTACCACCAATCTCTAATTGTAATTCACTTATTTAATATAATTTAAATAATAGTTTATAAAGCGTAATAATTAATAAGCATTTTATCCATTAAGAAAATTTCATCAATCGACATCAGAAAAAAATAAGTTATAAGTAAATATATACTGGTCCAACGATACAAAAATACTTTAATAGTTTTTGATATACAGAACTGTGCGGATTTGACAGGTATTCTTTTTTTCTTCCATTCAGAATGAATGCAACTAAGAAAAGTTTATTTTGAAGTTGGCAAATTTTAAAATCTTTGGAATTCTTAACCTTCGTAACTGGCATGACTTTACTGTTGATTAGTTAAATGTTTTGATTATTTTTCTGAGCACAATGCTTTATTCTCAATTAATTAAGAATGATAACTTTATAAAATAATGTATTTTAATTATATACATGTGTGAATTTGACTTATAGCATATAAATTGCATTAACAATAATTTTAATACAGTCAATTTTTACTTGTTCTTTAATAACATTTTTTTTTGCCCTCCTCTAACTTAAATTCTTATAAATGTGTAAATAACAGATAATTGGTATTCTACGTCGTATGGTGAGATTATTGCATAGTGACCTCCAGTTCAGTAGGTTTGTTATAGATAATATGTTAAATATGAGTTAAATATGAATTACTCCAAATCGTATAAATTTTTTTTCGTGATTGTTAATAGGAGTTGAATATTAATAAAACTCATCCTTGCGTTCTTTTGAATAAACAAAGTGTAAGCCTTCAAAGGAAATCTGTTAGGGAATACCTATAATATACATTGTGCCAACAGAAAATAAGTTTCGATAGTATCGATAGTTTAATCTTATATTACCCTATTCTTCAAGCTACATCTAAACAATAAATTAGTAAATTTTTTAAAAATGGAGCAGAATGCCGTCTTGTTATCTACCGATGAATTAGAAAAAGAACTTTATTCTGCCAGGCAGGCGTTAATCACGATAAATGATGATATTCGTCGGTTTGTTGGTCGGGGACTTAAGGACTCCAGGTTTTTAATTAATAATATCCATCAAAGGCATATTAAAAGTATTCTATGTTTTAGGATAGAGAAAAATAATCCGGATACCGGGGGTAAAAGAATGGAACAAAGTTCAGACAGAAATATTATACGCCACGAACCGTTAAAACAGAAGCGGCGTACGTACGATTCAAAAATGGTATTACATCGTCTAGCGAATGACGACAAGGATGATTTTTGGCTACCATCTCCACGCATTAATTCGCGTGTGATTCGAGAATTGCCCTCAAGGGAAGAGATTGTTGAAGCTCAAGGTATGGACTCCGAATCAAAGGCACGTAACCGTCGTATGTTTGGTTCCCTTTTGGGAACTTTACAAAAGTTTTGCCAAGAGGAGTCACGTTTAAGAAAAAACGAGGACAAAAAAGCGCAGATTGAGAAAAAACTAGAGAAACAAGAATTACAAGAAAAGGCATTAATTCAAAAAGAACGGGAATTGTTGTTTGTAGATAAAAAGCGAAAACAACATGAAATCAGATGTCTGGAAAAAAAAATGGCTCGGCTAAAAGATTTTAAAACTTGGGAGTCTTCTATGCTTTATCAACAAAATCAAATTCGAACAAAAACTTGGCCCCATTTATATTTTCAACCACGAATTCATACAACTCACACAGAAAAGCTTCTTTTAAAAAGCAAAAGCCAGTTAGATATTTTATTGGATAAACGTCGTGACGACTTACAAGCAGAACTTAGAGAAATTGAATGTGCCAACAACATGGATGAGGACAGTACATTAGACGACAGTAACATATATGATAATACCATAGATAAAAAGGAATATCATGTAGAATGCGTCGTTCCAGAAATATGTAAGTCAATCCGAACTAAGTAGCACAAAATAATTACTTTACTGTAACTTGTTTTAAATCTGCTAAAAAGTGGTTCTAAAACAACTTTTTTTTCTCTAAGTAAGTATGTGTCCATTGGGTCAATATGTTTTACTTCCATTAATAGGTTTTAATCATTAAATTGAGTTCCAGACACATTTACAACACTTTAGTATTGAATTTAACTTACATTAGGTTTAAATCATGAAATTAAGTTCCATCGCCGGCACATTTAAAAGAAGATAGTTGTAAATGTATAAAAGATAAAAATGTTGTCGAAAGAATCAGATTCCATACACGTATTAATACGTATATACACACACACTACATGCAAGTTTCTGCTTGCCCTTGTTAAACTGTCAATCGGAGCCAATTTTTGTCTTATTATATACATACATGTGTGTATATGGTATGCAATAACCTACATACTAAATATAGAGTCTGCTGATTTTAAAAAAAACGGAAATCTATGTCGATGGCTAAATCCATGTGACTTCTCATCCTTATGAAAAATATATATACTTTTTGAGGTGGGTGATGCTTTCTTGTGCCTGTTACATACATTTGCACATTAAAGAGTCACATTTTTTCTACTTTTAGTGGGTTATGGTGAAAATGACTTAAACAGAAACAGAAACTTTTAAAACACCCTTAACAGTTTTATATGCCCTAACAGACATTTATATATATATATTATAATTAATTTAGGGAACTCGACTAGTAAACCACTGCTTAAATCTATCCTTCGATTTAAGTACGTTTAAAAAATAAACATAAAAGACACAGGGAGTCAAAAAAGTATTGGAACACCTCTGTTTTAAAAGTTTGTCATGTGTTATCTTCAGCCCACTCAACATACAGCAAAAGTAAAAACACAATTTTTAATAAGGAAAATTTTATTTTATATTAAATACAAAATAAAATTATATTTCATTTTTGGTTAAGGTGTAAGATAAAAAAAACTAAAAAAAGCACGATTTTCGCGTCAAAAAAGTATTGGCACACTTGTTCAAAACTAATAGTATTTAGCCGATTATTAATGTTTAATATATTGTTGAGCCTCCTTTTGCTTTAATAATCGCTTTTAAGCGCCTGGGAATACTTTTTATTAACCTAGCCGTTCTCCTTGGTGATATTTTTTCCCATTCTGTGCGTAAAGCTACCTTCAAGGAATCTTTTGATGAAATATGGCGCTTTCGAATTTTTTTCTCCAACAGATACCAAATATGCTCAATGGGATTTATGCCTGGGGATTGTGGTGGTGTTTTTAATTGTTTGCAGCTGTAAATAAGCCATTCCTGGACAAGATACGATGAGTGTTTAGGATCGTTATTCTGTTTCAACTGCCACTGCTGCCCATTTAATCCCAATTTACGCACACTTGGAGCCAAGTTTTCTTTTAGAATGTCCATGTACGCTCTTTTATCCATTCTGTAATCAATGAACTCAAGATTACCAATGCCAGGTGCCGCGAAACACCCCCAAACCATAACATTACCGCCACCGTGTTTTACTGTCCGTATAATAATATTATGTTGCAGCTCTTTGTTTGGTTTTCGCCAAACTTTCTGGGACCCATCTGAGCCAAAAAGATTATATTTTGACTCGTCACTAAATATAATATTATTCCAAAAAGAATCCGGCTTATTTACGTGGCGTTTGGCAAATTCCAATCTCTTTTTTTGGTTAACCTTCGAAATGAAGGGTTTACGTCGAGCCACTCGACCATAAAAACCTGCTCTGTATAGTGCATTTCTCAGTGTTTGTGGGTGAAATTTTTGGCGGAAACTTTTCTGCATTTCATTACACAACTTGACAGCAGAAATTTTTGGATTTTGAGCTACGGCAGCAACTACAATTCGCTCCTGGCGTGGTGTAAATATTTTCGGTCTTCCAGATCTGCTCTCTATTTCAAGTTTTCCGGTGTTTATATAGTGCTTAATAATGTTTCGGACACTGGAATAGGACCTCTGCACTATACTGCCAATTTATCAATAAGATTTTTGCTGGACATGAAGGCTAATATTCAATTTTCGGACATCTAGCGAGATTTCTGCTCCTTTATCCATTTTGCTCATCATGTCACAAAGTGAAGATCAATACTAACTTGAAATGCACTATTACGCAATAGCTATGCATATAGTAACGGTATAAGCAACAGAAACTTCAAAGATTACCGTTAGGTTAGCGAAATTCTGGCATACACATTAAGTGTGCCAATACTTTTTTGATGTGTTTTAGGCACATTTATTTTTCTTTGCATTGTATTTCCCTTGCAGGTAA
The DNA here is from genome assembly GCA_035045065.1 of Hirtodrosophila trivittata. NCBI lineage: Eukaryota > Metazoa > Arthropoda > Insecta > Diptera > Drosophilidae > Hirtodrosophila > Hirtodrosophila trivittata. Next base: position 136,828 of record JAWNNK010000203.1, on the reverse strand, counting down.
CGGGAAATTTGTTGATGCATTGTATTTAAAATAAGCTTATAATACCTGCTACATCAATATTTTGTTTTTAAAAAGCAGTTAATTGGTACTAAACTACACATTTCTTCAAAAACAGTGAGTTTGCCAATACTTTTTTGACTCACTGTATTTAAGGAACAAATTTAAATCTTATATTCCAACACACTCGACTGACTTTTTCACTTAGGGGGTCACACGGTACAATCTTTAGTTAGCTATATAAAATTTTATATAATTAATTTTTTCCTTAATTTTAAAATAAAAATAAAATTATTTAGTCAAAAACATGAACAAATTATGTTTTCGGTACTGGGTATTCGATTATAATATTTTTTAACTTAACTGTTTTGTAAGAGAGATTTTTCGGAATGACTATCATGTAAAAAGTCGTTTAATGAAATATTTCGAAAAGTGGGAAACTGTATTTGGCTAATTTTGCATTTATAGTTGAATTTTCTGGGGAAATACCAGTATACATTCCTAAATACATACACACTACACGCAATTCTTTTCTTGAACAATTTTTAGTATTTATAAACGACATACAAATAAACTAAAGCTTGAACAAAAAGTAGAATCTGTTTACGCAAATAGTGAATACACGTATAATTAAATTTTTGTATTGAAGGTACAATTTTTTTGTGTTTGGTTTTTTTTTATAATGGGTCATCCGATTTTATGTCCCCGAGTATACCTCATATATACAATCATATTTAAAAGCTAGGACAAATAATTTGTGTCCCTTTTAAGCTTAGTTTGACCCATGTTTTACACCAAATCATACGTTAAAATATTCGGAGTCATATAACTGCCCATTTTTGTTTCCTTTCTTGTTTTCGATTTCGTTTAATTATTAATTTATATACAGAATGTAAAGAATAGTTTTACACTAAAAACAATTTTTTTTTCAGTGTATAATATTAATAATTTAATAATAATTATTTTATTTAATTAACCATTTTTACTTGTTTAATTTTGTTTAACATTTTTTTTTGATCCGTTATTGTTATCAATGAATTTTATTTAGAAACTATTGTTTATAAAACTTAAAACTGGAATTACAAAATAAAAATATTGTTTTTAATAACGCATAGTTTTTAAATTTATTTTGAATATACCTTGTATCTTAAAATGAATATTGCTTTCTACGCAAATCAATGCAAGCGATTGTATCTACCAACCCTTATCCCTTTATAGCATATATAAGATAAGATATTATGAATTTTAATATTTATAATGCACTACACTGTATGTGCCTTTAAGCCGCTTTTTTATGTAGGCTCAACAATATTTGGTTTTTTTTTTTTTTTAAATATAAAAATTATATAAGTTCATAAAAAAATTAAAACAAAAATAATTATTATATTAAAACATGTGAAAAAATATTACTTCCATATCATTTTATTTGTATCGCGCAAATAAAAAATTATAGTACAAGTAGACCCTTACAAATACAAATTAACACCACTTTTTTCCTTGGGTTATTCCAATATCTGAAATTCTAAAATTTCTGCACGGGTTAGAAGTTCTTCTCAGCAGTAGAAAATCGAGAGAATAACCCTTGAAATATTTTTTTGTTATATTGAAGTCAGGAATGTTTCTTTAAAATTGATTTTTGATCATTTTGAACACCCCAGATATAAACTATAATTGTTTACTTAAATATTTCATTTTAAATTTAAATTATATTATTTCAATTTTAATTTATATTAAAAATTTTAATGTTTTACTCTCAAATTTTGCTAATAATAATTGACATTCAATTAATTAATAAATAAATACCAGGGTTACATTGCAGAAGACTACAGGGCTGGTCATGAGCTTTGGAAAAATAATCCATTTACGCTATTAATTAAATTATTAAAGTTTTCCAAAATAGTTTGGCGATTCCCCAAAAGAAGCAAGATAGTAAAAATGTTTTGAACTTAGACCCTCACGTGCTAGCACTCATTAAAGAACCATACTTAACCAAGGACCATACTTAAGTGTACTCTGTGCACTTCAGCATGAATTAAGTTCCAAAGGAGTACCGACCCCTGTGAAACGCCTGACTTGACTTTTTATCGCCTGAGACCATCTTCCGTATCATATTGGAGTACCCTGTCAGACAGATAGTTTGATATCATCCTAGGGAGGTAGACTGGAATCCAACGTGACAACTGCACAGTACCCCTTGTCGACCCATCTCCATCTGGTTTTCTCAATCTAAGCTATGTCAACTACCGCTTTGACAGCATCCACTGTAGTACGCGTTATGCGGAATTCATATTGAGCTTCGGAAAGTGCCTCTTTTTCCACGGCTAGGTTTACAAGTCGGTTATACACTATGCTTTCCATCACCTTCCCAGCCATATCGCGCAGGCAGATAAGCCTGTAGCCAGAAGGGTCATCGATCGGCTTGTTCCCTTCACACTGAGGGAAAGACTCCCTCTTCTAAACATTTGGTGTAGGTTTCTACTATCATATCTTCCCTGAATAACAATGCTAGCTTAAGGGCCTTAGTTTGGCGATTCCCCAAAAGAAGCAAGATAGTAAAAATGTTTTAAACTTAGACCCTCACATGCTAGCATAAAGAATCATACTTAACCACAATGACTTATTTTATCAACGACGTTCGTTAACCATCACATTTTATACTAGAAAAAATGGATGGTGTGTGTTAACTGATTGTACATGATTGTTATTGCGTGATTAAAAAATCAGTAGTACCTGGTGGCGACAGACATTCCAATGAATCTCACAATAAGAAGACTAAATAGGCTCTATTAAATTGAGGCCGTAGTCGGGTATTTAACTGTTACAACTAATAGGCTTGCTTGTAGAATAATAATTTACCAATAACTAGTAATTATGACTTCGGTATGCCGATGATAAATTTTATTTATTTTTTTTTTTAATTATCCTAATTCACGTTACCGCTTTTCTATTTTGTTTTACAGGTGACAATATTATTCTCGAAGATTTCCGGAATTTTTCGAACAAGGAACGAACAAGTTCGTTAATAAGCAATAATTTGATAATTAAGGAAGTATAAAATGTTGGTTACTGTACATAATTTTTGGTTTTAACATTGATGTATACCATACAACACGTTCGGTTTTATAATTTATATTTAAATATAATTAAATATAAAACTATTTGGTACATACCTGACAAAAGTTATTAAATCATGTTTCGGTAAGGTGAAGAGAAATTTTGTGCAATTTACCTTAAAAATAAGCCCTATTCCTTTTTTTATATCAGAATTACATATTATTCGCATCTATATATCAAAAGGTAAATTCGAGGTTGTACATACCATTTTCGATATAAATAGTATATACAGCACATACACTTGCAGTTAAATCGAATTTGGTTGACAATTCACCTAACAATTCTCATACCATATTTAATTACAATTTTCAGAGAAACTGCTAGGTTTACAAGTTGGTTATACACTATGCTCTCCATCACCTTCCCAGCCATATCGCGCAGGCAGATAAGCCTGTAGCCAGAAGGGTAATCGATCGGCTTGTTCCCTTCACACTGATGGAAAGACTCCCTCTTCTAAACATTTGGTGTAGGTTTCTACGATCATATCTTCCCTGAATAACAATGCTAGCTTAAGGGCCTTATTTGGGATACCGTGTGAACCATGGGCCTTTTGTCTCCTATGGTCATCAAAGAAGCTATCCTTCTATTTGGGACCAGTTGCTTGTGATCGACCCTAGTTCCTTTGTCTTCCACTAGCAATTACGAGGTGGTTTGCGTTTTGGTCACTAAAAGTGAACTTCTTTTTCGCTGCTGGTGTGTGTGGGAATGTACATGTGTACGAATTTTGTGAGTGTGTAAGTCTCACTTGGGCTCGTAATTTTCCTTACTTTGCCATGAAATCTATCAAACAAAATTTAAAAAAAAATTAAAAATGTATTTTCTTATCTTGGTTTTTTTTTTCAACTAAAAACTAATTTCTAAACAAATAATTTTTTTTTTTTTGCATGTTTACTTTAGAACTTTGAGTCTATGCCTTAATTTATTAAATGTTTTCTGTTGGGATTTATTTTAAAGGACTCAGATTTGTTTTCGGGGACGATTGTAGAATGCATTGGAATCAACGAAATAATCCAACTTCTATAACTCTCTTGTGTTTTGTCGTAGACGGTTGTGATTATCTGTGCTCGTAATATATCTTGTTTATTTGTGTTAAAATAATTAATGTTTTTACCTTGTAAAACTATTTTTAGTTAGTGCTTTACGTCGTTAGTGCTTTACGTAAAATTTCAAGTGGTTAACGATAATTTAACTCTTTTAATAATAATATTAATATCTATTTCTGTAAGTTCTGTCTTTGCTTTTCTGTTTAAGCGTCGGTGCATTCTCGCGCAAACGTTAGTTGTTGTTACTGTCAGTTAGCTTGCTCTCTAACAGTTTCGTTTTAGCGCACTTTCTTGTTTGCATGCATTTAAGCATACTAACATAGTTTTTTGTAGCTCCTTTTTGTGTTTGCCGCTCTCCCTCAGTTGTTTTTCTCTCATTCTTGTGCTAACTGCATAGCTTGCGTCCCAGCTCTAGTTATTTATGTTTTGATTTTGAGTATTCGTGCACTAGTTTTGTTTCTTGTTTTTCCCTTTCTTGTGCAGGGCATTTGTTATTTTTGACTCGTTTTGTATCACTTTTTTTAATTTTCATTTCATTTGTAATTATGTCGGTCTGCTGCATAAGAAATTGTAAATGTCAGTCCGATTCTAAGGCTGGACTAATGTATTGTTGGTTTTGTGAGAATATAGCTATAGGTTATGCAACCAATGTGAAGGATTATATTTCCAGTTAGTCTGGACTTAGGTGGTGTTGCGAGTCTTGTCGCGAGGCTGAATTAAATTTGCAAAAATTTATGAGGCAGCCAAGACTGGGCTTTTATACCATCCGAGCAGCATTCATCAAACTACACGGTGATTTCCAGAACTTGGATAATAATTTTAATAATTTAAGATTGTCATCCCTGCCACCTGAGCCGAAGAGTGTAATGCTGTTTAAACCAGTCTCTTCGACGACACCACAATTTTTAACTCCTCACTTTTCGCCTACACCTTGTCCAGTTTCCCCAAATTTATCAGATACTGTCTAGCCTACGAGTTATTTTTCCGAGCCTACGAACGTGATTCCAACTGATTCGTCGGTCAGCAATACTGCTGTTAGTTCTCCCCAGACCTTTTCCGTATTCATTCCCCTTCATGCAATTAGGGCTGCTAAGCCCCTGATAGCTGTCGCAATTAAAAAACAAATTTTCATCTCTAGGCTTGCCCCTCACACTTCGGTTGATAACGTTAAGTCATACATCCAATCGAACAATCTGATTTATCTGTTGATAAATTTAGATTTAGTTATGCCAGAGAATTTAGCTCTTTTAAAATTAGTGTTCCGGCGGAAGCATTCAACACTATATGTTGCAAAAACTTCTGGCCGAAAGACTTAATTATAAAAGAGTTTGAGTCAAGTAGAAGAAATCGGCCTCCTATTGCACTGCCTCTTAATCCTTCTTCATCTACTTCATCTTCATCTTCTAGCAATGTAGCAAAAAACTAACTCTTTCTACAACTTATCAGAATTCTAGAGGGCTTAACTTTAAACTTAATAAGCTTTATGTAGATAGTATTTCGTTTGATGGTAACATTATTATCTTTACTGAAACCTGGCTAAGGCTAAGGTTTCTCGCGTATAGGAGGTGGTATCCTTATTGCTGTAGACTGATCTTTTATCAGAACTTATTTTTTCTCCTTACCTAACAAACATTGAATTAATAGCCGTTAAAATTATATATAAAAATGTTTCTATATATATAACGCGCTCTTGTATTCCGCCACAGTCCGATTTATCTGTATACCTCGAGCATATTTCTGCTATTGAGTCCATTTCGTCACTACTTTCTAGTAGTGATTACCTCTTTGTATTTGGTGATTTTATTTAGCCAGTTGTGGTATGGTCTGAATTTCCAAATATTTTGATGCCATCCACATCTCATGAATTTATCAATTCGCTTTTAGAGATGTATCTCTCTCAAATTAATCCGGTTCGAAACTGTAATGGTCGTCTACTTGACCTTATTTTTGCATCGGATCCTTTTTCTAGTACTGTAGTAAAAACTTGTCCTTTAGTTGTCCCCGAAGACCCCTATCATCCTACTTAAGACTTAGTTTTTGAACTGCCTACATGTGAGCATATTTGTTCTATGAACACGGTCATTAAATCACGCTGTTTTCGTAAAACAGATTTTATAAAACTTAATTCATTAATTTTAGAAACAAACTGGTCGCAACTGTACTCTTGTACTGACATTAACAGTGCTACTTCAATCTTTTATAATATTATAAAATCACATTTTGACCAAGCTTCCCAGGAGAACTAATAGACCTCCTTGGTTCTCTAAAGAATAAGCAATGCTTAAAAATGTGAAGACAAGATATTATAAAAGATTTAAGAGTTCGAATAATCCTTCAGACTTTTCTTGTTATGTTATCGCCAGAACAAATTTTGTTGTTTGTAATTCGCGTTGTTACAATAATTACCTAATTCTTTGTCGTTTGCAATTTGCTCAGAATCCTAGGCAGTTCTACAGCTTTGTCAATACTAAACGAAAAACTTCATTACTGTTTCTTATGAAGACATGAAAGCAAATACTGATCAGGCTTCAGCCGATCTTTTTGCAGAATTCTTCCAAACTACTTATTCATCTTCTAACTTTCTTCCTAATTCCCCTTATCCGTATACCTTGCCGAAATCCAACTGCATTTTTAGTCCTGTGATCCTGGAAAGTTCGTTTATTAACGAACTTAACTTAATCAAGCCAGGTTAGTCACCAGGCCCAGATTGAGTACCATGATGTGTACTTAGGTACTGTGCTGATTCTCTATGTAAACCCTTGCTTAAATTATTTGAATTGTCTGTTAACTCGTGCTCTTTCCCAACCATTTGGAAGGAATCATTTATAATTCCTCTTCACAAACATGGTTTGTTAAAACTATAACTGATGTTAAAAACTATGGGGGTATTTCCAAATTATCCGCGATGCCTAAAGTGAGAAGCTGATAACATCTCAATTACAACACTCATGTAGCTCTATCATTTCACCCTGCATGGTTTTGTGAAATCGAAATCTACTACCACTAACTTACTTGAGCTTACCTCCCTTGGTATCAAAGGTTTTCAGAACAAAAAGCAGACATGGCATTTACACAGATTTCAGCAAGGCTTTCGATTCCGTTAAGTACTATCTCTTGCTTAAAAAACTTAGTACTATCGGATTTCAACACAGCCTTCTTATGTGGGTTTCCGAATATCTTTCTTGTAGAACCCAAAAAGTTAATTTTAAAACCTCACTGTCTAAGCCTGTCTTTGTTACCTCTGCTGTACCCCAGGGTAGCCACCTTGGGCCTTTACTTTTTAATTTATTTATTAACGATCTCCCGTCTATTTTCCTTCACTCCTATGTACTAATGTACGCCGATGATGTGAAGCTGTGCTTATCATATAATGACAACTCTCCTTATTTATTGCAATCGGACCTGGATTTGTTTTTTGCTTGGTGTAAATGCAACTTGTTGTTTCTGAATTGCTCTACATGTAAGGTTATATAGAAGTTCGTATTACACATTTAATTACATGCTCGAATGAGAATTGAGTCGGTTCCAAAAAGTTTCTTCTTTTTGCTCTTCGCGGCTTTAACTGGGTTCCAGGTACTGATTTGCCTTCATACCACAGTAGATTACAATTAATTAACCTCCCATCTCTTACTAACTGTCGCATGCTGTTGGGAGTTCTATTTTTACATAAATTAATAATTGGCAAAATTGAGTCATCTCTGATATTGAGCCAAATTAACTTTTCTGTACCTTTGAGACGTACTCGTAACTTCACACAACTTTCTCTAAATACTTGTAATACTAACTATTCTCTGCATGAACCTTTTCGAGTTCTCTGTGTTGACTAAAACAGACTTATTCAAGGACTCATATCGAAAAGAGCCGATTTTGACTGGCCACCGAGATCACCAGATTTGACGGCACCAGACTTTTTTTTAGTGGGGCTATTTAAAATTTAAGGTATACGTTAGCAAGCCAAGGACACTAATTTAACTCACAGCCAACATTCGCCGCGAAATCAGAGCCATATCGGCCGATACTTTGGCAAAAGTGATGGAAAATCCCGAAAAAAATAGCAAATTTCGCAGCCAAAGCTAATGGCGGCCAAATGTTTCCAATTTAAATGGTCTACCCTGTATTAATCCCAAAGATTTACAATTAGAGCAATTAAGTGTAGTATATTATATATAAATATCAGAAATATCAGAAATTTCTGAACTGCTTGTTTTTCTTAAAAAACTGAATTTCCACACTGCTTACCAACCCCGTACACCGCGGTTATTTGGATCGGGGCCTACGAGAGCTTAGCTGACATTAAGTTCTCTTAAGGGATGTGCCCATCGCTTTCTGGCATACTGGAAGAGTTGCTATTGTTCATAAGTAGCTACGAGCAGTCTACCAAAAGATGCGGTTATAGTAATGACGAGAAGCTCATATGTTATTAAAAATGTTTTAGAGGTCGAGCATTAGACGCAATGCGGGGTAAGCTACTGGTTCCCGCAACCGTGCCGTAAGCGTACTTATGGACTGAACTCAATTGTCCAGTTGACGTTAACTGTTCAGAACTAGTGCGCAACGATGGCAATTGGACTATTATTATCTCCGATTATCTCCAGGATTCAGCGTTGCTGAGTGATCTTGTAGACAAAGTTCCATGTGACTTGAAGCTAGATGGTTGCGCCATATACGTTGCATAGAGTCATGCAACCAGAGCCCTTTTAAGTCAGATTTGCGGTGAAATCATGCAAAGCCTATGTATCCAAAATGTGAAGGAGCCCATAGCCTGCTGGAGTGTTCTGATTAGTTAATTCTTGTGCACAACCGCTTAGGCTAGTCGGTGTACGGACGGCGCAAGCTGAAGTCTCCTTACTGGCTAGGTTTTTACATGTAGCGCAACGATGCAAACAGTATACCCAAAACGGACGAAGCCATGAATAAATTTTTTCTGTGGAGTCTATTGGCGTGGGCACATCGACGAAGCCCCTATAATCAAAAGAAATTGAGCGTTCCACACAAATATTAAAGGCGACGAACCGTTATGACCCAACCAAAAAACGTTGGAAGACTGGACTATTGTCAAAATTTGCAAAGTAAAACTCCATAACTAATACGCTATTCCATTTAAGCACTTAAAATGTCTGGAGGAGAAAATGTCAAGGGATATCGGCCTGCGGCAAACATAATGGAGGGCTATAAAAGTAAAGGATACAAGCTGGTACTAACTTATTTTTTCTTCCCACATTTACAGTATCAAATCAAAACAAAAATAATACTCAACTAATATGGGATGCGGGCGCTAATGTTTATAATGTGGCATTGAATTATGTGTTGCTCCAACGAGCAAATGTGCTAACTTCCTTAGTGCGCATCCATCTACGCTCGTCAGGCTCAAAAATCAAGCTGTGAAGGTTTTTGTGACGCGATGGTGAGCTCTGGTGATCACAAGAGTCTCAGCAAACTGCTTCAGCAAACTATACAATGGATTACAACACAAAAAGACGCCTCCTATAGCAGTAAAAACGATATACAGTAATACGTTTGTAGAAGATTGGCTGCAGTCGGTAGATAGTGAACACGAGATGATCCAACTGGCAACTTTAATTTTACCTACGTGATTTAGGAACTGGAAATTTTCCGGCAAAGGCATCGCCACTTATGTTAAAAACCAGAAACCAATTTTAGGTATGTGGTGACTACCAAAGAGCGATCTGGTGACCTTCGTTGTAAAACTGGAGTTGTTTTTGCTGGCAAGGCAACGAAGCGTCGCGACATAGCGTAGCTATGTCGATATTTTACCCGCTAGGCCTCCTCGATTTTTTCTTATACGTGCCAAACGCCGGAATGAAGCGCTCACTAGCGATAACAAAGACAATTGGAAACTGTTGGAGAAATGGAATGGATTAGGAATTCAATTTTTAAAGAATTTTACCGGCCGAGAAAGCGGTCAACAGAAACATTGGCTTAAACTAGTAGCGAATCTTAAAAACATACCAATGTGTATGCCTTTGTTAAGTTCTTCAGACAATATACAGCTTCATACGTTTGTGGACAACGACATTAGCGTATACACAGCAGCTGTCTTCCTGCGTGCGGAGCTAGCTAGTATATTACGCTGGTCCCTGGTGACTTCAAAGATACGGCGCCATTAAAACAATTCCATACCCCGTATGGTATTGATGGCCGCATTTTGGGATTTTGTTTGGTGAGCAGCACCAACCCAAGGTCGTATCCATAGCGTTACTTCTTCAAAAGATCTACTTTAATAGATTCGAATCGATGCTTGCAAGTTCCAACAGTTTTCAGGTGTCTGGACTATGAATTAGAGCAATTTTAGAGGGATTCTATATGGCAAGCTGGCGTTGGGTGCTGTTAGCACAAAACGTACCTAACAAAAGTTCCAAGTGGATAAAGACGACCTTGATCAGTGGATCAACACTGTGGTTTGATGGTCCAGTAGACCAAACTTGCTATATCTTATGCAGTGGGCAATCACCAATATGGCCAATAGTCGAAATTCGACTTGCTAAGGGGTCTGCACATGTATTGACCCTAGCCTCTATATCACCTGACCCTTACCGGTTTTGTAAACGAAGTAGGTTGCGAACGGCAGAACAATGGGTGCTGGACTACTTACGAGCCATGTATATATATATATATAAACCGTGCGAAATGCAACTCCACGGTCTCTTGTAGTTACAGCGTGACGACGAAGCAGACATAGTTCTTTAAAGTAATCTGTTGCCTACGATCTGGAAGCAGTGTGCAACCGCAAGTGGTCGTTCCACAAGTGCCCCCCTTCCCCCGTCTTGAAGAGATGGGGATTCTAAGAATAAACGGACTTATTAAAAGGGATTGATGCAATAAAATATATTGCAATCAGCGTAAAGCGCCCTATTTTTCTACATAACATTCTATGGCCGCATAACATATAGGTTGTCAAATATCTCCCTTCTGCTTTTTTTCTCTATATTCAATGCTTTATAAAAAGTGTTACAGTGATCGGATATGCGCCGTTTTGAGCGATAATCTGTTTACATCTACACGGCAACTTCATAATACTCCCCTTGTAGAACCCCTCTCCTTATTTGCGAAGAACTCGGACAGCCACTTTTCACAAGCCTCTTTTGAGGCCAACTTTACACCACCAAGGGCGTTCGCCATGGACTGGAAAAGGGGGTAATCACTTGGCGGTATGTCCGGCCTATATGGTGGATGCGAAAAAACCTCCCATCCGAGCTCCCGCAGCTTCTGACGAGTCACCAAAAATGTGTGTGGCCTGGCGTTGTCCTGGTAGAACACTACACCCTTCCTGTTGGCCAATTCTGGACGCTTCTGGTCGATCGCCTGCTTCAAACGGTCCAGTTGTTCGCAGTAGATGGTAGAATTAAGCGTCCGGCCATATGAGAGCAGCTCATAGTGGATGATTCCCTTTCAATCCCACCAAACACACAGCAAAACGTTCCTGGCCGTCAATCCCGGCTTGGTCACTGTTTGGGACGATTCACCGGCCTTCGACCACGACCGTTTTCGCTTGATATTGTCATATGTGATCCATCTTTCGTCGCCAGTCACCATCCGCTTCAAAAATGGGTCAAGCTCGTTCCGTTTCAGCAGCATATCGCAGGAGTTGATTCGATCCAGAAGGTTTTTTTGCGTCCAATCATGTGGCATCCAAACATCAACATCACCGGTGAAAACGACACCATGGATAAGCCATCCGGCGGAAGACCAGTGACGACGAATACCGATCAAATCATGGAAAACATCGAGTTAGACCGGCATATGACATCTCGTGACATCGCCCAGGAGATGGGAGTTAATCACCAAACCATTTTAAACCATCTGCAGAAGGATGGATACAAAAAAAGCTTGATGTTTGGATGCCGCAGGATTTGACGCAAAAAAACCTTCTGGACCAAATCAACGCCTGCGATATGCTATATGAAAGTTTACTGACCCTGGACTATGCCGTGGTCCATGCTGACTTGTCACGATGAATCACGACATAATCATGTGTGCGCTATGGTGGTATGGTATTTATAGTATTTCTATTTTCAATTGAGTTTTCGACATGATTGTATTGTCCAAATACTGTATGATCAGTGCTAGATATTATAATATAATGGATATTTCTAACATAAAAGGAGTACATAAATTTGTATAGTATTAACATAACATAAAACTGTTAATAATCCCCTGTAAAATTAACATGCGAATATAAATAAAAATACATTATTTCACGGATTAACGACAAACATTATTTTGTTTAAGTAAAGTAAACTTTACAATTGGCAGTTTAAAAAACAGGAACCCATATACCAAATTTGGTGTCTTAAGCTCTGATAGTCTCTGAGATCCATGTGTTCACACAGACGATCAGACGGACATGAGTATACATAGGATCGGACATGCTTTTATCCGCCTGTTGCACAAAAGTAAAATATCCATCTTTCTCATAGTTCACACTTTATCCATATGGTCATATTTATGGTGCCAAATGTGATATTTTGCACGTCTTTAAAACTTAACTTAACTTAGAACATTTTCTACCGTTCTTTTTCTGATAGCTTTAGGGCCAAACTTTTTTTTGTGCAAAAAATACTCTGTAACGCGTACAAGGTGTAATAAGAAATTTCAGCACGTGATTGCGCCCAAAAACGTCTAAAACGTATCTATTTATCCGGGTGACTTTGGAAAAAGGTCGACCGTCCGCTCCCTTTGAGGTACAGTTGCAACCCAGATAATGATCCGCCCTTGCTTACGAAAATACCTAGGTCATACTATGTGACCATGTTGTAGCTGAGTCACGCAAGTAAGTCCATTTTAAGTAAATTGAAATCCAATTAAACAAAGTTTAAATAGTAAAATATCATGGTTAATAGAGTCAAATGTCTTATGTCAGCTTAAATTTTATTTTTGCAATGCATCATGAACATGTGACGAAAATTCCAATAAATTGATTGCAATGGACTGACTCTTTATAAGCCCATATTGAGAAGAGGATTTATAAGGATGTTGCGAATTTGTCGTAATAATATTCTAAGCAATTTTTGCAATACCTCTGCAGTAAGATATATCGTACTGACCACCTTTTTCATAGAGGCAGAGTATGATAAATGACTTTGTTCAAAGAGATGGAAAGACCCCGGTGGTCAGTGAGAGATTAAAAATATTAACAAGAGGTTTAAATAAAGTAGTTCTACACTCTTTTAAGACAATAATTGGAATATTATCAGACCTTGGGGAGGAAGGAAATTTTACAGATTATATGCGAAACAGTAGGGAAGACTCGCAAATGACAGGCGCGAAAATAGATTTTGGTGAATATATACTGTAGTGATAGAGATAATTTGTATCAGAATTGGTTGAATAAATTGAAAAATCCTGGCAAACAAGTCAGCAGCAGCTATGTCGCTGTTAGCTTGTTTATTGCCAAGTAAGAAAGAAGATGGAAGACGTTAAGACTTACACTTAGAGATAACAAAGGAGTAGGAAAGTTTGGGATTATATGCAAATTGATTTTTACATCGGGCGATATATTCTGTGTAACATTCAGAGTTAAGTAGATAGAAGTTAGATTTTGCGATAGAGTATTTTGCTAAGTAGAGTATTTTGATAAGTCTAACCAGACATCTTAAACTTTTTGAAACATATACGATAAGAGATGAGAATGCAGATATCTAATAAGGAACTAAGAATTTCGTAGAAAGAGCGTAGACCGATATCAATGACAATTGCGATGTCAAGCAAGGACAATTCAGATGCAAGGATTAGTTGATTAGGCAAAGTGAAGTTACTTTTGGGAAAACAATGCAACCGGTGCACTCAGAGTGCATTATAGTAGCACATAACCAACTATTAATAAATTGCGGTTGATCGTTGTCAGAAGCTATGAGTCAGCAAGGCTTATAGCAGCAATACATACTTTTATTGTATTAGTTAGATTAAATTTAATTCACTCAAAATGAGTCGAACAAAAATATTAGTATTAAAAAAACAACGTTTACAAAAAGAATAAAGGATTACACAAATCAAATTCAATTCAAATCAAAATTTTTACTGTTTTTCCCTTTCTTGTGCAGGGTATTTGTTATTTTTGACTCATTTTGCATAATTTTCATTCTCATTATATTTTTAATTATGTCTGTCTGCTGTATCAGATTTTGTAAATATCAGTCTGATTCCAAGGCTGAACTCATTTATTGTGGGTTGTGTGTCACAATATAGGACTTGTTAAATGTGCTGGTTATACAACCAACTTTAAGGACTATATTTCCAATAAGTCTGGATATAGGTGGTGTTGCGTGTCTTGTCGCCAGGCTGAATTTGCAAAAATTCATGAGGCTGACAAGACAGGGTTTTAATACCCTCCGAGCAGCATTCACCAAAGTACATGGTGACATCCAGAACTTGTATGATAATTTAATTAATTTATCATCTGTCATCCATGCCATCTGAGCCGAAGACTGTAATGCCGTCTACACCAGTCTCCTCGTCGACCCCACAATTTCTAACTCCACATCACTCACCTACACTATGTCCGATTTCCCCAAATATATCTGATACTGTCGAGCTTTCGAGTTATTACTCGCCTGATCCTATAAGTGGCTCTAAGAATGTGATTGCAACTGACTCGTCGGTCAGCAACACTGCTCTTAGTTCTCCCCAGACTTTGTGCGTATCCATTCCATTCATGCAATTAGGGCTGCTAAGCCCCTGATAGCTGTCCCCATTAAAAAACAAATTATCGTCTATAGGTTTGCCCCTTAGATTTCGGTTGATAATGTTAAGTCCTACATCCAAGCGGAGTTAAAACTACTAGATTTATCTGTTGATAAAGCTACGTTTAGTTATGCCAGAGAAATCAGCACTTAAAAAATGAGTGTTCCGGCGGAAGCTTTCAGCACTATATGTTGCAAAATCTTCTGGCCGAAAGACTTAATTATAAAAGAGTTTGAGTCAAGTAAAGAAACTCGGCCTCCGATTGTAGTGCCTCTAAATCGTACTAGTACTTCATCTTCATCTTCTAGCAATGCACCAAAAAACTAACTCTTTGTCTAACTTATCAGAATGTAAGAGGGCTTAGCTCTTAACTTAATAAGCTTTATGTAGATAGTATTTCTTTTGAAGCTAACAATATTATCTTTACTGAAACCTGGCTGAAGCCCGAAATTTCAGATTTTTCTTTATTTTGCAATAAATACACATCTTTAAGATGCGATCTTTGTCGCGTATAGGAGGTGGTGTCCTTATTTCTGTAGATTTTGATCTTTTATCACTTTTTTTATCTCCTTTTATCTCCTAACAAACATTGAATTTATCGCCGTTAAAATTATATATAAAAATGTTTCTATATATATAACGCGCTCTTGTATTCCGCCACGATCCGATTTATCTGTACACCTAGAGCATATTTCTGCTACTGAGTCCATTTCGTCACTACTTTCTAGAAGTGATTACTTCTTTGTATTTGGTGACTTTAATTTGCCAGATGTGATTTGGTCTGACATTTCTAATGATTTGATACCATCTACTTCTCACGAATTTATCAATTCGCTCTTAGAGATGTCTCTCTCTCTCAAATTAATCCGGTTCGAAACTGTAATGGTCGTCTACTTGACATTATTTTTGCATCGGATGCTTTTTCTAGTACTGTAGTACAGATTCGTCCTTGAGTTGTCCCCGAAGAACCTAATCATCCTATTTTAGACCTAGTTATTAAACTAAATTCATTAATTATAGAAACAGACTGGTCGCAACTGTACTCTTGTACTGACATGAACAGTGCTACTTCAATCTTTTATATTATTATAAAATCACTTTTTGACCAATGCGTTCCAGTTGAGTTTCCCAGCAGAACTAATAGACCTCCTTGGTTCTCTAAAGAATTGGCAATGCTTAAAAATGTGAAGTCTAGATATTATAATTATATTATAAAAGATTTAAGAGTTCGAATAATCCTTTAGATTTTTCTCGTTATGTTATCGCCAGAACAAATTTTGTTGTTTGTAATTCGCGTTTTTATAATAATTACCTAATTGGATGTCGCTTGCAATTTGCTCAGAATCCTAGGCAGTTCTACAATTTTGTCAATACGAAACGAAAAACATCCTTACTTCCATATGTTTCTTATGAAGACATGAAAGCAAATACTGACCAGGCTGCAGACGATTTTTTTGCAGAATTCTTCCAAACTACTCATTCATCTTCTAACTTTCTTCCTAATTCCCCTTATCCGTATACCTTCCCGAAATCTAACTACACTTTTAGTCCTGTGATCCTGGAAAGTTCGTTACTTAACGAACTTAACTTAATCAAGCCAGGTTATTTACCAGGCCCAGATTGCAGTGGACCTGGATTTTTTTTTTGCTTCCTCTAAATGTAAGGTTATGTCATTCTATAGAAGTACGCCTCACACATTTAATTACATGCTTGACCAGGTTTCACTTGAGAGATAAGACTGTGTCACCGACTTGAGAATTCTTCTCGATTATAGATTAAAATTTGACAAACATATCGCGCTTCCAGTCAATAAGGCGACTTAATCTCTTGGATTTATCAAACGATGGTCTAAGGAATTTGACGACCCTTATACGTCTAAACTGCTTTATACTTTGGAATGCGGATCTTGTGTGTGGTCTCCTCAATATTCGGTACACCAAGACAGAATTGAGTCGGTTAAAAAAACAATTTCTTCTTTTTCCTCTTCGCGGCTTTAACTGGGTTCCAGGTACTGATTTGCCTCCATACTACAGTCTGTTATTGTGCCAATTTAATATTCTGTACCTTTGGGACGTACTCGTAACCTTACACCACTTCCCCTTAATACTTGTAATAGTAACTATTCTCTGCATGAACCTGATCTGATTGGGTTTTTCTGAGTTTTTCACAACCCTCGCAACAAATGTTGGATCATTTAATATTCTTATTTTGAACACCCCAGATATTAATATTAATTTTTTCTTAAATACAATATTTCATTTTAAATTTAAATAATATTATTTCAGTTTTAATATATATTATAAAATTTAATGATACTCTCAAACTTTGGTCGACAGTTGTTTAAACTTACGTTAAACATGCGTACATATAAATTGATAATTAAAATATTCGTCGCATAGATCTTTAAATGGAAGTACATGTTGCATCATGTAAACGCAACGCACCGTAATAAAATAGATAATGATTATGACCACTTGTATGCGTGTCAATATTACGGTACGTACACGTACACGAAATATGACCCAGCCTATCAGCGTGTTGCATCCCGTTAGTCGGGTTAAAGTAGCGATAAGAATAGAGTAAGAACGATCATTGTTATCTATAAAAGAACTAGGATTTTTAAGAACAAAATCAGTACACTTTTTGAGTTGCTAACGAATGAATATAGTTTCATACAACTGTTAATAGTTGACATTAAATAAATAAGTAAGCAAAATAAAACCAAATAAGTTATTTGAAAAAATTTAAGTTTTACCACTACAAAAGCACTTTTATAAATCAAGTACTTCGTGTCTGATGCTATTTCATACAGAAATCACGTCTTGTTTTAAGGAGGAATTTCAAAAGATCGATTGATCACATAGAGAAAAATCCCGCTTTGGACCAACCTGCACTCGGGTCTATCTTAGGATCTTTATTACTTAAAGACTCAACGTTATTTTCGAGTTACCCTTAATGGAAACTACTCAAACATACATTCCCAACATAATGAAAATCTGCTGTGTACTTCCCTGTCTACACTTAGAATTTGTGTTAATTTTCCAACGATACAATTTAACTACTGCATATTTGAAGATACCAATATTTCGGAAACCCAAATACTTTACCCACATTAAAAATGAAATTATTTTTAAAACTTCTTGCACCTTAATTATCATTTAGACTCCAGGGTCCATATTATAAAATTTCTTATGTTTCTAACCTTTACATTCACATAAATATACACGTAAATAAGTAGAGCTCTTATGTTACATGTCAAATGCTGAGAAATAGCTGTTGTTGTGTATTCACGCTCTAGGTTTCGGCTTTAACTCATAAGCGAGTGAGATAAAAATATCCGCTTCTTTTATATTAGGTTGTCAAAAAAGTCCTGCGGTATTTTTATTGAATTTTCAATTGTTTATAAAATTGGTTACAATGGTGCGATTCAAGTCAAATATGCGCCGTTTTGTTCGATGACGCGTTCCCAACGTGATGTCAACTTCATAATGCCCCTCTTATAGAAGCTCGCTTCCCTATTGGCAAAAAACACGGAGAGCCAATTTTCACCAACTTCAGACTACCAAGCGCGTTCGCCATGGACAGAAACAGGTGGTAATCACTTGATGCGAGATCAGAACTATACGGTGGATGCAAAAGAACATCCCATCCGAGCTCCCAAAGCTTCTGGCGCGTCACCAAAGATGTGTGTGGC
Organism: Hirtodrosophila trivittata; assembly: GCA_035045065.1. Taxonomy (NCBI): domain Eukaryota; kingdom Metazoa; phylum Arthropoda; class Insecta; order Diptera; family Drosophilidae; genus Hirtodrosophila; species Hirtodrosophila trivittata. Next base: position 118,279 of record JAWNNK010000203.1, on the reverse strand, counting down.
CTGGCGTTGTCCTGATGGAAGACAATTCGGCCTCTGTTGATCAAAGATGGCCTCTTCTGCATGAGTGCTGCCTTTAAGCGGTCCAGTTGTTGGCAGTACAGGTCCGAATTGAGCGTTTGGCCATAGGGGAGCAGCTCATAGTTGATGATTCCCTGCCAATCCCACCAAACACACAGAAGAACCTTCCTGGACGTCAATCCACGCTTGGCCACCGTCTGGGCCGCTTCACCGCTTTTCGACCACGACGGTTTGCGCCTTACGTTGTCGTAAGTGACACACTTTTCATCGCCAGTCACCATAAGCTTCAAAAACGGGTCGATTTTGTTGCGGTTCAGAAGCGATTCGCATGCGTCGATACGGTCAAAGATGTTTTTTTGCGTCCATCCGTGTGGCACCCATACATCGAGCTTCTTAGTGACTCCAAGCTACGGCTGCTACTATGCCGGTCTTTTTCGACCAATTCAGCGATTTTATCGCAATTTTCGACGACAGGCCTTCCGGAGCGTGGCGCATCTTCGACCACCTCTACACCAGAACGAAAACGTTGAAACCATCGTTGTGCGGTGGAAATGGAAACTGTATCGGGTCCATAAACTGCACAAATTTTATTGGCGGCTTGAGATGCATTTTTGCCTTTATCGTAGTAGTACTGTAAAATATGCCTTATTTTCTCTTTATTTTGATCCATGTTTTCGACGCTATAACTCACGAACGACTAAAAGAAACAATAATTCAACACGTGTTAGCGCGTGAAAAGATCTTTCCAAAAAGGTATAGCATGACCCGATGCGACGAATAAAACTAGAACTACGCGCTTGCAGCGACAACTTGCGAAAATACCGCAAGACTTTTTTGACAATCCAATATTATTCCAGTATATCAATAGCATTGCACTATTATTTTTCGAGTGTTGTATTGGAGGATGATAGAATGAGAAAGAGGAATACAAATGTAAGAGGAAATAGATGGAGTACGGGAGAAGCCCACATTGTGTTAAGTTGTTAGTTTGAGTTTTGCTGTTATTAACCCCAGCAAACCTTTATTACACACTACACACCGTCATGTTTTCCTAAAAAAATTTAAATAATATTCATTATAAAATGAATTTATTTATATATTTACTTAAATAATGTTTGTTGAATATTCTCGTGTTAATATCTTATTAACCTAGAAGTCAAAACACAACAAATGCCTAGATTTCTGCTGTTTCTTTTGAGCAATCCCAAGTGAGGTTTGCAAAAGCAAAACAAAGCAAAGTATTGTGGTAGGTTTTAAGCTTGCTAAAAAAATAGCGGATGCATAAATGTATGTACGTATATGTACGTGGTTGCTTATCGCAAAATAAGCAGCTGTTCTCTGCGTCGGTCGGCTTTAGCAGGTCATATGTATTTTTAAGAGTTAAAAATGAAAATTAAGAAACTTACTAATATGCATCCATATTCTTCGACAATAAACCTTTAGGCGAGCTCTCTTGATGATTACCTGTCAAAAACTAATTAAGACAACATTTTTTTTACATATCTTGATTTGCTTATTTTTTGATTTTGATTCAAACGGAAAGAAACCTATTTTTCAATTTAAATATTCCTTTGGCACTTTTCTGCCGATTACCATTTATTACCTTTGATTGAAATTGTAAAATACAATAAAAGTTGCAGAACATAAGGTGAGGAGGCCATCAATTGTTTGATATTTTCACTCCATTTTTCAGTTATTTTATCTTTTCTGCATTGATCACTTTTCTTCACAAATATATTTTGTAATCTGTTGCCTTGCATATTCACTGCATTCTGAAATAAGCGCACCTTTGACCCTCTGAATCATCTGTTAATTATTTATTTAATTTAAAAACGGCTAGTCGACTGCTACTAGCAGAAAAAAGTAACATAAATTTAACAATGTTAAATTCAAAAGTAATCTGGAAATTAAGAAGTAGAAGTGGAAAAGGTCTGGGGGTATTATAAAAAATGATTTTAAATTTGAATGATTCCAACATTTGTTGCAAGGATTGGCGAAAAACCAGAAAAACGGATTCAGAAAAATAAGTCGTAGTGGTAGTATTTAAAATAGGTATCACAAAAGGTGATCGAAAAGCGAAAGTTTGATTGAGCGAAGAGAATGCTTAGAAGAAAAAGCATGGAGATGAGAGTTGCAAAGTGAACATAAAATGCGAAAAGAATTGTGTAAAGCATAATCAGTAGTGCATATAGGAAGATATAGAGGAAGATAGTGCCGAGTAGGTCTGCAAGGAATAGAGAAATTAACGTGGTTTAAAAGATTAGAACAATATATGTTGCAATTTATTAATTTTTGAATAAATAAAACAGCTAGAGTTGTTGTACGGTTAGCTAAAGAGGGAAGATTAAAAAGTAAGAGTCTACTAAAGTAGGGTGGCAAGCAAAGATTGGGATTGAGACCAATACAGACCACGAAGGGCAAGAAAAAGAAATTGCGTCTGGACTGACTATATGCTCTATGACTCATTATCTTTATAACTTGACTTTATGACTTGAGCTCAATCTTAAAATTAAATAAAGTTGCAATCATACCTAAACTCAAAGCTTTATTAATATTGGGTTGACCGAAAAGTAACCGGTGACTTTTAAAAAAAAAGTAAATACATTTTTTTTAATTTATAATGAACTTTAATCAATAATGGCCTTTATCCGCAAAAAACTGAACCAAGTGCGATTTTATAGCCTCGTCATTATCGAAAGTTTTACCATTTAAGGAGTTATGCAAAGACCGAAACAAAACGGTACTTTGAGGGTGCAAGGTCAGGACTATATGGTGGATGCATCAAAAGTTCCCAGCCAAGCTTACTCAGTTTTTGGCGAGTGACCAAAGATGTGTGCGGTCTAGCGTTGTCCTGGTGGAATATGACACCTTTACGGTTGACCAATTGTGGTCGCTTCTCCTTGATGGCTGTATTCAATTTGTCCAATTGTTGACAGTAGACATCCGAATTAATCGTTCGGTTCCTTGGAAGCAGCTAAAAATATACCACACCCTTCCAATCCCACCAAACTGACAGCATAATCTTCTTTTGGTGAATATCAGCCTTTGAAGTGGTTTGTGGCGCATTATCATGCTTGGACCATGATCGTTTTCGATTGACGTTATTGTAAACAATCCATTTTTCATCTCCAGTTATTATTTGCTTCAAAAACAGATCATATTCACTGCGTTTAAGATGCATATCACAAACGATGAAGCGATTTGTTAAATGAATTTCTTTCAATTTATGTGGTACCCAAATATCAATTTTTTTACCAGTCCAAGACGTCGTATATGATCATGTATAATTGATTGTGGTATATTCAACTTCTCTCCAATAGCACGCTCAGTTACATGACGATCCGATTCGATAAAAGTCTTGATATCGTCATCATCAACTTCACTTGGCGGACCTGAACGTGGCTTGTTTTTGAGTGAAAAATCTCCCAAACGGAATTCGACAAACCAACTTTGACACTGTGTTGTTTTTAAGGCTTTGTCACCATACACAACTTTTTAGCAACGTGAGCTGCATGTTTTCCTTTACGGATATAATAAAGTAAAAAATGACGAAAATCTTCTTTTGTGGGCTTCATATTAAAATTGATGCCAAGCAAACAAATATAAACAATTACGCGCACTTTTTTTTCGAAAGCAAGTTAAAAGTGACAGCTAATAACTGACAAAAAAAAGAAGAAAGCAATTACAAGCCGTTCAAAAATATTGTCAACGCCGTTTGTATGCAAAAGCACCGGTTTCTTTTCGGTCAACCCAATATCTAGAACTTTCTGGCATCAACATTCTAACTCCTTGCTCTTATCAATGTACATTTCTCCAAGGGTTTTTCGCACCGATAGCAATTATCTATAAAAGATAATTTAAATTGCAATAAAACTAAAAAAAGAATTTTGGCAAAAAGAAAAAGTATTATACTATATTAAACTTCCAAAGAAATTACCATTGTTTTCCTTTTATTTTCTACTACTGAGTACTAATTTATTTGATTTTTAATGTATAATCATTCAACTAAAACGAACCGGCAAAAATGTAGCACACAACACACAGGCCGTTCGAAATTTTGCTAGATCAAATCACTGCTGTGCATACTTTTAACAAACAACAGGCTACGAATGGATTTCAAATTCTGATTGCTGCCTACGCAATCGGAGTGACATTACAATAAACTAATGTCGAAACGTTTATACGGTGACACAGACGGGACATGGCTACATGGAGTCGGGTATTTATGCTAATCTAGAATATATAATTAATTGAGTCGAAGATGTTTTCTTCTTCCTTATTTTCATAGAGCTCGTGTTTGTTTCGGCGAGGCTACCAGTTGCATACAATTGCAGAAGTTTATTTAACGCCTTTCCTATTTTTAAGGGGCCAGATTTGTGACTCAAAATAATTCTGATTTCGGATTCAAATCATAAAATATAATACGATCTTGGACTTTACAGAAAATTCAAAAATGTTAAATGTTTGCTGAAAAATGTTTATTAAAAAACCTAGTCTTTACATATAGAGCGTGCGTGCTAGATAATTTCAGCTATTTGTGAAAGCTTTTGATTCTCCAATCCGATAAGTCATCTATACTGCATTCTTCGCTGGAACTAGATTCAATATCATACACAACACTTCTTTCTATGCGTTGTTTACGTAGAAGAAGATTTTTTTTATCATTTACTTTTATAAACCTTTTCCAGTTTTCAATTTGTTCGTCTATTTCTTTCAGATGTCTTTTAATATTCAAATTATCCTGTTCCTCAGATACTATAATATCAGATACTGTGTCAGCTTCCCTTATTTCGCGTTGAAACTTAATCCATTCTGTGTCTTGGTCACGCTCGCTTCCAGTAGGTTTTGTAAACTTTTCACGGTCAAAGAACTTTTCGGGTAATACCTTCTGATCCTGTTCAGAATTTACAGTTTGAACCTTAATGGAGGCATAATGCACTATGCGTTCACATGCTGATGCTTCTTTGTCCGGGATTTGCACAGCTGTTTTTGATAACTCTGGCCTAATTGTAGATTCACCGCGCTGCTGTTTAGCGAGGTCCACAAATTGCTTATGCTGCTTTGAGTTTAAATGTACTTTCCAAACGTTTAATTTAATAGGCACCCTGCACAATATACATGATAAGTTTCCCTCAGAATCATATGTATATAAGACAGTTAAGAAAACCAATAAAATTACTTTGATTTATAAGATTTTGAAAATAACTTAATAAATTCACTGGTGTTAACAGGCACTGCTACATACATGTGGGTATAGATGAATATTTATTTTCTTTTACTTTAACGCTTAAATACATCCTCTACTTTTAAGTATATTTTATTGCATTGCATGCAGAAAGTGCGAGTTACTGACAGTTAAGGTAACTAATGTATAGCAAAATCATTTAATTTGCAAACTAAGTTATAAATATAAAGTTATATAGAAAAAAATATTTGTATACGTAAATGGTATAGTGTTAATAGTTTAACAGTTAAGCGCGAAAATTAATAACATTAACCAAAACCATGTCAATTGGTTAAGTAGAAGTCTGACGATAAACAGTATACGGTGAACATATGTAACACAGTGTCCGGGGTTTTAAATATTATATATTTAAAACACACGATGAAAAAGGATATTTGGCTAGCGGCGATTCCACTTTAAAAGATTTGTTTTTAATCTCTAGTTTTCTACGATTTTTGCAAAGATTTGTAGAAAGTTTGCTTCTCTCCATTTTATTTTTATCATAATGGGTGTAGCAAAAATATCGATACTGTTTATGACAACAGTTGTGTGCATTCGATGTACTCAAAAACGATATCAACTATTATTTGTAAGAAAAAAGGCTATTTTATCTATTAAAAAGAGTTAAAAGTAGCTATATATGTGGAAAGACTTACTACACTGCTTATCATTTTATTATTTGCAAAAAATCACCAACGGCTTCCATTGGTAATGAAGCTTGTTTTTCCTAGATAACATACCACAATCAGCTTACAGATTTAAGCTCGAGAGGTCTGTGTATGCAGTCAAATCCAAAGCAATTTTATTACTGTTGAGATGTTAATTTAACAGTAGGGTCATCATTATATATCAAAAGTTGATAGAAAAAACAATCGTATGTATATATATAGTTTCTGTCTTAAACAAAAGTCTATATACAAAGTTCAAACTTTATTATCAAACATTTCGGAATCTTTTGCTAGCTTACCTGAAGTTGAATTGAGACGGGCTTCAGATACTTAATGTAGACACTGCAGCTGCTGTAAGTGTAGTATAAATGCTTAAGCTTTGACATATGCGTTCACAACAACACACATAACCACAAAAGTGCAATCGACCTACTTTAATGTTTTGCAAAAATGACAGCATCTCTACTAGTCGAATTAAGGTGCTCAGGACAAAATTAAGACATATTTAAAAAAAAAAGACCTGTTGAATGACTTTATTATTAAAAAAAATTGGATATTTCTTAAGTTATATAGTTTGAGTTCAATAATTTGTTTTTGCTAGTTTTGCCACCAGTTAAGTCTCTTTGGAAAATGTTGGCAACATAATGACATAATGATATAGGTAGGAAAGAGTTTAAGCGCATGTAGAGACTATTTTATAGTGTGTGTCTACGTGTGTTTTGATGTGTGTGTTGTTCAGTAAGATTACAGGTAAGTGTTAATATATTTTCGCGGTACATTCGGCTAGATGTGTTAGTGAAATATCCCATGAAGCTTTAATATGTGTTTATCGAAGGAATACCTCTTCTATTTGTATTTGGACAGTGCATGCATGTTCTTCACCTAAAATTCAGATTTGCCTTATTTTGTAGTCGATAACACTTCAAGTAATGTAATCGCCGGTATATTTTTAGGCTACGTGTCTTAGTGGTTATTTAGTGATACGAGTGAAGATTTTTTTGGGCGAATGACCCCGCATTTAAAATGAACCGAAATTCAAAAATTTTTAATAGTAAGGTTGCTGGCTATAGCAGTCTTATAACGTTTGCTGTGTTACTAATTGCATGGATAGCCGGATTTTCCTCGCGTTTATTTGCTGTTATACGGTTCGAGTCGATTATACACGAATTTGATCCATGGTTTAATTACCGAGCAACTGCATACATGGTTCAACACGGGTGGTATAAATTTTTGAATTGGTTTGATGAACGAGCCTGGTATCCCCTTGGCCGAATCGTAGGTGGAACTGTGTATCCTGGACTAATGATAACCTCCGGCAGCATACATTACCTATTACATATGCTGAACATTCCTGTGCATATACGAGACATATGCGTGTTTTTAGCACCTATTTTCAGTGGCCTGACATCTATTTCTACGTATTTATTGACTAAGGAACTCTGGTCGGCCGGCGCTGGTTTATTTGCTGCAAGTTTTATAGCAATAGTGCCAGGGTACATAAGCCGCTCTGTAGCTGGTTCCTATGATAATGAAGGCATCGCCATATTTGCACTTCAGTTTACATACTTCCTGTGGGTGCGATCAGTTAAAACAGGCTCCGTATTTTGGTCAGCCGGTGCAGCAATTTCCTACTTCTACATGGTTTCCGCTTGGGGAGGATATGTGTTTATAATCAATCTAATTCCACTGCATGTGTTTGTGTTGCTTATAATGGGCCGATATTCTCCGCGACTGCTGACTAGCTATAGCACGTTCTACATTCTTGGATTGTTGTTTTCCATGCAAATACCGTTTGTTGGATTCCAGCCAATACGCACAAGTGAACATATGGCGGCAATGGGCGTTTTCGTCCTGCTTATGGCTGTTGGAGCTCTGCGGCACTTGCAATCTGTATTATCACGACATGAGTTTAGGAAACTATTCATTGTTGGTGGCTTACTAGCAGCTATACTTGTTTTTATCGCTGTTGTTTTGTTAACTGTTCTGGGAGTGGTAGCGCCATGGAGTGGACGATTTTATTCTCTTTGGGATACTGGCTATGCGAAGATTCACATCCCAATTATTGCATCGGTCTCCGAACATCAGCCGACAACTTGGTTCTCGTTCTTTTTCGACTTGCACATTCTTGTGTGTGCATTTCCGGTTGGACTCTGGTATTGCATCAAGCAAGTTAATGATGAACGAGTCTTTGTCGTGCTTTACGCTATAAGCGCGGTGTATTTCGCTGGAGTGATGGTGCGTTTGATGCTGACATTGACACCTGTAGTGTGCATGCTTGCTGGTGTTGCCTTTTCTGGATTATTGGAAGTCTTCCTTCAAGAAGATGCATCTAAGCGGTTGGCAAGTACAACAATCTCTGCACCAGAAACGGAGGATGCGGAGGAATCTTTGGAAAAGAAAAGTCTGTACGATAAGGTAATAAAATTAACAGAATTTTTTTTTATGAGTTACTTTTTATTTGTGTAAATATACCGAATAAATTTAGAACAGCCACAATAGTTTAAACACTCGGTTACTTCAATATTCTGTAGGTTAGGCAAATTTAGTTATATTGTGTACTTAATTACTTAAACGAAAGAATTCAGTTGTTAAAACAATTTTTTACATACTTAGATACAGTAACTGTATACGATTATTTTGTGTGATTGTATAAATATTGAAAAGGCAGTAAAAAATGCATACTTATTGAACGATGTAGACTGGTACGGTACGAGGAAGCTATTTTCACAAGAGCGATTTTGTTCAAAAACGTAACACACCCGATAACTAATGCATTTAGTAATTTAACTTGCTTTAAAAGTGTGTGGCCTTCAGTTTATAGAAAATATCAGACGCAAGTACGGGGTATCTCGAGCAAAATATTCTTGCTTGCTCAGCTTCGTCCTGTTCTACCCACTTGAATAACGATGGACACTGGCACGGTACGAATTGAGTTATTTTACAAAGAAATAAGTCAAGTTCGTTTCTGTCTATGTAACTCATTAAAAATAATGGATGAAAAGTAGAAATGTGAGTCTACGAATTAGTGTGTACCATATACCATACACCATACCATTTCGATTCAATACTTTCTTATATTTGTTAAGCTACTGATCTTTTATTTTTATTTCCTAAAAACATGGTTTTTTTTTTTTCATTAAATTACATACTTACAGGCTGGAAAACTAAAGCATCGAACAAAACACGATCCGTCGCATGAAAACGGCATAAGTTCTAATTTAAAGAGTATCGTTATTCTGGCCATATTGATGATATTAATGATGTTTGCTGTACACTGCACATGGGTCACTAGCAATGCGTATTCTAGTCCGTCAATAGTACTTGCTTTCCACAATAGTCAAGATGGGTATGTATTTTGTATATTTGTTTTTGATAAAAAACTATTACTTTATTTTTTTTTTGACAAATATTTAGTTATTAACTTATACGTGGTTATTCGGTTATATAAAATTAATTACGAACAACAAGACTTCAACTATTTGAGTTTTAAATTAGTTTAGTTAATATAAGTTTGTGAATTTTAAGGTTTTTCTTTAGAGGTAGTGCACATTCAGGAGGTCTAGAAAAATAACAGATCTAGTATTGTTAATTTTTTTGCTGTGGTTAAGAAATTATGATATATATATTTATTTATTTATTTTAATATAGTGGCTTTTGTCACTGTTGACAAACAAATTGCATGAAGGCGAAATTAATCTTACACTTGCTCCTACCACGAATATGGAAATCAAAACTTTATTTGTCGTCCCTTAAAGCAACAAAAAAAAAGGCTGAAAATGGGACTATTAAGGATGTACAAACATATGTTACAGCATGAAAAAAGTATATCTGATAAAGTTTATATGTATCCATGTCGGTCTGTCTGTCCGTCTGTATGTAGAATCCATAGCATACGAAAATCATGTGTTAAATCGATAAAATAGACTTAATGACTTTCTTTTAGTATACAACTTTTAAAAAAAAACATTGATTTATTATCTATAGTCTTAAAAAATATATTTTTTATAAAAGAACTCTTCCAAATTTGATAAATACACGTATTTTACTATACAGATCAATTGCATTTTATATATCGTTTACAATGATATACTTAATATTAAAACAAAAAAAATTTGCAAAGATAAAATTACCAAAAGTACTAAAATAACCAAAACTCTTATTACGGGTATTCATAATCTTTACTTTCCTTACATATCTCTATTTATTACGTTATACTTGATGTAAATGTCCAGTATAATTATGATATTTTTTCCATTTGGAAATAAGATAAGTAAAATTAAATTAATTTTCAGGTATAATCTAAGGAAATGGTTTGATAAAAGCTTACTCTGCTGATATACATATTTTATTTCAGCTCTCGCAATATATTAGATGATTTTAGGGAGGCTTATTACTGGCTTTCTCAAAATACCGCAGATGATGCTCGCATAATGTCGTGGTGGGATTACGGATACCAAATAGCTGGCATGGCCAACAGAACAACATTAGTTGATAATAATACTTGGAATAATAGTCATATTGCTTTAGTCGGAAAAGCAATGTCATCTACGGAAGAGAAGTCCTATGAAATTATGACTTCTCTTGATGTGGATTACGTTCTTGTAATATTTGGTGGCGTTATTGGGTACTCCGGTGATGACATCAATAAATTTCTATGGATGGTTAGAATTGCTGAAGGGGAACATCCAAAAGACATAAAAGAAAGTGATTTTTTTACTGATCGTGGTGAATTTAGGGTTGACTCTGAAGGTGCACCAGCTTTACTTAACTGTCTTATGTACAAATTAAGTTACTACCGCTTTGGAGAGTTGAAATTGGACTACAGGTAAGATTATTTGTGTAATATTACTAAAAACAGTATAATTTACTTTATACTGTGTATTCAGGGGCTTGAATATACAGCATATGACATCGATTATTGATATTTAAAACCTTAACTCATTAATAATTGGTATATATTTATTTACTGCCTAAAGCAGTATTAGTCATAGTATCTAAAAAAAATGATTAGATTATATATATTCATAAACGGATATATATATATACATAATTCACAGAGTTTTCTCGCGATTGTGAAACTATATATATATTCTACCTCGTGGAAAAAGACTATATTACTTTTGCTATCCACTTCAGTAAAACTCAAAATGAGTAATATAAGTTTATTCCCAAAAATAATATACACTGATGTTATTAATGAAATCACTAAGGTTCAAAATACGACGTACTCCACTTTTTGCAACTTTAATTAAATAATACAAACATTACTTTAAAGTTTCCCACTCTAACGAGATTTCCTAATCACTTCATCACGGTCGAACAGAAATGCGAAGTTCCCTTAAAAAAAACTTTTAAGACCCTGCCAGTGGGGAAGCTCATTCAGTTAAATATATACTTGTATGTTATTTGAGAAAGTTATTGAAAACTATATCCTCACCAATCTACACTTTAGATTTTGCAAAGAGTAGAACACGGTTGAACAATTACTCTGTATTCGATAGATAGAAAGACACAATTTTACAATCACAATTTCCAATATGATGTTGTTAGATATTATATTCCATTCTGTGTTGTTATTCTTATACTATTGCGTAATAGTATAATAGCTAAGTTTTATGACTATGACATTGACACCCGCATTGATTAAAATTACACTTGTTACACTTAGGTACACAGAATGCTGTCCGTGCATATTAGTTAGCAAAAATACATATATTAGACATAATTGCGAAATTTTAAAATTACGATACCGATACAGTGAACAAAATATTGCTTATTGTATCTTTGTTCGTATGATAAGTTCATTTAGAATATGCCTTATTTACTTTTGGTGATGGTAAATGATATGGTTTCAAAAATATAACACACTGATCAAGAAAATGTATATAATATTAATATTTACTTATTTAGATAAAGTTTATAGCACAAATTTAACACGCTCCTTATCCATTTTAAGGAGAAAATAATGGGGGAAAATATCAGAATTTTGATTGCATTGTCGTGTATTCATGTGTGGGCTTATGTGTGCGGATCGCACTTTGGCGGATTGTTAGAATATATTAAATCTGGTCTAAGGATATTTTGTACTTGAGATTTAGTGTTATAATTTAAATAATAAATAAAATTGTTGTATTTTAATTTTATCACTGTAACTGACAGTTGATTTTTGAGCAGTTTTGAGGCACTTTTTAGACTCTAAACTCTTTGATTATTTGTGACCATTTGTAATTAGTTTGTGAGAAATTGGTTTAATTTAAAAAATCATTAAAGTAGGGGAATGATGTAAAAACTACACTTCGCATTTTGTGCGATAGTTGAAGTTGGAAGAAATTCTGGAAAGGTACCCTTTTTTTGCAAAGGAATTTGGTCACAAGATAATATGTTGACTCGCCTGCTACAAAAATGGCGAAATATATTTATTGTGAAGGATGAGAGCAAATTCGTTTTATTTAATGAAACTGGTTCCAGGCAATATGTTCGTCCACGAAGCACATTCATTTATACAGTAGTATGGGATCATTTTTCCTATAGTGGAGTTGGTCCGATAATTTGACAAATGGTATAATAATTTTTAATTAGTAATTTGTATATTTCGAAATGTCAGTTGGAAATTGCTTAATCCAATAGATTTGAGGGCAGATGAAAAACATACAATGGCAGGAGCAAATTCCATAACCAGAGCCCAACTTTAGAAAGTTGCTTACGGGGCATAGGCTTAAATAACTGAGTTGCGTTCGGAGGCATGGAATCATTGATTATAATCAAGAACTGTGGATTTTGAACCAATTATTAGGTCATAAGAAACATGTAATTTATACGCAGTGCTATTTAGAACTAAAAAACTAAAAACAAAAAGTAAGAAAAGCAGTAAATATATTTGAGCATATATACAAATTATTATTTTAGCTTTACATTTCAAGCTTGTGTCAAACAAATGATTTCCCATACACTCTTCTGCGGGGCTAATTTCTTTAATCTAACTGTAACAGGGAGGAGGAAGTACCTCAAACCCTATTAAATATATTTATGCTTCCTCAGTCTGTCGTTATGAATACGTCGATCTCAGAGAGTCTACGAGCAAAAGACATACAATTTGGTATGACTGTCTGCAATTCGTGCGAATATCAAGTTGAATTTTAAATTCCCGCGCCCCACCTCCGCAATTCAATAAAACATAATTGTTAGCCATATGATTCAACGGATAGTTTTCTTTCATGGATGTACACATACTGTATAAACATACTTTTATTGCATTTTGCAAATTTCAAACTGATTGGATAATAAGCGGCATAATAAAAGGTGTATAACTACACACATTACATGCGTATGAATATGTGTCAGGAGTCTTGTAAGTGTAATTGAGGGCATGTACCACCTGCGTTATGAGCTTCCCGTAGTCTGGTATACTCGCCTACAGCATTCTTACTTTTTTATTTAATATGAATTGTGTTCTGCTTTCAGAGGTCCTTCTGGATATGACAGAACGCGTAATGCTGTAATAGGCAATAAAGATTTTGACTTGACGTATTTGGAAGAGTCTTATACCACAGAACACTGGTTGGTTCGGATATATAGAGTTAAAAAGCCATTCGAGTTTAATCGACCATCATTGAAAGCGAAAGAAAGACTTATTCCACCCACAAACTTTATATCGAGAAAGGTAATTTTAATAATATTAAAAGAAATTCAGATTTAATTAGAATTTAATATTTTAGAATTTAAAACGACGCAAAGGATTCATACGAAATCGACCAGTTGTTATTAAAGGAAAAAGGACTTTAAAATAAAAATTTTAAAATAATTTTATTAAACATTTTCTGCAATAAAATTAAAACAAAATAAATATTTTGTGCATTTTTAAATAAATAAATTGGGAGATAAATGACTTTACATTTAATATTAGTCTGTAAACACAATGCCTATATCAAAATTTTTTTGAGTAAAAAAGAAGTCCATGGGAGCCACATCTGGGCTGTAAGGCGTTAGGATGTCTTCCTTGGTCAGGTAGCTGGTCATAAGATATGAGGTGTGAGCTGGGGCGTTGTCATGGTGAAACTTCCAGTCTGTTGCGTGGTCTTTTCGAACTCGATTGACCCTTGCGCATGTACAAATGCTCCGTCACAATGTCAATGAGCTGCAGGTTTTTGGTAAATTTAACATCTGGGTCACTAAACGAATATTCAGTCGACGGTCTGAGTTTAAAACATCGCGCACACGAGTCACATTGTTGGTGTTCGCCGTCGTTGAAAGTTTTCCAGCGCGGTGTTCACCAGCCACCTCTTCCCGGTCCTCCAAAAAGGCCTTGTGCCACCGAAACACACAACTTCTTGCTTAAGTATCCTCTGGGTAAGCCTGCTTGATCATTGCAAACGTCTCCGCCGCGGACTTTCCGAGTTTAACACAGAATTTAATCGCTGACCTCTGTTCTAACGATCGCTGCATTTTAGGCGCGCACCGGTAACAAAAACACGCAACGCGCGAAAGGCTGTCCTTACTCTCCGGATTATCGAAGACAACTGACCCCTCGTTCGTTGAGGTACAGTCAGGCAAGAATAAAATCTGAGAGTTGTTCGTTATTAGCACAACTATATATCATCAACATGTGCGTGTACGGATACATGAGAGTGAATCAAAATAGATGGGAAATCGTAAATGATTAAAAAAAATTGAAAACTAATGGACCAAGTTTTTGCCTTCTTTCTTCACATTTCACTGAGTAGATGTACAACATACTATGCATCGTTTGGTGTTTTATCATTTGCTTTACGTAGGCAATTGCTCCTCCAGGATTACTTTAAGCATATTCCTTGCATTTTACCAAGCTTTATGTTATTTTATTTATATTTAATTTATTTATTTGAGACTAGTATAAGATTACATTGTTTTTTTTTTATTAATTTAAATTTCCTCAATAAAACAAACTAAAAATGTAAATAGTAAAATAAAGAAACAACAAGTCTGTTGGTATTCAAGCAATATAAGAAATTGATTTTATTTTAATTGTAAAAACTCAGAAAAACCCAAGTTTTACTATTAGTAGGAATCACCGAAGGTGATAGAAAACGTAAAGAATAATTAAATAAAGGAAATCTTCAGAAGAAAAAACATGAAAAGCACACCAAAACCATTATGCACAGCATAGTCAGGTTTGCATATAGAAATTAGGATTTAGTTACGTTTATCTAGAGACAGAATATTTAATAGTAAGAGAGTACTAGAGTCAGATGCCTATAATTTAATAATTTAAAGAAAATCTTTCGTTAAACTTGATCGGCAATCATACAAAACACGTTGCATCCATGCGATGCGAATTTAGAATTCGTGCAGCAGACACTACAAAGAGTGGGTTGCGTTTAACAGGCGATATAGTTCCCAACACGGAACTACCATTGCAGTCCTTAAGTGCTGATTGTATAGATAAAAGATATGAGCAATTGAAACATCTTCCTATTGAAAGATATTCGAATGCAGAACCAATGCTTCTGATTGGAATCCATAACTGTCACTTAACGAAAATATTTAAGGGTATCTGTTTAAGCAATGACTTTATTGCAGTTAAGACTCAATTGAGATGGTTAATGTATGGAGAAACACAATCACAGAGAAATAAAATTTTTGATCGGTTTATGCAATGGCTACGACAGATAGATAACGTAAAGAATTTTAAAATAGCCCGATGTTACTCATCAAAATTTTTGTTTCAGAGCACAATTGTTGAACTTGAGTTCAACATGAGTTTTCGTCAATGCAAGTGAGCACGCTTTTGCAGCAGTTGCATACTGGCGCATAATTAATGTAAACAAAGTTGACATATTGTTTGTTGCTGGCAAAACTAGATGCGCACCGTTGAAACTGCTATCGATACCAAGACTAGAATTGCAAGCAGCCGTTTTGGCCACTCGGCTAAGGACATCAATATTGGAGAGTCACGACATAAGACTGCATCGATCAGTAATATGGTCAGACTCGCGAACCGTGCTCTCTTGGATATGATCAGACCACCGCAAATATAAAAAATTCGTAGCGCACCGAAAGCAACTGACGCTGTATACCAACAGAACTCAATCAGGCAGACAAGGCTACTTAAACAATCAAAAATATGAATTACGACCCACAGACGATATGGACAAACCAAACTTTCTATTGGAGCCAGAATCACTCTGGCCATGTCAAGAAAAGCTGACAATTTCCATAAATTACTTAATGGAAAGGCGAAAAATCACCTTACATAAAAGTGTGGAGTCATTGATTGACATTGGGTGTTTTTCTAGATATGTACGTCTAAAACGAACGGTAGGATGGATTCTAAGATTTGTGAAACGCATCCGTCACCCAAAAGATAGCATTTTAACAGGTGAATTATCATTAGTGGATCTACGTCAGGCTGAACTGGTACTGTATAAGCTCGCTCAGTCACAAGCGTTCAAAGAAGAATTTTTGTAGATGGGAGGCTTGATTACGCCACAATATTACCTCAAAGAGCGCGTCACCAATTTGATCGTTCAACACTATCATTGTATATATCACCACCAAAATCATAAGGTAATTGTTAATGAAATACGACGTAAGTTCTGGGTGATAAACTTGCGCTGCACTGTTAAGCGGGTTAAAGCATCATGTCAATTCAGTAAAAATCAAAACGCAAAGCCCATTCCCACATTGTTGGGAGAACTGCCACAGGATCGCGTCACACCATATAATAGACCATTCACTTTTACCGGACTTGATTACTTTGGACCCGTCATAGTTACGTTTGGGCGTCGGCATGAAAAGCGCTGGGTAGCATTGTTTACTTGCTTAACAATTCGAGATATTCACTTGGAGCTAGTGGAAGACTTATCGACTGACGCATGTATTGTGGCGATCAGGAATTTGGTTAACAGAAGAGGTATTCCTAGCGTCATCAGATCTGATATGGGCACGAATTTCGTTGGTGCGGATAATGAACTAAGACTAAATACATAAAATCAGAGCTAGCAGAAAAGGCCATTAAATGAAAATTTACTATCCTAGCAAAATAGGTGTAGTCGTTCAACCTATACAAGCTTAAGATGAAAAATCAGAATTGCTGAGGTGCAGACCTCAACAGGCATATTGAACCAATATTAAAGTTTGCTATTCTTGACGTGTTAGGTAAAACTGCGTGATTGTTTTACGGTGTCGGGAATGTAGTGAAATAATTTTATTTTTGAACTTAACTGAAATAATTAATTTGTAGCAACTCTACCATAATCAGACTTGCATATTAACCGATAGAAACAAGACCAAAAGAAATCGATTAATTTTAATTTTGAAGAATCGTTGTGCATAAACTGGCAGCCGCTATTTATAAACTATTTAATAAACTTAATTATTTATGCCACACAGCAGTTTTTTTTTAATTATATTTTAAGGCATAGGCTAATATAACTTATTAGAAAATAAATTAACTTGAAAAAACGGAAAGTATAGTGTTCAGAATGAGAATAACCAATAAAACTGAGAAACCGAACTACACAGATATTATTCTTAAAAATTATAGTTCAGAGAGCGTACTTTTTTATCAATACATTAACTCGACCAACAGGATTAACCCGCTGCTAGGCTCGGGCATTGCTCTTGAATTTGTTTCTTTTAATGCCTTAACAGAGAACTTACTTTTTTATCATTACATTAGCTCGATCAACAGGATAGGCTGGACACCCAGAACAAATTAAGTTTATTTGGCTGTTGTGTGCAAAAATTACGGCTAATATAATGATTTTGTTGCACTAGAGGATCTTACATAACCTAGATTTTTCAACATATGGTGCCAGTCAGTAATATCCTTCTTGAATAGGTGTAGTGCAGTGTTGAATTTGGTGTCTTATAATTATCAGGATGGGTAACTGAGCTATATTTTTGCTTTTTTTTTGTGCATATTCAGGTTGTGCTGTCCCAAAATAGATATATGTACATCGTCCAATTGTAGACATTTTAGATGTTGTAGTTTCATTTTGTATTTAGCGCACTTAAAAGCATTATCGAATATGCATTTTACAGGAGAAGTTGGAAATGCGTTTAAGCTTCGGGAAGGGAAGGCACTGACGTTCGAGATATGAAAGAAGGCAGTCATGTGTGCAGATAACTACTGAGCTAAACTGCTTATCATTTTTATTATTGAAATTTATTTTTTTGCTTTAAGTAATGATTAGTATGAATATTGAAATTAGAGGCATAAAATGAAGTAATCTGACAGTTCAGAAGTGGGACACGAGTTCATATCAACGCGAAGAAATTAAAACTGCGACGAAACTGCATTCAATAGCAAAACGGTTAAAACTAAAAGGAAGCCATAAAGGGCAGACAGAAAGAAGATCGACAAAACGGCACGGAATAGCAAACAATCAATATCACACAGAACGATCAAGTAGAGAAAAAGTACGCAGTGGCAAAGATCAGCAATTGCTTATCGGTAAAGCAACTTAAACTTACAACGCATGTTACTATGTGGGAATGAAAAATTTGTTTTTTCATTTTATTCAATGTAGTCCCCTTTTAGAACAATACACTTATACCAGTGATTTTCTAACTTTTTGATCCCGTCTGAAAAGTTATTTTCGATGATCTCCTCGCGAGAGCTCAATATTTGTTTGTTTGATGAGCCATCTTTTGAGGTTTGGGAAGAGATAATAGTCTGAGAGAGCCCAATAGGGTAAATAAGGTGGATGTGGAAGCAATTTTAACCCTGATTTGTTTTTAGCCATAGGTGGGATGCTGGCGCATTTTCTTGTAAAAACAAAATTTTTTTAGCTTCATGTAAGCGATTTCGGCCTTCAATCGCTCCAATAATGCGCAGTACTACTCGCTGCTGATGGTTTTCCTCGGCCGCTTTGCAGCAATCGTGCTGGCTTCGGTCCATTGCCGGGCGCTCATTCTGTTTTCTTGTGTATAATAGTGGATCCAGGTTTCATCAACAGTTACCAATCGACGCAAAAAGTCCGCCCGATTGCGTATCAGCATGGCCAAACACTCTTTCCGGAATCAACATGCGTGGCACCCAGCAACAAGATTACTTTTTCATGTGCCGAATCTCGCCAGAAATATGGTGTGTGCGCTTAGTACTAATCCTTGTGGCACCTGGTACCTCACGTTCTTTCCTTTTCCGGCGAACCAAAAGTATTTCATGTATTTTTTGAACATTTTCCTGTGTAACCGCGGCCACCATTAAACTCTCGGAACCAATATTTCGCGGTATAATCTGAAGGTGCATTAATGACATTTATCCTTCGCCGTTATGCCTTTTAAAAAATAATGTTCTATGAGAGAATGAAAATTCATATTCCAATTCCAATTCCAATTCCATACTCAACATGATGTCACACAGGTCAACAAAAATCAGCTGTGAAAACAAAACTTATTGCGTTATTGCACTAAAATTGTACATGTCTACCTAAATATGAATGGACTATAAGGCACCAAAATCTTCTATTTGATAGCAGCGCATTCAGGCGGTCAAGGAGGTTAATTTCACCCGACCTAGGATTGTAAGACAAACAAATATTAATACGCACCTCGAAGGAAGAGAGTCTAGAAATAAATAATAAATAAAATAATAAGAAGTGCAGATGTGCTTAGGAAAATGATATAGAGTCTGATATTTTATAATTTATAATTACATAACAATACCGCGTCTTAAATTAAATCAACTCCGAATAAGTGAATTGACATTATTAAAAACATAATATTCAGGCCAAAGGAAATAAGACGGTCTAAGTTACCGAGATTTTACAAAATTTTTGTGATGACGAAATCGAATAAGATTTTCTATATAAACACGGTATCATAAGTATGAAAAAACAAATGGACGAAATGAAGGAAGGGCAAGTTAACGACGGTGTGTGTGTATGGAGAAACACAATCACACAGAAATAAAATTTTTGATCGGTTTATGCAATGGCTACGACAGATAGATAACGTAAAGAATTTTAAAATAGCCCGATGTTACTCATCAAAATTTTTGTTTCAGAGCACAATTGTTGAACTTGAGTTCAACATGAGTTTTCGTCAATGCAAGTGAGCACGCATTTGCAGCAGTTGCATACTG
Organism: Hirtodrosophila trivittata; assembly: GCA_035045065.1. Lineage (NCBI taxonomy): Eukaryota > Metazoa > Arthropoda > Insecta > Diptera > Drosophilidae > Hirtodrosophila > Hirtodrosophila trivittata. The sequence continues at coordinate 98,304 of JAWNNK010000203.1, read as the reverse complement.
GCGCATAATTAATGTAAACAAAGTTGACATATTGTTTGTTGCTGGCAAAACTAGATGCGCACCGTTGAAACTGCTATCGATACCAAGACTAGAATTGCAAGCAGCCGTTTTGGCCACTCGGCTAAGGACATCAATATTGGAGAGTCACGACATAAGACTGCATCGATCAGTAATATGGTCAGACTCGCGAACCGTGCTCTCTTGGATATGATCAGACCACCGCAAATATAAAAAATTCGTAGCGCACCGAAAGCAACTGACGCTGTATACCAACAGAACTCAATCAGGCAGACAAGGCTACTTAAACAATCAAAAATATGAATTACGACCCACAGACGATATGGACAAACCAAACTTTCTATTGGAGCCAGAATCACTCTGGCCATGTCAAGAAAAGCTGACAATTTCCATAAATTACTTAATGGAAAGGCGAAAAATCACCTTACATAAAAGTGTGGAGTCATTGATTGACATTGGGTGTTTTTCTAGATATGTACGTCTAAAACGAACGGTAGGATGGATTCTAAGATTTGTGAAACGCATCCGTCACCCAAAAGATAGCATTTTAACAGGTGAATTATCATTAGTGGATCTACGTCAGGCTGAACTGGTACTGTATAAGCTCGCTCAGTCACAAGCGTTCAAAGAAGAATTTTTGTAGATGGGAGGCTTGATTACGCCACAATATTACCTCAAAGAGCGCGTCACCAATTTGATCGTTCAACACTATCATTGTATATATCACCACCAAAATCATAAGGTAATTGTTAATGAAATACGACGTAAGTTCTGGGTGATAAACTTGCGCTGCACTGTTAAGCGGGTTAAAGCATCATGTCAATTCAGTAAAAATCAAAACGCAAAGCCCATTCCCACATTGTTGGGAGAACTGCCACAGGATCGCGTCACACCATATAATAGACCATTCACTTTTACCGGACTTGATTACTTTGGACCCGTCATAGTTACGTTTGGGCGTCGGCATGAAAAGCGCTGGGTAGCATTGTTTACTTGCTTAACAATTCGAGATATTCACTTGGAGCTAGTGGAAGACTTATCGACTGACGCATGTATTGTGGCGATCAGGAATTTGGTTAACAGAAGAGGTATTCCTAGCGTCATCAGATCTGATATGGGCACGAATTTCGTTGGTGCGGATAATGAACTAAGACTAAATACATAAAATCAGAGCTAGCAGAAAAGGCCATTAAATGAAAATTTACTATCCTAGCAAAATAGGTGTAGTCGTTCAACCTATACAAGCTTAAGATGAAAAATCAGAATTGCTGAGGTGCAGACCTCAACAGGCATATTGAACCAATATTAAAGTTTGCTATTCTTGACGTGTTAGGTAAAACTGCGTGATTGTTTTACGGTGTCGGGAATGTAGTGAAATAATTTTATTTTTGAACTTAACTGAAATAATTAATTTGTAGCAACTCTACCATAATCAGACTTGCATATTAACCGATAGAAACAAGACCAAAAGAAATCGATTAATTTTAATTTTGAAGAATCGTTGTGCATAAACTGGCAGCCGCTATTTATAAACTATTTAATAAACTTAATTATTTATGCCACACAGCAGTTTTTTTTTAATTATATTTTAAGGCATAGGCTAATATAACTTATTAGAAAATAAATTAACTTGAAAAAACGGAAAGTATAGTGTTCAGAATGAGAATAACCAATAAAACTGAGAAACCGAACTACACAGATATTATTCTTAAAAATTATAGTTCAGAGAGCGTACTTTTTTATCAATACATTAACTCGACCAACAGGATTAACCCGCTGCTAGGCTCGGGCATTGCTCTTGAATTTGTTTCTTTTAATGCCTTAACAGAGAACTTACTTTTTTATCATTACATTAGCTCGATCAACAGGATAGGCTGGACACCCAGAACAAATTAAGTTTATTTGGCTGTTGTGTGCAAAAATTACGGCTAATATAATGATTTTGTTGCACTAGAGGATCTTACATAACCTAGATTTTTCAACATATGGTGCCAGTCAGTAATATCCTTCTTGAATAGGTGTAGTGCAGTGTTGAATTTGGTGTCTTATAATTATCAGGATGGGTAACTGAGCTATATTTTTGCTTTTTTTTTGTGCATATTCAGGTTGTGCTGTCCCAAAATAGATATATGTACATCGTCCAATTGTAGACATTTTAGATGTTGTAGTTTCATTTTGTATTTAGCGCACTTAAAAGCATTATCGAATATGCATTTTACAGGAGAAGTTGGAAATGCGTTTAAGCTTCGGGAAGGGAAGGCACTGACGTTCGAGATATGAAAGAAGGCAGTCATGTGTGCAGATAACTACTGAGCTAAACTGCTTATCATTTTTATTATTGAAATTTATTTTTTTGCTTTAAGTAATGATTAGTATGAATATTGAAATTAGAGGCATAAAATGAAGTAATCTGACAGTTCAGAAGTGGGACACGAGTTCATATCAACGCGAAGAAATTAAAACTGCGACGAAACTGCATTCAATAGCAAAACGGTTAAAACTAAAAGGAAGCCATAAAGGGCAGACAGAAAGAAGATCGACAAAACGGCACGGAATAGCAAACAATCAATATCACACAGAACGATCAAGTAGAGAAAAAGTACGCAGTGGCAAAGATCAGCAATTGCTTATCGGTAAAGCAACTTAAACTTACAACGCATGTTACTATGTGGGAATGAAAAATTTGTTTTTTCATTTTATTCAATGTAGTCCCCTTTTAGAACAATACACTTATACCAGTGATTTTCTAACTTTTTGATCCCGTCTGAAAAGTTATTTTCGATGATCTCCTCGCGAGAGCTCAATATTTGTTTGTTTGATGAGCCATCTTTTGAGGTTTGGGAAGAGATAATAGTCTGAGAGAGCCCAATAGGGTAAATAAGGTGGATGTGGAAGCAATTTTAACCCTGATTTGTTTTTAGCCATAGGTGGGATGCTGGCGCATTTTCTTGTAAAAACAAAATTTTTTTAGCTTCATGTAAGCGATTTCGGCCTTCAATCGCTCCAATAATGCGCAGTACTACTCGCTGCTGATGGTTTTCCTCGGCCGCTTTGCAGCAATCGTGCTGGCTTCGGTCCATTGCCGGGCGCTCATTCTGTTTTCTTGTGTATAATAGTGGATCCAGGTTTCATCAACAGTTACCAATCGACGCAAAAAGTCCGCCCGATTGCGTATCAGCATGGCCAAACACTCTTTCCGGAATCAACATGCGTGGCACCCAGCAACAAGATTACTTTTTCATGTGCCGAATCTCGCCAGAAATATGGTGTGTGCGCTTAGTACTAATCCTTGTGGCACCTGGTACCTCACGTTCTTTCCTTTTCCGGCGAACCAAAAGTATTTCATGTATTTTTTGAACATTTTCCTGTGTAACCGCGGCCACCATTAAACTCTCGGAACCAATATTTCGCGGTATAATCTGAAGGTGCATTAATGACATTTATCCTTCGCCGTTATGCCTTTTAAAAAATAATGTTCTATGAGAGAATGAAAATTCATATTCCAATTCCAATTCCAATTCCATACTCAACATGATGTCACACAGGTCAACAAAAATCAGCTGTGAAAACAAAACTTATTGCGTTATTGCACTAAAATTGTACATGTCTACCTAAATATGAATGGACTATAAGGCACCAAAATCTTCTATTTGATAGCAGCGCATTCAGGCGGTCAAGGAGGTTAATTTCACCCGACCTAGGATTGTAAGACAAACAAATATTAATACGCACCTCGAAGGAAGAGAGTCTAGAAATAAATAATAAATAAAATAATAAGAAGTGCAGATGTGCTTAGGAAAATGATATAGAGTCTGATATTTTATAATTTATAATTACATAACAATACCGCGTCTTAAATTAAATCAACTCCGAATAAGTGAATTGACATTATTAAAAACATAATATTCAGGCCAAAGGAAATAAGACGGTCTAAGTTACCGAGATTTTACAAAATTTTTGTGATGACGAAATCGAATAAGATTTTCTATATAAACACGGTATCATAAGTATGAAAAAACAAATGGACGAAATGAAGGAAGGGCAAGTTAACGACGGTGTGTGTGTATGGAGAAACACAATCACACAGAAATAAAATTTTTGATCGGTTTATGCAATGGCTACGACAGATAGATAACGTAAAGAATTTTAAAATAGCCCGATGTTACTCATCAAAATTTTTGTTTCAGAGCACAATTGTTGAACTTGAGTTCAACATGAGTTTTCGTCAATGCAAGTGAGCACGCATTTGCAGCAGTTGCATACTGGCGCATAATTAATGTAAACAAAGTTGACATATTGTTTGTTGCTGGCAAAACTAGATGCGCACCGTTGAAACTGCTATCGATACCAAGACTAGAATTGCAAGCAGCCGTTTTGGCCACTCGGCTAAGGACATCAATATTGGAGAGTCACGACATAAGACTGCATCGATCAGTAATATGGTCAGACTCGCGAACCGTGCTCTCTTGGATATGATCAGACCACCGCAAATATAAAAAATTCGTAGCGCACCGAAAGCAACTGACGCTGTATACCAACAGAACTCAATCAGGCAGACAAGGCTACTTAAACAATCAAAAATATGAATTACGACCCACAGACGATATGGACAAACCAAACTTTCTATTGGAGCCAGAATCACTCTGGCCATGTCAAGAAAAGCTGACAATTTCCATAAATTACTTAATGGAAAGGCGAAAAATCACCTTACATAAAAGTGTGGAGTCATTGATTGACATTGGGTGTTTTTCTAGATATGTACGTCTAAAACGAACGGTAGGATGGATTCTAAGATTTGTGAAACGCATCCGTCACCCAAAAGATAGCATTTTAACAGGTGAATTATCATTAGTGGATCTACGTCAGGCTGAACTGGTACTGTATAAGCTCGCTCAGTCACAAGCGTTCAAAGAAGAATTTTTGTAGATGGGAGGCTTGATTACGCCACAATATTACCTCAAAGAGCGCGTCACCAATTTGATCGTTCAACACTATCATTGTATATATCACCACCAAAATCATAAGGTAATTGTTAATGAAATACGACGTAAGTTCTGGGTGATAAACTTGCGCTGCACTGTTAAGCGGGTTAAAGCATCATGTCAATTCAGTAAAAATCAAAACGCAAAGCCCATTCCCACATTGTTGGGACAACTGCCACAGGATCGCGTCACACCATATAATAGACCATTCACTTTTACCGGACTTGATTACTTTGGACCCGTCATAGTTACGTTTGGGCGTCGGCATGAAAAGCGCTGGGTAGCATTGTTTACTTGCTTAACAATTCGAGATATTCACTTGGAGCTAGTGGAAGACTTATCGACTGACGCATGTATTGTGGCGATCAGGAATTTGGTTAACAGAAGAGGTATTCCTAGCGTCATCAGATCTGATATGGGCACGAATTTCGTTGGTGCGGATAATGAACTAAGACTAAATACATAAAATCAGAGCTAGCAGAAAAGGCCATTAAATGAAAATTTACTATCCTAGCAAAATAGGTGTAGTCGTTCAACCTATACAAGCTTAAGATGAAAAATCAGAATTGCTGAGGTGCAGACCTCAACAGGCATATTGAACCAATATTAAAGTTTGCTATTCTTGACGTGTTAGGTAAAACTGCGTGATTGTTTTACGGTGTCGGGAATGTAGTGAAATAATTTTATTTTTGAACTTAACTGAAATAATTAATTTGTAGCAACTCTACCATAATCAGACTTGCATATTAACCGATAGAAACAAGACCAAAAGAAATCGATTAATTTTAATTTTGAAGAATCGTTGTGCATAAACTGGCAGCCGCTATTTATAAACTATTTAATAAACTTAATTATTTATGCCACACAGCAGTTTTTTTTTAATTATATTTTAAGGCATAGGTTAATATAACTTATTAGAAAATAAATTAACTTGAAAAAACGGAAAGTATAGTGTTCAGAATGAGAATAACCAATAAAACTGAGAAACCAAACTACACAGATATTATTCTTAAAAATTATAGTTCAGAGAGCGTACTTTTTTATCAATACATTAACTCGACCAACAGGATTAACCCGCTGCTAGGCTCGGGCATTGCTCTTGAATTTGTTTCTTTTAATGCCTTAACAGAGAACTTACTTTTTTATCATTACATTAGCTCGATCAACAGGATAGGCTGGACACCCAGAACAAATTAAGTTTATTTGGCTGTTGTGTGCAAAAATTACGGCTAATATAATGATTTTGTTGCACTAGAGGATCTTACATAACCTAGATTTTTCAACATATGGTGCCAGTCAGTAATATCCTTCTTGAATAGGTGTAGTGCAGTGTTGAATTTGGTGTCTTATAATTATCAGGATGGGTAACTGAGCTATATTTTTGCTTTTTTTTTGTGCATATTCAGGTTGTGCTGTCCCAAAATAGATATATGTACATCGTCCAATTGTAGACATTTTAGATGTTGTAGTTTCATTTTGTATTTAGCGCACTTAAAAGCATTATCGAATATGCTTTTTACAGGAGAAGTTGGAAATGCGTTTAAGCTTCGGGAAGGGAAGGCACTGACGTTCGAGATATGAAAGAAGGCAGTCATGTGTGCAGATAACTACTGAGCTAAACTGCTTATCATTTTTATTATTGAAATTTATTTTTTTGCTTTAAGTAATGATTAGTATGAATATTGAAATTAGAGGCATAAAATGAAGTAATCTGACAGTTCAGAAGTGGGACACGAGTTCATATCAACGCGAAGAAATTAAAACTGCGACGAAACTGCATTCAATAGCAAAACGGTTAAAACTAAAAGGAAGCCATAAAGGGCAGACAGAAAGAAGATCGACAAAACGGCACGGAATAGCAAACAATCAATATCACACAGAACGATCAAGTAGAGAAAAAGTACGCAGTGGCAAAGATCAGCAATTGCTTATCGGTAAAGCAACTTAAACTTACAACGCATGTTACTATGTGGGAATGAAAAATTTGTTTTTTCATTTTATTCAATGTAGTCCCCTTTTAGAACAATACACTTATACCAGTGATTTTCTAACTTTTTGATCCCGTCTGAAAAGTTATTTTCGATGATCTCCTCGCGAGAGCTCAATATTTGTTTGTTTGATGAGCCATCTTTTGAGGTTTGGGAAGAGATAATAGTCTGAGAGAGCCCAATCGGGTAAATAAGGTGGATGTGGAAGCAATTTTAACCCTGATTTGTTTTTAGCCATAGGTGGGATGCTGGCGCATTTTCTTGTAAAAACAAAATTTTTTTAGCTTCATGTAAGCGATTTCGGCCTTCAATCGCTCCAATAATGCGCAGTACTACTCGCTGCTGATGGTTTTCCTCGGCCGCTTTGCAGCAATCGTGCTGGCTTCGGTCCATTGCCGGGCGCTCATTCTGTTTTCTTGTGTATAATAGTGGATCCAGGTTTCATCAACAGTTACCAATCGACGCAAAAAGTCCGCCCGATTGCGTATCAGCATGGCCAAACACTCTTTCCGGAATCAACATGCGTGGCACCCAGCAACAAGATTACTTTTTCATGTGCCGAATCTCGCCAGAAATATGGTGTGTGCGCTTAGTACTAATCCTTGTGGCACCTGGTACCTCACGTACTTTCCTTTTCCGGCGAACCAAAAGTATTTCATGTATTTTTTGAACATTTTCCTGTGTAACCGCGGCCACCATTAAACTCTCGGAACCAATATTTCGCGGTATAATCTGAAGGTGCATTAATGACATTTATCCTTCGCCGTTATGCCTTTTAAAAAATAATGTTCTATGAGAGAATGAAAATTCATATTCCAATTCCAATTCCAATTCCATACTCAACATGATGTCACACAGGTCAACAAAAATCAGCTGTGAAAACAAAACTTATTGCGTTATTGCACTAAAATTGTACATGTCTACCTAAATATGAATGGACTATAAGGCACCAAAATCTTCTATTTGATAGCAGCGCATTCAGGCGGTCAAGGAGGTTAATTTCACCCGACCTAGGATTGTAAGACAAACAAATATTAATACGCACCTCGAAGGAAGAGAGTCTAGAAATAAATAATAAATAAAATAATAAGAAGTGCAGATGTGCTTAGGAAAATGATATAGAGTCTGATATTTTATAATTTATAATTACATAACAATACCGCGCCTTAAATTAAATCAACTCCGAATAAGTGAATTGACATTATTAAAAACATAATATTCAGGCCAAAGGAAATAAGACGGTCTAAGTTACCGAGATTTTACAAAATTTTTGTGATGACGAAATCGAATAAGATTTTCTATATAAACACGGTATCATAAGTATGAAAAAACAAATGGACGAAATGAAGGAAGGGCAAGTTAACGACGGTGTGTGTGTATGGAGAAACACAATCACACAGAAATAAAATTTTTGATCGGTTTATGCAATGGCTACGACAGATAGATAACGTAAAGAATTTTAAAATAGCCCGATGTTACTCATCAAAATTTTTGTTTCAGAGCACAATTGTTGAACTTGAGTTCAACATGAGTTTTCGTCAATGCAAGTGAGCACGCATTTGCAGCAGTTGCATGCTGGCGCATAATTAATGTAAACAAAGTTGACATATTGTTTGTTGCTGGCAAAACTAGATGCGCACCGTTGAAACTGCTATCGATACCAAGACTAGAATTGCAAGCAGCCGTTTTGGCCACTCGGCTAAGGACATCAATATTGGAGAGTCACGACATAAGACTGCATCGATCAGTAATATGGTCAGACTCGCGAACCGTGCTCTCTTGGATATGATCAGACCACCGCAAATATAAAAAATTCGTAGCGCACCGAAAGCAACTGACGCTGTATACCAACAGAACTCAATCAGGCAGACAAGGCTACTTAAACAATCAAAAATATGAATTACGACCCACAGACGATATGGACAAACCAAACTTTCTATTGGAGCCAGAATCACTCTGGCCATGTCAAGAAAAGCTGACAATTTCCATAAATTACTTAATGGAAAGGCGAAAAATCACCTTACATAAAAGTGTGGAGTCATTGATTGACATTGGGTGTTTTTCTAGATATGTACGTCTAAAACGAACGGTAGGATGGATTCTAAGATTTGTGAAACGCATCCGTCACCCAAAAGATAGCATTTTAACAGGTGAATTATCATTAGTGGATCTACGTCAGGCTGAACTGGTACTGTATAAGCTCGCTCAGTCACAAGCGTTCAAAGAAGAATTTTTGTACATGGGAGGCTTGATTACGCCACAATATTACCTCAAAGAGCGCGTCACCAATTTGATCGTTCAACACTATCATAGTATATATCACCACCAAAATCATAAGGTAATTGTTAATGAAATATGACGTAAGTTCTGGGTGATAAACTTGGGCTGCACTGTTAAGCGGGTTAAAGCATCATGTCAATTCAGTAAAAATCAAAACGCAAAGCCCATTCCCACATTGTTGGGACAACTGCCACAGGATCGCGTCACACCATATAATAGACCATTCACTTTTACCGGACTTGATTACTTTGGACCCGTCATAGTTACGTTTGGGCGTCGGCATGAAAAGCGCTGGGTAGCATTGTTTACTTGCTTAACAATTCGAGATATTCACTTGGAGCTAGTGGAAGACTTATCGACTGACGCATGTATTGTGGCGATCAGGAATTTGGTTAACAGAAGAGGTATTCCTAGCGTCATCAGATCTGATATGGGCACGAATTTCGTTGGTGCGGATAATGAACTAAGACTAAATACATAAAATCAGAGCTAGCAGAAAAGGCCATTAAATGAAAATTTACTATCCTAGCAAAATAGGTGTAGTCGTTCAACCTATACAAGCTTAAGATGAAAAATCAGAATTGCTGAGGTGCAGACCTCAACAGGCATATTGAACCAATATTAAAGTTTGCTATTCTTGACGTGTTAGGTAAAACTGCGTGATTGTTTTACGGTGTCGGGAATGTAGTGAAATAATTTTATTTTTGAACTTAACTGAAATAATTAATTTGTAGCAACTCTACCATAATCAGACTTGCATATTAACCGATAAAAACAAGACCAAAAGAAATCGATTAATTTTAATTTTGAAGAATCGTTGTGCATAAACTGGCAGCCGCTATTTATAAACTATTTAATAAACTTAATTATTTATGATATAACGCAACAGAAGCTATACCCTGTGAGATATTTTGCGAAACATTATAAATGCCACACAGCAGTTTTTTTTTTAATTATATTTTAAGGCATAGGTTAATATAACTTATTAGAAATTAAATTAACTTGAAAAAACGGAAAGTATAGTGTTCAGAATGAGAATAACCAATAAAACTGAGAAACCGAACTACACAGATATTATTCTTAAAAATTATAGTTCAGAGAGCGTACTTTTTTATCAATACATTAACTCGACCAACAGGATTAACCCGCTGCTAGGCTCGGGCATTGCTCTTGATATGCTTTAACAGAGAACTTACTTTTTTATCATTACATTAGCTCGATCAACAGGATAGGCTGGACACCCAGAACAAATTAAGTTTATTTGGCTGTTGTGTGCAAAAATTACGGCTTCTATAATGATTTTGTTGCACTAGAGGATCTTACATAACCTAGATTTTTCAACATATGGTGCCAGTCAGTAATATCCTTCTTGAATAGGTGTAGTGCAGTGTTGAATTTGGTGTCTTATAATTATCAGGATGGGTAACTGAGCTAAATTTTTGCTTTTTTTTTGTGCATATTCAGGTTGTGCTGTCCCAAAATAGATATATGTACATCGTCCAATTGTAGACATTTTAGATGTTGTAGTTTCATTTTGTATTTAGCGCACTTAAAAGCATTATCGAATATGCATTTTACAGGAGAAGTTGGAAATGCGTTTAAGCTTCGGGAAGGGAAGGCACTGACGTTCGAGATATGACAGAAGGCAGTCATGTGTGCGGATAACTACTGAGCTGAACTGCTTATCATTTTTATTATTGAAATTTATTTTTTTGCTTTAAGTAATGATTAGTATGAATATTGAAATTAGAGGCATAAAATGAAGTAATCTGACAGTTCAGAAGTGGGACACGAGTTCATATCAACGCGAAGAAATTAAAACTGCGACGAAACTGCATTCAATAGCAAAACGGTTAAAACTAAAAGGAAGCCATAAAGGGCAGACAGAAAGAAGATCGACAAAACGGCACGGAATAGCAAACAATCAATATCACACAGAACGATCAAGTAAAGAAAAAGTACGCAGTGGCAAAGATCAGCAATTGCTTATGGGTAAAGCAACTTAACTTACAACGCATGTTACTATGTGGGAATGAAAAATTTGTTTTTTCATTTTAATCAATGTAGTCCCCTTTTAGAACAATACACTTATACCAGTGATTTTCTAACTTTTTGATCCCGTCTGAAAAGTTATTTTCGATGATCTCCTCGCGAGAGCTCAATATTTGTTTGTTTGATGAGCCATCTTTTGAGGTTTGGGAAGAGATAATAGTCTGAGAGAGCCCAATCGGGTAAATAAGGTGGATGTGGCAGCAATTTTAACCCTGATTTGTTTTTAGCCATAGGTGGGATGCTGGCGCATTTTCTTGTAAAAACAAAAGTTTTTTAGCTTCATGTAAGCGATTTCGGCCTTCAATCGCTCCAATAATGCGCAGTACTACTCGCTGCTGATGGTTTTCCTCGGCCGCTTTGCAGCAATCGGTCCATTGCCGGGCGCTCATTCTGTTTTCTTGTGTATAATAGTGGATCCAGGTTTCATCAACAGTTACCAATCGACGCAAAAAGTCCGCCCGATTGCGTATCAGCATGGCCAAACACTCTTTCCGGAATCAACATGCGTGGCACCCAGCAACAAGATTACTTTTTCATGTGCCGAATCTCGCCAGAAATATGGTGTGTGCGCTTAGTACTAATCCTTGTGGCACCTGGTACCTCACGTACTTTCCTTTTCCGGCGAACCAAAAGTATTTCATGTATTTTTTGAACATTTTCCTGTGTAACCGCGGCCACCATTAAACTCTCGGAACCAATATTTCGCGGTATAATCTGAAGGTGCATTAATGACATTTATCCTTCGCCGTTATGCCTTTTAAAAAATAATGTTCTATGAGAGAATGAAAATTCATATTCCAATTCCAATTCCAATTCCATACTCAACATGATGTCACACAGGTCAACAAAAATCAGCTGTGAAAACAAAACTTATTGCGTTATTGCACTAAAATTGTACATGTCTACCTAAATATGAATGGACTATAAGGCACCAAAATCTTCTATTTGATAGCAGCGCATTCAGGCGGTCAAGGAGGTTAATTTCACCCGACCTAGGATTGTAAGACAAACAAATATTAATACGCACCTCGAAGGAAGAGAGTCTAGAAATAAATAATAAATAAAATAATAAGAAGTGCAGATGTGCTTAGGAAAATGATATAGAGTCTGATATTTTATAATTTATAATTACATAACAATACCGCGTCTTAAATTAAATCAACTCCGAATAAGTGAATTGACATTATTAAAAACATAATATTCAGGCCAAAGGAAATAAGACGGTCTAAGTTACCGAGATTTTACAAAATTTTTGTGATGACGAAATCGAATAAGATTTTCTATATAAACACGGTATCATAAGTATGAAAAAACAAATGGACGAAATGAAGGAAGGGCAAGTTAACGACGGTGTGTGTGTATGGAGAAACACAATCACACAGAAATAAAATTTTTGATCGGTTTATGCAATGGCTACGACAGATAGATAACGTAAAGAATTTTAAAATAGCCCGATGTTACTCATCAAAATTTTTGTTTCAGAGCACAATTGTTGAACTTGAGTTCAACATGAGTTTTCGTCAATGCAAGTGAGCACGCATTTGCAGCAGTTGCATACTGGCGCATAATTAATGTAAACAAAGTTGACATATTGTTTGTTGCTGGCAAAACTAGATGCGCACCGTTGAAACTGCTATCGATACCAAGACTAGAATTGCAAGCAGCCGTTTTGGCCACTCGGCTAAGGACATCAATATTGGAGAGTCACGACATAAGACTGCATCGATCAGTAATATGGTCAGACTCGCGAACCGTGCTCTCTTGGATATGATCAGACCACCGCAAATATAAAAAATTCGTAGCGCACCGAAAGCAACTGACGCTGTATACCAACAGAACTCAATCAGGCAGACAAGGCTACTTAAACAATCAAAAATATGAATTACGACCCACAGACGATATGGACAAACCAAACTTTCTATTGGAGCCAGAATCACTCTGGCCATGTCAAGAAAAGCTGACAATTTCCATAAATTACTTAATGGAAAGGCGAAAAATCACCTTACATAAAAGTGTGGAGTCATTGATTGACATTGGGTGTTTTTCTAGATATGTACGTCTAAAACGAACGGTAGGATGGATTCTAAGATTTGTGAAACGCATCCGTCACCCAAAAGATAGCATTTTAACAGGTGAATTATCATTAGTGGATCTACGTCAGGCTGAACTGGTACTGTATAAGCTCGCTCAGTCACAAGCGTTCAAAGAAGAATTTTTGTAGATGGGAGGCTTGATTACGCCACAATATTACCTCAAAGAGCGCGTCACCAATTTGATCGTTCAACACTATCATAGTATATATCACCACCAAAATCATAAGGTAATTGTTAATGAAATATGACGTAAGTTCTGGGTGATAAACTTGGGCTGCACTGTTAAGCGGGTTAAAGCATCATGTCAATTCAGTAAAAATCAAAACGCAAAGCCCATTCCCACATTGTTGGGACAACTGCCACAGGATCGCGTCACACCATATAATAGACCATTCACTTTTACCGGACTTGATTACTTTGGACCCGTCATAGTTACGTTTGGGCGTCGGCATGAAAAGCGCTGGGTAGCATTGTTTACTTGCTTAACAATTCGAGATATTCACTTGGAGCTAGTGGAAGACTTATCGACTGACGCATGTATTGTGGCGATCAGGAATTTGGTTAACAGAAGAGGTATTCCTAGCGTCATCAGATCTGATATGGGCACGAATTTCGTTGGTGCGGATAATGAACTAAGACTAAATACATAAAATCAGAGCTAGCAGAAAAGGCCATTAAATGAAAATTTACTATCCTAGCAAAATAGGTGTAGTCGTTCAACCTATACAAGCTTAAGATGAAAAATCAGAATTGCTGAGGTGCAGACCTCAACAGGCATATTGAACCAATATTAAAGTTTGCTATTCTTGACGTGTTAGGTAAAACTGCGTGATTGTTTTACGGTGTCGGGAATGTAGTGAAATAATTTTATTTTTGAACTTAACTGAAATAATTAATTTGTAGCAACTCTACCATAATCAGACTTGCATATTAACCGATAAAAACAAGACCAAAAGAAATCGATTAATTTTAATTTTGAAGAATCGTTGTGCATAAACTGGCAGCCGCTATTTATAAACTATTTAATAAACTTAATTATTTATGATATAACGCAACAGAAGCTATACCCTGTGAGATATTTTGCGAAACATTATAAATGCCACACAGCAGTTTTTTTTTTAATTATATTTTAAGGCATAGGTTAATATAACTTATTAGAAATTAAATTAACTTGAAAAAACGGAAAGTATAGTGTTCAGAATGAGAATAACCAATAAAACTGAGAAACCGAACTACACAGATATTATTCTTAAAAATTATAGTTCAGAGAGCGTACTTTTTTATCAATACATTAACTCGACCAACAGGATTAACCCGCTGCTAGGCTCGGGCATTGCTCTTGATATGCTTTAACAGAGAACTTACTTTTTTATCATTACATTAGCTCGATCAACAGGATAGGCTGGACACCCAGAACAAATTAAGTTTATTTGGCTGTTGTGTGCAAAAATTACGGCTTCTATAATGATTTTGTTGCACTAGAGGATCTTACATAACCTAGATTTTTCAACATATGGTGCCAGTCAGTAATATCCTTCTTGAATAGGTGTAGTGCAGTGTTGAATTTGGTGTCTTATAATTATCAGGATGGGTAACTGAGCTAAATTTTTGCTTTTTTTTTGTGCATATTCAGGTTGTGCTGTCCCAAAATAGATATATGTACATCGTCCAATTGTAGACATTTTAGATGTTGTAGTTTCATTTTGTATTTAGCGCACTTAAAAGCATTATCGAATATGCATTTTACAGGAGAAGTTGGAAATGCGTTTAAGCTTCGGGAAGGGAAGGCACTGACGTTCGAGATATGACAGAAGGCAGTCATGTGTGCGGATAACTACTGAGCTGAACTGCTTATCATTTTTATTATTGAAATTTATTTTTTTGCTTTAAGTAATGATTAGTATGAATATTGAAATTAGAGGCATAAAATGAAGTAATCTGACAGTTCAGAAGTGGGACACGAGTTCATATCAACGCGAAGAAATTAAAACTGCGACGAAACTGCATTCAATAGCAAAACGGTTAAAACTAAAAGGAAGCCATAAAGGGCAGACAGAAAGAAGATCGACAAAACGGCACGGAATAGCAAACAATCAATATCACACAGAACGATCAAGTAAAGAAAAAGTACGCAGTGGCAAAGATCAGCAATTGCTTATGGGTAAAGCAACTTAACTTACAACGCATGTTACTATGTGGGAATGAAAAATTTGTTTTTTCATTTTAATCAATGTAGTCCCCTTTTAGAACAATACACTTATACCAGTGATTTTCTAACTTTTTGATCCCGTCTGAAAAGTTATTTTCGATGATCTCCTCGCGAGAGCTCAATATTTGTTTGTTTGATGAGCCATCTTTTGAGGTTTGGGAAGAGATAATAGTCTGAGAGAGCCCAATCGGGTAAATAAGGTGGATGTGGCAGCAATTTTAACCCTGATTTGTTTTTAGCCATAGGTGGGATGCTGGCGCATTTTCTTGTAAAAACAAAAGTTTTTTAGCTTCATGTAAGCGATTTCGGCCTTCAATCGCTCCAATAATGCGCAGTACTACTCGCTGCTGATGGTTTTCCTCGGCCGCTTTGCAGCAATCGGTCCATTGCCGGGCGCTCATTCTGTTTTCTTGTGTATAATAGTGGATCCAGGTTTCATCAACAGTTACCAATCGACGCAAAAAGTCCGCCCGATTGCGTATCAGCATGGCCAAACACTCTTTCCGGAATCAACATGCGTGGCACCCAGCAACAAGATTACTTTTTCATGTGCCGAATCTCGCCAGAAATATGGTGTGTGCGCTTAGTACTAATCCTTGTGGCACCTGGTACCTCACGTACTTTCCTTTTCCGGCGAACCAAAAGTATTTCATGTATTTTTTGAACATTTTCCTGTGTAACCGCGGCCACCATTAAACTCTCGGAACCAATATTTCGCGGTATAATCTGAAGGTGCATTAATGACATTTATCCTTCGCCGTTATGCCTTTTAAAAAATAATGTTCTATGAGAGAATGAAAATTCATATTCCAATTCCAATTCCAATTCCATACTCAACATGATGTCACACAGGTCAACAAAAATCAGCTGTGAAAACAAAACTTATTGCGTTATTGCACTAAAATTGTACATGTCTACCTAAATATGAATGGACTATAAGGCACCAAAATCTTCTATTTGATAGCAGCGCATTCAGGCGGTCAAGGAGGTTAATTTCACCCGACCTAGGATTGTAAGACAAACAAATATTAATACGCACCTCGAAGGAAGAGAGTCTAGAAATAAATAATAAATAAAATAATAAGAAGTGCAGATGTGCTTAGGAAAATGATATAGAGTCTGATATTTTATAATTTATAATTACATAACAATACCGCGTCTTAAATTAAATCAACTCCGAATAAGTGAATTGACATTATTAAAAACATAATATTCAGGCCAAAGGAAATAAGACGGTCTAAGTTACCGAGATTTTACAAAATTTTTGTGATGACGAAATCGAATAAGATTTTCTATATAAACACGGTATCATAAGTATGAAAAAACAAATGGACGAAATGAAGGAAGGGCAAGTTAACGACGGTGTGTGTGTATGGAGAAACACAATCACACAGAAATAAAATTTTTGATCGGTTTATGCAATGGCTACGACAGATAGATAACGTAAAGAATTTTAAAATAGCCCGATGTTACTCATCAAAATTTTTGTTTCAGAGCACAATTGTTGAACTTGAGTTCAACATGAGTTTTCGTCAATGCAAGTGAGCACGCATTTGCAGCAGTTGCATACTGGCGCATAATTAATGTAAACAAAGTTGACATATTGTTTGTTGCTGGCAAAACTAGATGCGCACCGTTGAAACTGCTATCGATACCAAGACTAGAATTGCAAGCAGCCGTTTTGGCCACTCGGCTAAGGACATCAATATTGGAGAGTCACGACATAAGACTGCATCGATCAGTAATATGGTCAGACTCGCGAACCGTGCTCTCTTGGATATGATCAGACCACCGCAAATATAAAAAATTCGTAGCGCACCGAAAGCAACTGACGCTGTATACCAACAGAACTCAATCAGGCAGACAAGGCTACTTAAACAATCAAAAATATGAATTACGACCCACAGACGATATGGACAAACCAAACTTTCTATTGGAGCCAGAATCACTCTGGCCATGTCAAGAAAAGCTGACAATTTCCATAAATTACTTAATGGAAAGGCGAAAAATCACCTTACATAAAAGTGTGGAGTCATTGATTGACATTGGGTGTTTTTCTAGATATGTACGTCTAAAACGAACGGTAGGATGGATTCTAAGATTTGTGAAACGCATCCGTCACCCAAAAGATAGCATTTTAACAGGTGAATTATCATTAGTGGATCTACGTCAGGCTGAACTGGTACTGTATAAGCTCGCTCAGTCACAAGCGTTCAAAGAAGAATTTTTGTACATGGGAGGCTTGATTACGCCACAATATTACCTCAAAGAGCGCGTCACCAATTTGATCGTTCAACACTATCATAGTATATATCACCACCAAAATCATAAGGTAATTGTTAATGAAATATGACGTAAGTTCTGGGTGATAAACTTGGGCTGCACTGTTAAGCGGGTTAAAGCATAATGTCAATTCAGTAAAAATCAAAACGCAAAGCCCATTCCCACATTGTTGGGACAACTGCCACAGGATCGCGTCACACCATATAATAGACCATTCACTTTTACCGGACTTGATTACTTTGGACCCGTCATAGTTACGTTTGGGCGTCGGCATGAAAAGCGCTGGGTAGCATTGTTTACTTGCTTAACAATTCGAGATATTCACTTGGAGCTAGTGGAAGACTTATCGACTGACGCATGTATTGTGGCGATCAGGAATTTGGTTAACAGAAGAGGTATTCCTAGCGTCATCAGATCTGATATGGGCACGAATTTCGTTGGTGCGGATAATGAACTAAGACTAAATACATAAAATCAGAGCTAGCAGAAAAGGCCATTAAATGAAAATTTACTATCCTAGCAAAATAGGTGTAGTCGTTCAACCTATACAAGCTTAAGATGAAAAATCAGAATTGCTGAGGTGCAGACCTCAACAGGCATATTGAACCAATATTAAAGTTTGCTATTCTTGACGTGTTAGGTAAAACTGCGTGATTGTTTTACGGTGTCGGGAATGTAGTGAAATAATTTTATTTTTGAACTTAACTGAAATAATTAATTTGTAGCAACTCTACCATAATCAGACTTGCATATTAACCGATAAAAACAAGACCAAAAGAAATCGATTAATTTTAATTTTGAAGAATCGTTGTGCATAAACTGGCAGCCGCTATTTATAAACTATTTAATAAACTTAATTATTTATGATATAACGCAACAGAAGCTATACCCTGTGAGATATTTTGCGAAACATTATAAATGCCACACAGCAGTTTTTTTTTTAATTATATTTTAAGGCATAGGTTAATATAACTTATTAGAAATTAAATTAACTTGAAAAAACGGAAAGTATAGTGTTCAGAATGAGAATAACCAATAAAACTGAGAAACCGAACTACACAGATATTATTCTTAAAAATTATAGTTCAGAGAGCGTACTTTTTTATCAATACATTAACTCGACCAACAGGATTAACCCGCTGCTAGGCTCGGGCATTGCTCTTGATATGCTTTAACAGAGAACTTACTTTTTTATCATTACATTAGCTCGATCAACAGGATAGGCTGGACACCCAGAACAAATTAAGTTTATTTGGCTGTTGTGTGCAAAAATTACGGCTTCTATAATGATTTTGTTGCACTAGAGGATCTTACATAACCTAGATTTTTCAACATATGGTGCCAGTCAGTAATATCCTTCTTGAATAGGTGTAGTGCAGTGTTGAATTTGGTGTCTTATAATTATCAGGATGGGTAACTGAGCTAAATTTTTGCTTTTTTTTTGTGCATATTCAGGTTGTGCTGTCCCAAAATAGATATATGTACATCGTCCAATTGTAGACATTTTAGATGTTGTAGTTTCATTTTGTATTTAGCGCACTTAAAAGCATTATCGAATATGCATTTTACAGGAGAAGTTGGAAATGCGTTTAAGCTTCGGGAAGGGAAGGCACTGACGTTCGAGATATGACAGAAGGCAGTCATGTGTGCGGATAACTACTGAGCTGAACTGCTTATCATTTTTATTATTGAAATTTATTTTTTTGCTTTAAGTAATGATTAGTATGAATATTGAAATTAGAGGCATAAAATGAAGTAATCTGACAGTTCAGAAGTGGGACACGAGTTCATATCAACGCGAAGAAATTAAAACTGCGACGAAACTGCATTCAATAGCAAAACGGTTAAAACTAAAAGGAAGCCATAAAGGGCAGACAGAAAGAAGATCGACAAAACGGCACGGAATAGCAAACAATCAATATCACACAGAACGATCAAGTAAAGAAAAAGTACGCAGTGGCAAAGATCAGCAATTGCTTATGGGTAAAGCAACTTAACTTACAACGCATGTTACTATGTGGGAATGAAAAATTTGTTTTTTCATTTTAATCAATGTAGTCCCCTTTTAGAACAATACACTTATACCAGTGATTTTCTAACTTTTTGATCCCGTCTGAAAAGTTATTTTCGATGATCTCCTCGCGAGAGCTCAATATTTGTTTGTTTGATGAGCCATCTTTTGAGGTTTGGGAAGAGATAATAGTCTGAGAGAGCCCAATCGGGTAAATAAGGTGGATGTGGAAGCAATTTTAACCCTGATTTGTTTTTAGCCATAGGTGGGATGCTGGCGCATTTTCTTGTAAAAACAAAAGTTTTTTAGCTTCATGTAAGCGATTTCGGCCTTCAATCGCTCCAATAATGCGCAGTACTACTCGCTGCTGATGGTTTTCCTCGGCCGCTTTGCAGCAATCGGTCCATTGCCGGGCGCTCATTCTGTTTTCTTGTGTATAATAGTGGATCCAGGTTTCATCAACAGTTACCAATCGACGCAAAAAGTCCGCCCGATTGCGTATCAGCATGGCCAAACACTCTTTCCGGAATCAGCATGCGTGGCACCCAGCAACAAGATTACTTTTTCATGTGCCGAATCTCGCCAAAAATATGGTGTGTGCGCTTAGTACTAATCCTTGTGGCACCTGGTACCTCACGTACTTTCCTTTTCCGGCGAACCAAAAGTATTTCATGTATTTTTTGAACATTTTCCTGTGTAACCGCGGCCACCATTAAACTCTCGGAACCAATATTTCGCGGTATAATCTGAAGGTGCATTAATGACATTTATCCTTCGCCGTTATGCTTTTTAAAAAATAATGTTCTATGAGAGAATGAAAATTCATATTCCAATTCCAATTCCAATTCCATACTCAACATGATGTCACACAGGTCAACAAAAATCAGCTGTGAAAACAAAACTTATTGCGTTATTGCACTAAAATTGTACATGTCTACCTAAATATGAATGGACTATAAGGCACCAAAATCTTCTATTTAATAGCAGCGCATTCAGGCGGTCAAGGAGGTTAATTTCACCCGACCTAGGATTGTAAGACAAACAAATATTAATACGCACCTCGAAGGAAGAGAGTCTAGAAATAAATAATAAATAAAATAATAAGAAGTGCAGATGTGCTTAGGAAAATGATATAGAGTCTGATATTTTATAATTTATAATTACATAACAATACCGCGTCTTAAATTAAATCAACTCCGAATAAGTGAATTGACATTATTAAAAACATAATATTCAGGCCAAAGGAAATAAGACGGTCTAAGTTACCGAGATTTTACAAAATTTTTGTGATGACGAAATCGAATAAGATTTTCTATATAAACACGGTATCATAAGTATGAAAAAACAAATAGACGAAATGAAGGAAGGGCAAGTTAACGACGGTGTGTGTGTATGGAGAAACACAATCACACAGAAATAAAATTTTTGATCGGTTTATGCAATGGCTACGACAGATAGATAACGTAAAGAATTTTAAAATAGCCCGATGTTACTCATCAAAATTTTTGTTTCAGAGCACAATTGTTGAACTTGAGTTCAACATATTTTTTCGTCAATGCAAGTGAGTACGCATTTGCAGCAGTTGCATACTGGCGCATAATTAATGTAAACAAAGTTGACATATTGTTTGTTGCTGGCAAAACTAGATGCGCACCGTTGAAACTGCTATCGATACCAAGACTAGAATTGCAAGCAGCCGTTTTGGCCACTCGGCTAAGGACATCAATATTGGAGAGTCACGACATAAGACTGCATCGATCAGTAATATGGTCAGACTCGCGAACCGTGCTCTCTTGGATATGATCAGACCACCGCAAATATAAAAAATTCGTAGCGCACCGAAAGCAACTGACGCTGTATACCAACAGAACTCAATCAGGCAGACAAGGCTACTTAAACAATCAAAAATATGAATAACGACCCACAGACGATATGGACAAACCAAACTTTCTATTGGAGCCAGAATCACTCTGGCCATGTCAAGAAAAGCTGACAATTTCCATAAATTACTTAATGGAAAGGCGAAAAATCACCTTACATAAAAGTGTGGATTCATTGATTGACATTGGGTGTTTTTCTAGATATGTACGTCTAAAACGAACGGTAGGATGGATTCTAAGATTTGTGAAACGCATCCGTCACCCAAAAGATAGCATTTTAACAGGTGAATTATCATTAGTGGATCTACGTCAGGCTGAACTGGTACTGTATAAGCTCGCTCAGTCACAAGCGTTCAAAGAAGAATTTTTGTACATGGGAGGCTTGATTACGCCACAATATTACCTCAAAGAGCGCGTCACCAATTTGATCGTTCAACACTATCATTGTATATATCACCACCAAAATCATAAGGTAATTGTTAATGAAATACGACGTAAGTTCTGGGTGATAAACTTGCGCTGCACTGTTAAGCGGGTTAAAGCATCATGTCAATTCAGTAAAAATCAAAACGCAAAGCCCATTCCCACATTGTTGGGACAACTGCCACAGGATCGCGTCACACCATATAATAGACCATTCACTTTTACCGGACTTGATTACTTTGGACCCGTCATAGTTACGTTTGGGCGTCGGCATGAAAAGCGCTGGGTAGCATTGTTTACTTGCTTAACAATTCGAGATATTCACTTGGAGCTAGTGGAAGACTTATCGACTGACGCATGTATTGTGGCGATCAGGAATTTGGTTAACAGAAGAGGTATTCCTAGCGTCATCAGATCTGATATGGGCACGAATTTCGTTGGTGCGGATAATGAACTAAGACTAAATACATAAAATCAGAGCTAGCAGAAAAGGCCATTAAATGAAAATTTACTATCCTAGCAAAATAGGTGTAGTCGTTCAACCTATACAAGCTTAAGATGAAAAATCAGAATTGCTGAGGTGCAGACCTCAACAGGCATATTGAACCAATATTAAAGTTTGCTATTCTTGACGTGTTAGGTAAAACTGCGTGATTGTTTTACGGTGTCGGGAATGTAGTGAAATAATTTTATTTTTGAACTTAACTGAAATAATTAATTTGTAGCAGCTCTACCATAATCAGACTTGCATATTAACCGATAGAAACAAGACCAAAAGAAATCGATTAATTTTAATTTTGAAGAATCGTTGTGCATAAACTGGCAGCCGCTATTTATAAACTATTTAATAAACTTAATTATTTATGATATAACGCAACAGAAGCTATACCCTGTGAGATATTTTGCGAAACATTATAAATGCCACACAGCAGTTTTTTTTTTAATTATATTTTAAGGCATAGGTTAATATAACTTATTAGAAAATAAATTAACTTGAAAAAACGGAAAGTATAGTGTTCAGAATGAGAATAACCAATAAAACTGAGAAACCGAACTACACAGATATTATTCTTAAAAATTATAGTTCAGAGAGCGTACTTTTTTATCAATACATTAACTCGACCAACAGGGTTAACCCGCTGCTAGGCTCGGGCATTGCTCTTGAATTTGTTTCTTTTAATGCCTTAACAGAGAACTTACTTTTTTATCATTACATTAGCTCGATCAACAGGATAGGCTGGACACCCAGAACAAATTAAGTTTATTTGGCTGTTGTGTGCAAAAATTACGGCTAATATAATGATTTTGTTGCACTAGAGGATCTTACATAACCTAGATTTTTCAACATATGGTGCCAGTCAGTAATATCCTTCTTGAATAGGTGTAGTGCAGTGTTGAATTTGGTGTCTTATAATTATCAGGATGGGTAACTGAGCTATATTTTTGCTTTTTTTTTGTGCATATTCAGGTTGTGCTGTCCCAAAATAGATATATGTACATCGTCCAATTGTAGACATTTTAGATGTTGTAGTTTCATTTTGTATTTAGCGCACTTAAAAGCATTATCGAATATGCATTTTACAGGAGAAGTTGGAAATGCGTTTAAGCTTCGGGAAGGGAAGGCACTGACGTTCGAGATATGAAAGAAGGCAGTCATGTGTGCGGATAACTACTGAGCTGAACTGCTTATCATTTTTATTATTGAAATTTAATTTTTTGCTTTAAGTAATGATTAGTATGAATATTGAAATTAGAGGCATAAAATGAAGTAATCTGACAGTTCAGAAGTGGGACACGAGTTCATATCAACGCGAAGAAATTAAAACTGCGACGAAACTGCATTCAATAGCAAAACGGTTAAAACTAAAAGGAAGCCATAAAGGGCAGACAGAAAGAAGATCGACAAAACGGCACGGAATAGCAAACAATCAATATCACACAGAACGATCAAGTAGAGAAAAAGTACGCAGTGGCAAAGATCAGCAATTGCTTATCGGTAAAGCAACTTAAACTTACAACGCATGTTACTATGTGGGAATGAAAAATTTGTTTTTTCATTTTATTCAATGTAGTCCCATTTTAGAACAATACACTTATACCAGTGATTTTCTAACTTTTTGATCCCGTCTGAAAAGTTATTTTCGATGATCTCCTCGCGAGATCTCAATATTTGTTTGTTTGATGAGCCATCTTTTGAGGTTTGGGAAGAGATAATAGTCTGAGAGAGCCCAATCGGGTAAATAAGGTGGATGTGGAAGCAATTTTAACCCTGATTTGTTTTTAGCCATAGGTGGGATGCTGGCGCATTTTCTTGTAAAAACAAAATTTTTTTAGCTTCATGTAAGCGATTTCGGCCTTCAATCGCTCCAATAATGCGCAGTACTACTCGCTGCTGATGGTTTTCCTCGGCCGCTTTGCAGCAATCGGTCCATTGCCGGGCGCTCATTCTGTTTTCTTGTGTATAATAGTGGATCCAGGTTTCATCAACAGTTACCAATCGACGCAAAAAGTCCGCCCGATTGCGTATCAGCATGGCCAAACACTCTTTCCGGAATCAGCATGCGTGGCACCCAGCAACAAGATTACTTTTTCATGTGCCGAATCTCGCCAAAAATATGGTGTGTGCGCTTAGTACTAATCCTTGTGGCACCTGGTACCTCACGTACTTTCCTTTTCCGGCGAACCAAAAGTATTTCATGTATTTTTTGAACATTTTCCTGTGTAACCGCGGCCACCATTAAACTCTCGGAACCAATATTTCGCGGTATAATCTGAAGGTGCATTAATGACATTTATCCTTCGCCGTTATGCTTTTTAAAAAATAATGTTCTATGAGAGAATGAAAATTCATATTCCAATTCCAATTCCAATTCCATACTCAACATGATGTCACACAGGTCAACAAAAATCAGCTGTGAAAACAAAACTTATTGCGTTATTGCACTAAAATTGTACATGTCTACCTAAATATGAATGGACTATAAGGCACCAAAATCTTCTATTTAATAGCAGCGCATTCAGGCGGTCAAGGAGGTTAATTTCACCCGACCTAGGATTGTAAGACAAACAAATATTAATACGCACCTCGAAGGAAGAGAGTCTAGAAATAAATAATAAATAAAATAATAAGAAGTGCAGATGTGCTTAGGAAAATGATATAGAGTCTGATATTTTATAATTTATAATTACATAACAATACCGCGTCTTAAATTAAATCAACTCCGAATAAGTGAATTGACATTATTAAAAACATAATATTCAGGCCAAAGGAAATAAGACGGTCTAAGTTACCGAGATTTTACAAAATTTTTGTGATGACGAAATCGAATAAGATTTTCTATATAAACACGGTATCATAAGTATGAAAAAACAAATGGACGAAATGAAGGAGGGGCAAGTTAACGACGGTGTGTGTGTATGGAGAAACACAATCACACAGAAATAAAATTTTTGATCGGTTTATGCAATGGCTACGACAGATAGATAACGTAAAGAATTTTAAAATAGCCCGATGTTACTCATCAAAATTTTTGTTTCAGAGCACAATTGTTGAACTTGAGTTCAACATGATTTTTCGTCAATGCAAGTGAGCACGCATTTGCAGCAGTTGCATACTGGCGCATAATTAATGTAAACAAAGTTGACATATTGTTTGTTGCTGGCAAAACTAGATGCGCACCGTTGAAACTGCTATCGATACCAAGACTAGAATTGCAAGCAGCCGTTTTGGCCACTCGGCTAAGGACATCAATATTGGAGAGTCACGACATAAGACTGCATCGATCAGTAATATGGTCAGACTCGCGAACCGTGCTCTCTTGGATATGATCAGACCACCGCAAATATAAAAAATTCGTAGCGCACCGAAAGCAACTGACGCTGTATACCAACAGAACTCAATCAGGCAGACAAGGCTACTTAAACAATCAAAAATATGAATAACGACCCACAGACGATATGGACAAACCAAACTTTCTATTGGAGCCAGAATCACTCTGGCCATGTCAAGAAAAGCTGACAATTTCCATAAATTACTTAATGGAAAGGCGAAAAATCACCTTACATAAAAGTGTGGATTCATTGATTGACATTGGGTGTTTTTCTAGATATGTACGTCTAAAACGAACGGTAGGATGGATTCTAAGATTTGTGAAACGCATCCGTCACCCAAAAGATAGCATTTTAACAGGTGAATTATCATTAGTGGATCTACGTCAGGCTGAACTGGTACTGTATAAGCTCGCTCAGTCACAAGCGTTCAAAGAAGAATTTTTGTACATGGGAGGCTTGATTACGCCACAATATTACCTCAAAGAGCGCGTCACCAATTTGATCGTTCAACACTATCATTGTATATATCACCACCAAAATCATAAGGTAATTGTTAATGAAATACGACGTAAGTTCTGGGTGATAAACTTGCGCTGCACTGTTAAGCGGGTTAAAGCATCATGTCAATTCAGTAAAAATCAAAACGCAAAGCCCATTCCCACATTGTTGGGACAACTGCCACAGGATCGCGTCACACCATATAATAGACCATTCACTTTTACCGGACTTGATTACTTTGGACCCGTCATAGTTACGTTTGGGCGTCGGCATGAAAAGCGCTGGGTAGCATTGTTTACTTGCTTAACAATTCGAGATATTCACTTGGAGCTAGTGGAAGACTTATCGACTGACGCATGTATTGTGGCGATCAGGAATTTGGTTAACAGAAGAGGTATTCCTAGCGTCATCAGATCTGATATGGCCACGAATTTCGTTGGTGCGGATAATGAACTAAGACTAAATACATAAAATCAGAGCTAGCA
The DNA here is from genome assembly GCA_035045065.1 of Hirtodrosophila trivittata. Classification (NCBI taxonomy): domain Eukaryota; kingdom Metazoa; phylum Arthropoda; class Insecta; order Diptera; family Drosophilidae; genus Hirtodrosophila; species Hirtodrosophila trivittata. The sequence continues at coordinate 71,271 of JAWNNK010000203.1, read as the reverse complement.
GAAAAGGCCATTAAATGAAAATTTACTATCCTAGCAAAATAGGTGTAGTCGTTCAACCTATACAAGCTTAAGATGAAAAATCAGAATTGCTGAGGTGCAGACCTCAACAGGCATATTGAACCAATATTAAAGTTTGCTATTCTTGACGTGTTAGGTAAAACTGCGTGATTGTTTTACGGTGTCGGGAATGTAGTGAAATAATTTTATTTTTGAACTTAACTGAAATAATTAATTTGTAGCAACTCTACCATAATCAGACTTGCATATTAACCGATAGAAACAAGACCAAAAGAAATCGATTAATTTTAATTTTGAAGAATCGTTGTGCATAAACTGGCAGCCGCTATTTATAAACTATTTAATAAACTTAATTATTTATGATATAACGCAACAGAAGCTATACCCTGTGAGATATTTTGCGAAACATTATAAATGCCACACAGCAGTTTTTTTTTTAATTATATTTTAAGGCATAGGTTAATATAACTTATTAGAAAATAAATTAACTTGAAAAAACGGAAAGTATAGTGTTCAGAATGAGAATAACCAATAAAACTGAGAAACCGAACTACACAGATATTATTCTTAAAAATTATAGTTCAGAGAGCGTACTTTTTTATCAATACATTAACTCGACCAACAGGATTAACCCGCTGCTAGGCTCGGGCATTGCTCTTGAATTTGTTTCTTTTAATGCCTTAACAGAGAACTTACTTTTTTATCATTACATTAGCTCGATCAACAGGATAGGCTGGACACCCAGAACAAATTAAGTTTATTTGGCTGTTGTGTGCAAAAATTACGGCTAATATAATGATTTTGTTGCACTAGAGGATCTTACATAACCTAGATTTTTCAACATATGGTGCCAGTCAGTAATATCCTTCTTGAATAGGTGTAGTGCAGTGTTGAATTTGGTGTCTTATAATTATCAGGATGGGTAACTGAGCTATATTTTTGCTTTTTTTTTGTGCATATTCAGGTTGTGCTGTCCCAAAATAGATATATGTACATCGTCCAATTGTAGACATTTTAGATGTTGTAGTTTCATTTTGTATTTTGCGCACTTAAAAGCATTATCGAATATGCATTTTACAGGAGAAGTTGGAAATGCGTTTAAGCTTCGGGAAGGGAAGGCACTGACGTTCGAGATATGAAAGAAGGCAGTCATGTGTGCGGATAACTACTGAGCTGAACTGCTTATCATTTTTATTATTGAAATTTATTTTTTTGCTTTAAGTAATGATTAGTATGAATATTGAAATTAGAGGCATAAAATGAAGTAATCTGACAGTTCAGAAGTGGGACACGAGTTCATATCAACGCGAAGAAATTAAAACTGCGACGAAACTGCATTCAATAGCAAAACGGTTAAAACTAAAAGGAAGCCATAAAGGGCAGACAGAAAGAAGATCGACAAAACGGCACGGAATAGCAAACAATCAATATCACACAGAACGATCAAGTAGAGAAAAAGTACGCAGTGGCAAAGATCAGCAATTGCTTATCGGTAAAGCAACTTAAACTTACAACGCATGTTACTATGTGGGAATGAAAAATTTGTTTTTTCATTTTATTCAATGTAGTCCCATTTTAGAACAATACACTTATACCAGTGATTTTCTAACTTTTTGATCCCGTCTGAAAAGTTATTTTCGATGATCTCCTCGCGAGAGCTCAATATTTGTTTGTTTGATGAGCCATCTTTTGAGGTTTGGGAAGAGATAATAGTCTGAGAGAGCCCAATCGGGTAAATAAGGTGGATGTGGAAGCAATTTTAACCCTGATTTGTTTTTAGCCATAGGTGGGATGCTGGCGCATTTTCTTGTAAAAACAAAATTTTTTTAGCTTCATGTAAGCGATTTCGGCCTTCAATCGCTCCAATAATGCGCAGTACTACTCGCTGCTGATGGTTTTCCTCGGCCGCTTTGCAGCAATCGGTATATTGCCGGGCGCTCATTCTGTTTTCTTGTGTATAATAGTGGATCCAGGTTTCATCAACAGTTACCAATCGACGCAAAAAGTCCGCCCGATTGCGTATCAGCATGGCCAAACACTCTTTCCGGAATCAGCATGCGTGGCACCCAGCAACAAGATTACTTTTTCATGTGCCGAATCTCGCCAAAAATATGGTGTGTGCGCTTAGTACTAATCCTTGTGGCACCTGGTACCTCACGTACTTTCCTTTTCCGGCGAACCAAAAGTATTTCATGTATTTTTTGAACATTTTCCTGTGTAACCGCGGCCACCATTAAACTCTCGGAACCAATATTTCGCGGTATAATCTGAAGGTGCATTAATGACATTTATCCTTCGCCGTTATGCTTTTTAAAAAATAATGTTCTATGAGAGAATGAAAATTCATATTCCAATTCCAATTCCAATTCCATACTCAACATGATGTCACACAGGTCAACAAAAATCAGCTGTGAAAACAAAACTTATTGCGTTATTGCACTAAAATTGTACATGTCTACCTAAATATGAATGGACTATAAGGCACCAAAATCTTCTATTTGATAGCAGCGCATTCAGGCGGTCAAGGAGGTTAATTTCACCCGACCTAGGATTGTAAGACAAACAAATATTAATACGCACCTCGAAGGAAGAGAGTCTAGAAATAAATAATAAATAAAATAATAAGAAGTGCAGATGTGCTTAGGAAAATGATATAGAGTCTGATATTTTATAATTTATAATTACATAACAATACCGCGTCTTAAATTAAATCAACTCCGAATAAGTGAATTGACATTATTAAAAACATAATATTCAGGCCAAAGGAAATAAGACGGTCTAAGTTACCGAGATTTTACAAAATTTTTGTGATGACGAAATCGAATAAGATTTTCTATATAAACACGGTATCATAAGTATGAAAAAACAAATGGACGAAATGAAGGAAGGGCAAGTTAACGACGGTGTGTGTGTATGGAGAAACACAATCACACAGAAATAAAATTTTTGATCGGTTTATGCAATGGCTACGACAGATAGATAACGTAAAGAATTTTAAAATAGCCCGATGTTACTCATCAAAATTTTTGTTTCAGAGCACAATTGTTGAACTTGAGTTCAACATGATTTTTCGTCAATGCAAGTGAGCACGCATTTGCAGCAGTTGCATACTGGCGCATAATTAATGTAAACAAAGTTGACATATTGTTTGTTGCTGGCAAAACTAGATGCGCACCGTTGAAACTGCTATCGATACCAAGACTAGAATTGCAAGCAGCCGTTTTGGCCACTCGGCTAAGGACATCAATATTGGAGAGTCACGACATAAGACTGCATCGATCAGTAATATGGTCAGACTCGCGAACCGTGCTCTCTTGGATATGATCAGACCACCGCAAATATAAAAAATTCGTAGCGCACCGAAAGCAACTGACGCTGTATACCAACAGAACTCAATCAGGCAGACAAGGCTACTTAAACAATCAAAAATATGAATAACGACCCACAGACGATATGGACAAACCAAACTTTCTATTGGAGCCAGAATCACTCTGGCCATGTCAAGAAAAGCTGAAAATTTTCATAAATTACTTAATGGAAAGGCGAAAAATCACCTTACATAAAAGTGTGGATTCATTGATTGACATTGGGTGTTTTTCTAGATATGTACGTCTAAAACGAACGGTAGGATGGATTCTAAGATTTGTGAAACGCATCCGTCACCCAAAAGATAGCATTTTAACAGGTGAATTATCATTAGTGGATCTACGTCAGGCTGAACTGGTACTGTATAAGCTCGCTCAGTCACAAGCGTTCAAAGAAGAATTTTTGTACATGGGATATGGTGCCAGTCAGTAATATCCTTCTTGAATAGGTGTAGTGCAGTGTTGAATTTGGTGTCTTATAATTATCAGGATGGGTAACTGAGCTATATTTTTGCTTTTTTTTTGTGCATATTCAGGTTGTGCTGTCCCAAAATAGTTATATGTACATCGTCCAATTGTAGACATTTTAGATGTTGTAGTTTCATTTTGTATTTTGCGCACTTAAAAGCATTATCGAATATGCATTTTACAGGAGAAGTTGGAAATGCGTTTAAGCTTCGGGAAGGGAAGGCACTGACGTTCGAGATATGAAAGAAGGCAGTCATGTGTGCGGATAACTACTGAGCTGAACTGCTTATCATTTTTATTATTGAAATTTATTTTTTTGCTTTAAGTAATGATTAGTATGAATATTGAAATTAGAGGCATAAAATGAAGTAATCTGACAGTTCAGAAGTGGGACACGAGTTCATATCAACGCGAAGAAATTAAAACTGCGACGAAACTGCATTCAATAGCAAAACGGTTAAAACTAAAAGGAAGCCATAAAGGGCAGACAGAAAGAAGATCGACAAAACGGCACGGAATAGCAAACAATCAATATCACACAGAACGATCAAGTAGAGAAAAAGTACGCAGTGGCAAAGATCAGCAATTGCTTATCGGTAAAGCAACTTAAACTTACAACGCATGTTACTATGTGGGAATGAAAAATTTGTTTTTTCATTTTATTCAATGTAGTCCCATTTTAGAACAATACACTTATACCAGTGATTTTCTAACTTTTTGATCCCGTCTGAAAAGTTATTTTCGATGATCTCCTCGCGAGAGCTCAATATTTGTTTGTTTGATGAGCCATCTTTTGAGGTTTGGGAAGAGATAATAGTCTGAGAGAGCCCAATCGGGTAAATAAGGTGGATGTGGAAGCAATTTTAACCCTGATTTGTTTTTAGCCATAGGTGGGATGCTGGCGCATTTTCTTGTAAAAACAAAATTTTTTTAGCTTCATGTAAGCGATTTCGGCCTTCAATCGCTCCAATAATGCGCAGTACTACTCGCTGCTGATGGTTTTCCTCGGCCGCTTTGCAGCAATCGTGCTGGCTTCGGTCCATTGCCGGGCGCTCATTCTGTTTTCTTGTGTATAATAGTGGATCCAGGTTTCATCAACAGTTACCAATCGACGCAAAAAGTCCGCCCGATTGCGTATCAGCATGGCCAAACACTCTTTCCGGAATCAGCATGCGTGGCACCCAGCAACAAGATTACTTTTTCATGTGCCGAATCTCGCCAAAAATATGGTGTGTGCGCTTAGTACTAATCCTTGTGGCACCTGGTACCTCACGTACTTTCCTTTTCCGGCGAACCAAAAGTATTTCATGTATTTTTTGAACATTTTCCTGTGTAACCGCGGCCACCATTAAACTCTCGGAACCAATATTTCGCGGTATAATCTGAAGGTGCATTAATGACATTTATCCTTCGCCGTTATGCTTTTTAAAAAATAATGTTCTATGAGAGAATGAAAATTCATATTCCAATTCCAATTCCATACTCAACATGATGTCACACAGGTCAACAAAAATCAGCTGTGAAAACAAAACTTATTGCGTTATTGCACTAAAATTGTACATGTCTACCTAAATATGAATGGACTATAAGGCACCAAAATCTTCTATTTGATAGCAGCGCATTCAGGCGGTCAAGGAGGTTAATTTCACCCGACCTAGGATTGTAAGACAAACAAATATTAATACGCACCTCGAAGGAAGAGAGTCTAGAAATAAATAATAAATAAAATAATAAGAAGTGCAGATGTGCTTAGGAAAATGATATAGAGTCTGATATTTTATAATTTATAATTACATAACAATACCGCGTCTTAAATTAAATCAACTCCGAATAAGTGAATTGACATTATTAAAAACATAATATTCAGGCCAAAGGAAATAAGACGGTCTAAGTTACCGAGATTTTACAAAATTTTTGTGATGACGAAATCGAATAAGATTTTCTATATAAACACGGTATCATAAGTATGAAAAAACAAATGGACGAAATGAAGGAAGGGCAAGTTAACGACGGTGTGTGTGTATGGAGAAACACAATCACACAGAAATAAAATTTTTGATCGGTTTATGCAATGGCTACGACAGATAGATAACGTAAAGAATTTTAAAATAGCCCGATGTTACTCATCAAAATTTTTGTTTCAGAGCACAATTGTTGAACTTGAGTTCAACATGATTTTTCGTCAATGCAAGTGAGCACGCATTTGCAGCAGTTGCATACTGGCGCATAATTAATGTAAACAAAGTTGACATATTGTTTGTTGCTGGCAAAACTAGATGCGCACCGTTGAAACTGCTATCGATACCAAGACTAGAATTGCAAGCAGCCGTTTTGGCCACTCGGCTAAGGACATCAATATTGGAGAGTCACGACATAAGACTGCATCGATCAGTAATATGGTCAGACTCGCGAACCGTGCTCTCTTGGATATGATCAGACCACCGCAAATATAAAAAATTCGTAGCGCACCGAAAGCAACTGACGCTGTATACCAACAGAACTCAATCAGGCAGACAAGGCTACTTAAACAATCAAAAATATGAATAACGACCCACAGACGATATGGACAAACCAAACTTTCTATTGGAGCCAGAATCACTCTGGCCATGTCAAGAAAAGCTGACAATTTCCATAAATTACTTAATGGAAAGGCGAAAAATCACCTTACATAAAAGTGTGGATTCATTGATTGACATTGGGTGTTTTTCTAGATATGTACGTCTAAAACGAACGGTAGGATGGATTCTAAGATTTGTGAAACGCATCCGTCACCCAAAAGATAGCATTTTAACAGGTGAATTATCATTAGTGGATCTACGTCAGGCTGAACTGGTACTGTATAAGCTCGCTCAGTCACAAGCGTTCAAAGAAGAATTTTTGTACATGGGATATGGTGCCAGTCAGTAATATCCTTCTTGAATAGGTGTAGTGCAGTGTTGAATTTGGTGTCTTATAATTATCAGGATGGGTAACTGAGCTATATTTTTGCTTTTTTTTTGTGCATATTCAGGTTGTGCTGTCCCAAAATAGTTATATGTACATCGTCCAATTGTAGACATTTTAGATGTTGTAGTTTCATTTTGTATTTTGCGCACTTAAAAGCATTATCGAATATGCATTTTACAGGAGAAGTTGGAAATGCGTTTAAGCTTCGGGAAGGGAAGGCACTGACGTTCGAGATATGAAAGAAGGCAGTCATGTGTGCGGATAACTACTGAGCTGAACTGCTTATCATTTTTATTATTGAAATTTATTTTTTTGCTTTAAGTAATGATTAGTATGAATATTGAAATTAGAGGCATAAAATGAAGTAATCTGACAGTTCAGAAGTGGGACACGAGTTCATATCAACGCGAAGAAATTAAAACTGCGACGAAACTGCATTCAATAGCAAAACGGTTAAAACTAAAAGGAAGCCATAAAGGGCAGACAGAAAGAAGATCGACAAAACGGCACGGAATAGCAAACAATCAATATCACACAGAACGATCAAGTAGAGAAAAAGTACGCAGTGGCAAAGATCAGCAATTGCTTATCGGTAAAGCAACTTAAACTTACAACGCATGTTACTATGTGGGAATGAAAAATTTGTTTTTTCATTTTATTCAATGTAGTCCCATTTTAGAACAATACACTTATACCAGTGATTTTCTAACTTTTTGATCCCGTCTGAAAAGTTATTTTCGATGATCTCCTCGCGAGAGCTCAATATTTGTTTGTTTGATGAGCCATCTTTTGAGGTTTGGGAAGAGATAATAGTCTGAGAGAGCCCAATCGGGTAAATAAGGTGGATGTGGAAGCAATTTTAACCCTGATTTGTTTTTAGCCATAGGTGGGATGCTGGCGCATTTTCTTGTAAAAACAAAATTTTTTTAGCTTCATGTAAGCGATTTCGGCCTTCAATCGCTCCAATAATGCGCAGTACTACTCGCTGCTGATGGTTTTCCTCGGCCGCTTTGCAGCAATCGGTATATTGCCGGGCGCTCATTCTGTTTTCTTGTGTATAATAGTGGATCCAGGTTTCATCAACAGTTACCAATCGACGCAAAAAGTCCGCCCGATTGCGTATCAGCATGGCCAAACACTCTTTCCGGAATCAGCATGCGTGGCACCCAGCAACAAGATTACTTTTTCATGTGCCGAATCTCGCCAGAAATATGGTGTGTGCGCTTAGTACTAATCCTTGTGGCACCTGGTACCTCACGTACTTTCCTTTTCCGGCGAACCAAAAGTATTTCATGTATTTTTTGAACATTTTCCTGTGTAACCGCGGCCACCATTAAACTCTCGGAACCAATATTTCGCGGTATAATCTGAAGGTGCATTAATGACATTTATCCTTCGCCGTTATGCTTTTTAAAAAATAATGTTCTATGAGAGAATGAAAATTCATATTCCAATTCCAATTCCAATTCCATACTCAACATGATGTCACACAGGTCAACAAAAATCAGCTGTGAAAACAAAACTTATTGCGTTATTGCACTAAAATTGTGCATGTCTACCTAAATATGAATGGACTATAAGGCACCAAAATCTTCTATTTGATAGCAGCGCATTCAGGCGGTCAAGGAGGTTAATTTCACCCGACCTAGGATTGTAAGACAAACAAATATTAATACGCACCTCGAAGGAAGAGAGTCTAGAAATAAATAATAAATAAAATAATAAGAAGTGCAGATGTGCTTAGGAAAATGATATAGAGTCTGATATTTTATAATTTATAATTACATAACAATACCGCGTCTTAAATTAAATCAACTCCGAATAAGTGAATTGACATTATTAAAAACATAATATTCAGGCCAAAGGAAATAAGACGGTCTAAGTTACCGAGATTTTACAAAATTTTTGTGATGACGAAATCGAATAAGATTTTCTATATAAACACGGTATCATAAGTATGAAAAAACAAATGGACGAAATGAAGGAAGGGCAAGTTAACGACGGTGTGTGTGTATGGAGAAACACAATCACACAGAAATAAAATTTTTGATCGGTTTATGCAATGGCTACGACAGATAGATAACGTAAAGAATTTTAAAATAGCCCGATGTTACTCATCAAAATTTTTGTTTCAGAGCACAATTGTTGAACTTGAGTTCAACATGATTTTTCGTCAATGCAAGTGAGCACGCATTTGCAGCAGTTGCATACTGGCGCATAATTAATGTAAACAAAGTTGACATATTGTTTGTTGCTGGCAAAACTAGATGCGCACCGTTGAAACTGCTATCGATACCAAGACTAGAATTGCAAGCAGCCGTTTTGGCCACTCGGCTAAGGACATCAATATTGGAGAGTCACGACATAAGACTGCATCGATCAGTAATATGGTCAGACTCGCGAACCGTGCTCTCTTGGATATGATCAGACCACCGCAAATATAAAAAATTCGTAGCGCACCGAAAGCAACTGACGCTGTATACCAACAGAACTCAATCAGGCAGACAAGGCTACTTAAACAATCAAAAATATGAATAACGACCCACAGACGATATGGACAAACCAAACTTTCTATTGGAGCCAGAATCACTCTGGCCATGTCAAGAAAAGCTGACAATTTCCATAAATTACTTAATGGAAAGGCGAAAAATCACCTTACATAAAAGTGTGGATTCATTGATTGACATTGGGTGTTTTTCTAGATATGTACGTCTAAAACGAACGGTAGGATGGATTCTAAGATTTGTGAAACGCATCCGTCACCCAAAAGATAGCATTTTAACAGGTGAATTATCATTAGTGGATCTACGTCAGGCTGAACTGGTACTGTATAAGCTCGCTCAGTCACAAGCGTTCAAAGAAGAATTTTTGTACATGGGAGGCTTGATTACGCCACAATATTACCTCAAAGAGCGCGTCACCAATTTGATCGTTCAACACTATCATTGTATATATCACCACCAAAATCATAAGGTAATTGTTAATGAAATACGACGTAAGTTCTGGGTGATAAACTTGCGCTGCACTGTTAAGCGGGTTAAAGCATCATGTCAATTCAGTAAAAATCAAAACGCAAAGCCCATTCCCACATTGTTGGGACAACTGCCACAGGATCGCGTCACACCATATAATAGACCATTCACTTTTACCGGACTTGATTACTTTGGACCCGTCATAGTTACGTTTGGGCGTCGGCATGAAAAGCGCTGGGTAGCATTGTTTACTTGCTTAACAATTCGAGATATTCACTTGGAGCTAGTGGAAGACTTATCGACTGACGCATGTATTGTGGCGATCAGGAATTTGGTTAACAGAAGAGGTATTCCTAGCGTCATCAGATCTGATATGGGCACGAATTTCGTTGGTGCGGATAATGAACTAAGACTAAATACATAAAATCAGAGCTAGCAGAAAAGGCCATTAAATGAAAATTTACTATCCTAGCAAAATAGGTGTAGTCGTTCAACCTATACAAGCTTAAGATGAAAAATCAGAATTGCTGAGGTGCAGACCTCAACAGGCATATTGAACCAATATTAAAGTTTGCTATTCTTGACGTGTTAGGTAAAACTGCGTGATTGTTTTACGGTGTCGGGAATGTAGTGAAATAATTTTATTTTTGAACTTAACTGAAATAATTAATTTGTAGCAACTCTACCATAATCAGACTTGCATATTAACCGATAGAAACAAGACCAAAAGAAATCGATTAATTTTAATTTTGAAGAATCGTTGTGCATAAACTGGCAGCCGCTATTTATAAACTATTTAATAAACTTAATTATTTATGATATAACGCAACAGAAGCTATACCCTGTGAGATATTTTGCGAAACATTATAAATGCCACACAGCAGTTTTTTTTTTAATTATATTTTAAGGCATAGGTTAATATAACTTATTAGAAAATAAATTAACTTGAAAAAACGGAAAGTATAGTGTTCAGAATGAGAATAACCAATAAAACTGAGAAACCGAACTACACAGATATTATTCTTAAAAATTATAGTTCAGAGAGCGTACTTTTTTATCAATACATTAACTCGACCAACAGGGTTAACCCGCTGCTAGGCTCGGGCATTGCTCTTGAATTTGTTTCTTTTAATGCCTTAACAGAGAACTTACTTTTTTATCATTACATTAGCTCGATCAACAGGATAGGCTGGACACCCAGAACAAATTAAGTTTATTTGGCTGTTGTGTGCAAAAATTACGGCTAATATAATGATTTTGTTGCACTAGAGGATCTTACATAACCTAGATTTTTCAACATATGGTGCCAGTCAGTAATATCCTTCTTGAATAGGTGTAGTGCAGTGTTGAATTTGGTGTCTTATAATTATCAGGATGGGTAACTGAGCTATATTTTTGCTTTTTTTTTGTGCATATTCAGGTTGTGCTGTCCCAAAATAGATATATGTACATCGTCCAATTGTAGACATTTTAGATGTTGTAGTTTCATTTTGTATTTTGCGCACTTAAAAGCATTATCGAATATGCATTTTACAGGAGAAGTTGGAAATGCGTTTAAGCTTCGGGAAGGGAAGGCACTGACGTTCGAGATATGAAAGAAGGCAGTCATGTGTGCGGATAACTACTGAGCTGAACTGCTTATCATTTTTATTATTGAAATTTATTTTTTTGCTTTAAGTAATGATTAGTATGAATATTGAAATTAGAGGCATAAAATGAAGTAATCTGACAGTTCAGAAGTGGGACACGAGTTCATATCAACGCGAAGAAATTAAAACTGCGACGAAACTGCATTCAATAGCAAAACGGTTAAAACTAAAAGGAAGCCATAAAGGGCAGACAGAAAGAAGATCGACAAAACGGCACGGAATAGCAAACAATCAATATCACACAGAACGATCAAGTAGAGAAAAAGTACGCAGTGGCAAAGATCAGCAATTGCTTATCGGTAAAGCAACTTAAACTTACAACGCATGTTACTATGTGGGAATGAAAAATTTGTTTTTTCATTTTATTCAATGTAGTCCCATTTTAGAACAATACACTTATACCAGTGATTTTCTAACTTTTTGATCCCGTCTGAAAAGTTATTTTCGATGATCTCCTCGCGAGAGGTCAATATTTGTTTGTTTGATGAGCCATCTTTTGAGGTTTGGGAAGAGATAATAGTCTGAGAGAGCCCAATCGGGTAAATAAGGTGGATGTGGAAGCAATTTTAACCCTGATTTGTTTTTAGCCATAGGTGGGATGCTGGCGCATTTTCTTGTAAAAACAAAAGTTTTTTAGCTTCATGTAAGCGATTTCGGCCTTCAATCGCTCCAATAATGCGCAGTACTACTCGCTGCTGATGATTTTCCTCGGCCGCTTTGCAGCAATCGTGCTGGCTTCGGTCCATTGCCGGGCGCTCATTCTGTTTTCTTGTGTATAATAGTGGATCCAGGTTTCATCAACAGTTACCAATCGACGCAAAAAGTCCGCCCGATTGCGTATCAGCATGGCCAAACACTCTTTCCGGAATCAGCATGCGTGGCACCCAGCAACAAGATTACTTTTTCATGTGCCGAATCTCGCCAAAAATATGGTGTGTGCGCTTAGTACTAATCCTTGTGGCACCTGGTACCTCACGTACTTTCCTTTTCCGGCGAACCAAAAGTATTTCATGTATTTTTTGAACATTTTCCTGTGTAACCGCGGCCACCATTAAACTCTCGGAACCAATATTTCGCGGTATAATCTGAAGGTGCATTAATGACATTTATCCTTCGCCGTTATGCCTTTTAAAAAATAATGTTCTATGAGAGAATGAAAATTCATATTCCAATTCCAATTCCAATTCCATACTCAACATGATGTCACACAGGTCAACAAAAATCAGCTGTGAAAACAAAACTTATTGCGTTATTGCACTAAAATTGTACATGTCTACCTAAATATGAATGGACTATAAGGCACCAAAATCTTCTATTTGATAGCAGCGCATTCAGGCGGTCAAGGAGGTTAATTTCACCCGACCTAGGATTGTAAGACAAACAAATATTAATACGCACCTCGAAGGAAGAGAGTCTAGAAATAAATAATAAATAAAATAATAAGAAGTGCAGATGTGCTTAGGAAAATGATATAGAGTCTAATATTTTATAATTTATAATTACATAACAATACCGCGTCTTAAATTAAATCAACTCCGAATAAGTGAATTGACATTATTAAAAACATAATATTCAGGCCAAAGGAAATAAGACGGTCTAAGTTACCGAGATTTTACAAAATTTTTGTGATGACGAAATCGAATAAGATTTTCTATATAAACACGGTATCATAAGTATGAAAAAACAAATGGACGAAATGAAGGAAGGGCAAGTTAACGACGGTGTGTGTGTATGGAGAAACACAATCACACAGAAATAAAATTTTTGATCGGTTTATGCAATGGCTACGACAGATAGATAACGTAAAGAATTTTAAAATAGCCCGATGTTACTCATCAAAATTTTTGTTTCAGAGCACAATTGTTGAACTTGAGTTCAACATGAGTTTTCGTCAATGCAAGTGAGCACGCATTTGCAGCAGTTGCATACTGGCGCATAATTAATGTAAACAAAGTTGACATATTGTTTGTTGCTGGCAAAACTAGATGCGCACCGTTGAAACTGCTATCGATACCAAGACTAGAATTGCAAGCAGCCGTTTTGGCCACTCGGCTAAGGACATCAATATTGGAGAGTCACGACATAAGACTGCATCGATCAGTAATATGGTCAGACTCGCGAACCGTGCTCTCTTGGATATGATCAGACCACCGCAAATATAAAAAATTCGTAGCGCACCGAAAGCAACTGACGCTGTATACCAACAGAACTCAATCAGGCAGACAAGGCTACTTAAACAATCAAAAATATGAATTACGACCCACAGACGATATGGACAAACCAAACTTTCTATTGGAGCCAGAATCACTCTGGCCATGTCAAGAAAAGCTGACAATTTCCATAAATTACTTAATGGAAAGGCGAAAAATCACCTTACATAAAAGTGTGGAGTCATTGATTGACATTGGGTGTTTTTCTAGATATGTACGTCTAAAACGAACGGTAGGATGGATTCTAAGATTTGTGAAACGCATCCGTCACCCAAAAGATAGCATTTTAACAGGTGAATTATCATTAGTGGATCTACGTCAGGCTGAACTGGTACTGTATAAGCTCGCTCAGTCACAAGCGTTCAAAGAAGAATTTTTGTACATGGGAGGCTTGATTACGCCACAATATTACCTCAAAGAGCGCGTCACCAATTTGATCGTTCAACACTATCATTGTATATATCACCACCAAAATCATAAGGTAATTGTTAATGAAATACGACGTAAGTTCTGGGTGATAAACTTGCGCTGCACTGTTAAGCGGGTTAAAGCATCATGTCAATTCAGTAAAAATCAAAACGCAAAGCCCATTCCCACATTGTTGGGACAACTGCCACAGGATCGCGTCACACCATATAATAGACCATTCACTTTTACCGGACTTGATTACTTTGGACCCGTCATAGTTACGTTTGGGCGTCGGCATGAAAAGCGCTGGGTAGCATTGTTTACTTGCTTAACAATTCGAGATATTCACTTGGAGCTAGTGGAAGACTTATCGACTGACGCATGTATTGTGGCGATCAGGAATTTGGTTAACAGAAGAGGTATTCCTAGCGTCATCAGATCTGATATGGGCACGAATTTCGTTGGTGCGGATAATGAACTAAGACTAAATACATAAAATCAGAGCTAGCAGAAAAGGCCATTAAATGAAAATTTACTATCCTAGCAAAATAGGTGTACTCGTTCAACCTATACAAGCTTAAGATGAAAAATCAGAATTGCTGAGGTGCAGACCTCAACAGGCATATTGAACCAATATTAAAGTTTGCTATTCTTGACGTGTTAGGTAAAACTGCGTGATTGTTTTACGGTGTCGGGAATGTAGTGAAATAATTTTATTTTTGAACTTAACTGAAATAATTAATTTGTAGCAACTCTACCATAATCAGACTTGCATATTAACCGATAGAAACAAGACCAAAAGAAATCGATTAATTTTAATTTTGAAGAATCGTTGTGCATAAACTGGCAGCCGCTATTTATAAACTATTTAATAAACTTAATTATTTATGATATAACGCAACAGAAGCTATACCCTGTGAGATATTTTGCGAAACATTATAAATGCCACACAGCAGTTTTTTTTTTAATTATATTTTAAGGCATAGGTTAATATAACTTATTAGAAAATAAATTAACTTGAAAAAACGGAAAGTATAGTGTTCAGAATGAGAATAACCAATAAAACTGAGAAACCGAACTACACAGATATTATTCTTAAAAATTATAGTTCAGAGAGCGTACTTTTTTATCAATACATTAACTCGACCAACAGGGTTAACGCGCTGCTAGGCTCGGGCATTGCTCTTGAATTTGTTTCTTTTAATGCCTTAACAGAGAACTTACTTTTTTATCATTACATTAGCTCGATCAACAGGATAGGCTGGACACCCAGAACAAATTAAGTTTATTTGGCTGTTGTGTGCAAAAATTACGGCTAATATAATGATTTTGTTGCACTAGAGGATCTTACATAACCTAGATTTTTCAACATATGGTGCCAGTCAGTAATATCCTTCTTGAATAGGTGTAGTGCAGTGTTGAATTTGGTGTCTTATAATTATCAGGATGGGTAACTGAGCTATATTTTTGCTTTTTTTTTGTGCATATTCAGGTTGTGCTGTCCCAAAATAGATATATGTACATCGTCCAATTGTAGACATTTTAGATGTTGTAGTTTCATTTTGTATTTTGCGCACTTAAAAGCATTATCGAATATGCATTTTACAGGAGAAGTTGGAAATGCGTTTAAGCTTCGGGAAGGGAAGGCACTGACGTTCGAGATATGAAAGAAGGCAGTCATGTGTGCGGATAACTACTGAGCTGAACTGCTTATCATTTTTATTATTGAAATTTATTTTTTTGCTTTAAGTAATGATTAGTATGAATATTGAAATTAGAGGCATAAAATGAAGTAATCTGACAGTTCAGAAGTGGGACACGAGTTCATATCAACGCGAAGAAATTAAAACTGCGACGAAACTGCATTCAATAGCAAAACGGTTAAAACTAAAAGGAAGCCATAAAGGGCAGACAGAAAGAAGATCGACAAAACGGCACGGAATAGCAAACAATCAATATCACACAGAACGATCAAGTAGAGAAAAAGTACGCAGTGGCAAAGATCAGCAATTGCTTATCGGTAAAGCAACTTAAACTTACAACGCATGTTACTATGTGGGAATGAAAAATTTGTTTTTTCATTTTATTCAATGTAGTCCCATTTTAGAACAATACACTTATACCAGTGATTTTCTAACTTTTTGATCCCGTCTGAAAAGTTATTTTCGATGATCTCCTCGCGAGAGGTCAATATTTGTTTGTTTGATGAGCCATCTTTTGAGGTTTGGGAAGAGATAATAGTCTGAGAGAGCCCAATCGGGTAAATAAGGTGGATGTGGAAGCAATTTTAACCCTGATTTGTTTTTAGCCATAGGTGGGATGCTGGCGCATTTTCTTGTAAAAACAAAATTTTTTTAGCTTCATGTAAGCGATTTCGGCCTTCAATCGCTCCAATAATGCGCAGTACTACTCGCTGCTGATGGTTTTCCTCGGCCGCTTTGCAGCAATCGTGCTGGCTTCGGTCCATTGCCGGGCGCTCATTCTGTTTTCTTGTGTATAATAGTGGATCCAGGTTTCATCAACAGTTACCAATCGACGCACAAAGTCCGCCCGATTGCGTATCAGCATGGCCAAACACTCTTTCCGGAATCAGCATGCGTGGCACCCAGCAACAAGATTACTTTTTCATGTGCCGAATCTCGCCAGAAATATGGTGTGTGCGCTTAGTACTAATCCTTGTGGCACCTGGTACCTCACGTACTTTCCTTTTCCAGCGAACCAAAAGTATTTCATGTATTTTTTTAACATTTTCCTGTGTAACCGCGGCCACCATTAAACTCTCGGAACCAATATTTCGCGGTATAATCTGAAGGTGCATTAATGACATTTATCCTTCGCCGTTATGCCTTTTAAAAAATAATGTTCTATGAGAGAATGAAAATTCATATTCCAATTCCAATTCCAATTCCATACTCAACATGATGTCACACAGGTCAACAAAAATCAGCTGTGAAAACAAAACTTATTGCGTTATTGCACTAAAATTGTACATGTCTACCTAAATATGAATGGACTATAAGGCACCAAAATCTTCTATTTGATAGCAGCGCATTCAGGCGGTCAAGGAGGTTAATTTCACCCGACCTAGGATTGTAAGACAAACAAATATTAATACGCACCTCGAAGGAAGAGAGTCTAGAAATAAATAATAAATAAAATAATAAGAAGTGCAGATGTGCTTAGGAAAATGATATAGAGTCTGATATTTTATAATTTATAATTACATAACAATACCGCGTCTTAAATTAAATCAACTCCGAATAAGTGAATTGACATTATTAAAAACATAATATTCAGGCCAAAGGAAATAAGACGGTCTAAGTTACCGAGATTTTACAAAATTTTTGTGATGACGAAATCGAATAAGATTTTCTATATAAACACGGTATCATAAGTATGAAAAAACAAATGGACGAAATGAAGGAAGGGCAAGTTAACGACGGTGTGTGTGTATGGAGAAACACAATCACACAGAAATAAAATTTTTGATCGGTTTATGCAATGGCTACGACAGATAGATAACGTAAAGAATTTTAAAATAGCCCGATGTTACTCATCAAAATTTTTGTTTCAGAGCACAATTGTTGAACTTGAGTTCAACATATTTTTTCGTCAATGCAAGTGAGTACGCATTTGCAGCAGTTGCATACTGGCGCATAATTAATGTAAACAAAGTTGACATATTGTTTGTTGCTGGCAAAACTAGATGCGCACCGTTGAAACTGCTATCGATACCAAGACTAGAATTGCAAGCAGCCGTTTTGGCCACTCGGCTAAGGACATCAATATTGGAGAGTCACGACATAAGACTGCATCGATCAGTAATATGGTCAGACTCGCGAACCGTGCTCTCTTGGATATGATCAGACCACCGCAAATATAAAAAATTCGTAGCGCACCGAAAGCAACTGACGCTGTATACCAACAGAACTCAATCAGGCAGACAAGGCTACTTAAACAATCAAAAATATGAATTACGACCCACAGACGATATGGACAAACCAAACTTTCTATTGGAGCCAGAATCACTCTGGCCATGTCAAGAAAAGCTGACAATTTCCATAAATTACTTAATGGAAAGGCGAAAAATCACCTTACATAAAAGTGTGGAGTCATTGATTGACATTGGGTGTTTTTCTAGATATGTACGTCTAAAACGAACGGTAGGATGGATTCTAAGATTTGTGAAACGCATCCGTCACCCAAAAGATAGCATTTTAACAGGTGAATTATCATTAGTGGATCTACGTCAGGCTGAACTGGTACTGTATAAGCTCGCTCAGTCACAAGCGTTCAAAGAAGAATTTTTGTACATGGGAGGCTTGATTACGCCACAATATTACCTCAAAGAGCGCGTCACCAATTTGATCGTTCAACACTATCATTGTATATATCACCACCAAAATCATAAGGTA
This sequence comes from Hirtodrosophila trivittata, assembly GCA_035045065.1. Taxonomy (NCBI): domain Eukaryota; kingdom Metazoa; phylum Arthropoda; class Insecta; order Diptera; family Drosophilidae; genus Hirtodrosophila; species Hirtodrosophila trivittata. Next base: position 52,820 of record JAWNNK010000203.1, on the reverse strand, counting down.
ATTGTTAATGAAATACGACGTAAGTTCTGGGTGATAAACTTGCGCGGCACTGTTAAGCGGGTTAAAGCATCATGTCAATTCAGTAAAAATCAAAACGCAAAGCCCATTCCCACATTGTTGGGACAACTGCCACAGGATCGCGTCACACCATATAATAGACCATTCACTTTTACCGGACTTGATTACTTTGGACCCGTCATAGTTACGTTTGGGCGTCGGCATGAAAAGCGCTGGGTAGCATTGTTTACTTGCTTAACAATTCGAGATATTCACTTGGAGCTAGTGGAAGACTTATCGACTGACGCATGTATTGTGGCGATCAGGAAGATGGTTAACAGAAGAGGTATTCCTAGCGTCATCAGATCTGATATGGGCACGAATTTCGTTGGTGCGGATAATGAACTAAGACTAAATACATAAAATCAGAGCTAGCAGAAAAGGCCATTAAATGAAAATTTACTATCCTAGCAAAATAGGTGTAGTCGTTCAACCTATACAAGCTTAAGATGAAAAATCAGAATTGCTGAGGTGCAGACCTCAACAGGCATATTGAACCAATATTAAAGTTTGCTATTCTTGACGTGTTAGGTAAAACTGCGTGATTGTTTTACGGTGTCGGGAATGTAGTGAAATAATTTTATTTTTGAACTTAACTGAAATAATTAATTTGTAGCAACTCTACCATAATCAGACTTGCATATTAACCGATAGAAACAAGACCAAAAGAAATCGATTAATTTTAATTTTGAAGAATCGTTGTGCATAAACTGGCAGCCGCTATTTATAAACTATTTAATAAACTTAATTATTTATGATATAACGCAACAGAAGCTATACCTTGTGAGATATTTTGCGAAACATTATAAATGCCACACAGCAGTTTTTTTTTTAATTATATTTTAAGGCATAGGTTAATATAACTTATTAGAAAATAAATAAACTTGAAAAAAACGGAAAGTATAGTGTTCAGAATGAGAATAACCAATAAAACTGAGAAACCGAACTACACAGATATTATTCTTAAAAATTATAGTTCAGAGAGCGTACTTTTTTATCAATACATTAACTCGACCAACAGGATTAACCCGCTGCTAGGCTCAACAAGATAGGCTGGACACCCAGAACAAATTAAGTTTATTTGGCTGTTGTGTGCAAAAATTACGGCTAATATAATGATTTTGTTGCACTAGAGGATCATACATAACCTAGATATTTCAACATATGGTGCCAGTCAGTAATATCCTTCTTGAATAGGTGTAGTGCAGTGTTGAATTTGGTGTCTTATAATTATCAGGATGGGTAACTGAGCTATATTTTTGCTTTTTTTTTGTGCATATTCAGGTTGTGCTGTCCCAAAATAGATATATGTACATCGTCCAATTGTAGACATTTTAGATGTTGTAGTTTCATTTTGTATTTAGCGCACTTAAAAGCATTATCGAATATGCATTTTACAGGAGAAGTTGGAAATGCGTTTAAGCTTCGGGAAGGGAAGGCACTGACGTTCGAGATATGAAAGAAGGCAGTCATGTGTGCGGATAACTACTGAGCTGAACTGCTTATCATTTTTATTATTGAAATTTATTTTTTTGCTTTAAGTAATGATTAGTATGAATATTGAAATTAGAGGCATAAAATGAAGTAATCTGACAGTTCAGAAGTGGGACACGAGTTCATATCAACGCGAAGAAATTAAAACTGCGACGAAACTGCATTCAATAGCAAAACGGTTAAAACTAAAAGGAAGCCATAAAGGGCAGACAGAAAGAAGATCGAAAAAACGGCACGGAATAGCAAACAATCAATATCACACAGAACGATCAAGTAGAGAAAAAGTACGCAGTGGCAAAGATCAGCAATTGCTTATCGGTAAAGCAACTTAAACTTACAACGCATGTTACTATGTGGGAATGAAAAATTTGTTTTTTCATTTTATTCAATGTAGTCCCATTTTAGAACAATACACTTATACCAGTGATTTTCTAACTTTTTGATCCCGTCTGAAAAGTTATTTTCGATGATCTCCTCGCGAGAGCTCAATATTTGTTTGTTTGATGAGCCATCTTTTGAGGTTTGGGAAGAGATAATAGTCTGAGAGAGCCCAATCGGGTAAATAAGGTGGATGTGGAAGCAATTTTAACCCTGATTTGTTTTTAGCCATAGGTGGGATGCTGGCGCATTTTCTTGTAAAAACAAAAGTTTTTTAGCTTCATGTAAGCGATTTCGGCCTTCAATCGCTCCAATAATGCGCAGTACTACTCGCTGCTGATGGTTTTCCTCGGCCGCTTTGCAGCAATCGTGCTGGCTTCGGTCCATTGCCGGGCGCTCATTCTGTTTTCTTGTGTATAATAGTGGATCCAGGTTTCATCAACAGTTACCAATCGACGCAAAAAGTCCGCCCGATTGCGTATCAGCATGGCCAAACACTCTTTCCGGAATCAGCATGCGTGGCACCCAGCAACAAGATTACTTTTTCATGTGCCGAATCTCGCCAGAAATATGGTGTGTGCGCTTAGTACTAATCCTTGTGGCACCTGGTACCTCACGTACTTTCCTTTTCCGGCGAACCAAAAGTATTTCATGTATTTTTTGAACATTTTCCTGTGTAACCGCGGCCACCATTAAACTCTCGGAACCAATATTTCGCGGTATAATCTGAAGGTGCATTAATGACATTTATCCTTCGCCGTTATGCCTTTTAAAAAATAATGTTCTATGAGAGAATGAAAATTCATATTCCAATTCCAATTCCAATTCCATACTCAACATGATGTCACACAGGTCAACAAAAATCAGCTGTGAAAACAAAACTTATTGCGTTATTGCACTAAAATTGTACATGTCTACCTAAATATGAATGGACTATAAGGCACCAAAATCTTCTATTTGATAGCAGCGCATTCAGGCGGTCAAGGAGGTTAATTTCACCCGACCTAGGATTGTAAGACAAACAAATATTAATACGCACCTCGAAGGAAGAGAGTCTAGAAATAAATAATAAATAAAATAATAAGATGTGCAGATGTGCTTAGGAAAATGATATAGAGTCTGATATTTTATAATTTATAATTACATAACAATACCGCGTCTTAAATTAAATCAACTCCGAATAAGTGACTTGACATTATTAAAAACATAATATTCAGGCCAAAGGAAATAAGACGGTCTAAGTTACCGAGATTTTACAAAATTTTTGTGATGACGAAATCGAATAAGATTTTCTATATAAACACGGTATCATAAGTATGAAAAAACAAATGGACGAAATGAAGGAAGGGCAAATTAACGACGGTGTGTGCGCAACAGCAGCAGAAGCAGTAGCAACATCATGCGAATACCACCAAATTTTAAAAGTCTAGGTTGTACGAACATGAATGAAATTATTGAAGTTTTACCAGAATTTGATCCAATAAAGGGTTCTGTCACGTTGAAGGAACTGTTAGCCATTAGATGAGCTTTCAGATGAGATGAAGGCAATTAAATGATACAATTTCAACAATGCTGCTAAATGTCAGCTGTAAAAAACAGGGCACGCAATTTTTTAAGGAAGGTTTACTTAAGCTTCCAAACAATAAATAAATAAATAAATAAATAAATAAATAAATAAATAAATAAATAAATAAATAAATAAATAAATAAATAAATAAATAAATAAATAAATAAATAAATAAATAAATAAATAAATAAATAAATAAATAAATAAATAAATAAATAAATAAATAAATAAATAAATAAATAAATAAATAAATAAATACATAGATTAAATGGGGATGGTGCATTTAAGTTTAAGTTACATTTGGGTTGGAATTAAGAGGGTAGTCTGAAAGGAAGGTGCAAGAGGTGGAACCTCTTCAGCCATCTCTGTTGTAGACTACTAACTAACAGAAGATTGACCGCCAGGTAATCCGTGATTTTTTAGTTGCCTCAGATATCTTGTAGCCGACTCCATTATTTCGGACTTGCAGATCTCTATGAATGACTGTGCTGCGGACGTACCATATGGCGCCAACTATTCCTCTGACGACACTGGATTAAAAAGTTTCATTCTTTTTAAGATTGGAAAAGGCACACAGGTGAATACCGTACGTCCTGTGGGCTTACCATAACTTTATATAGAAGTAATTTGTTTTCCAAACTTAGCTTTGAATTCTTCCTTAATACCCAGAACATTTTCTGCTATTTAATCTTTAGTTGTGTGACTTGTTTTTTTTTTTTTATTAATTTCTTACATCGGCGACACTGAGGAGAGGGCCTTTAAGGCTTGTCAGTATACGAGGTATAATTCTTAAACTAATCGGACTGACGACACGAGTATAGTATAAAATAATGTATGCATAGGTTTTAATGTAAAATGCAGAGTTCTTTCGCTTTTATGAGCCTATTCGCTCGTTTTTATTCCAACTTATGACACGAACATGTCACAGCACCCGTAATAATTATAATATCTTTTATTTAAAGATAATCAAAGCTCTGCACTTTTCTTTATTCATTTTATTTCACCGTAACTTGATTCCGTGCTCATGCGGTTGCGCACTTACTAACTACCTTTCCTTTCCTCGCGTCTCGGGCTGCATATCGTTGTCGGCGAGTTCTGGACCTGGCCTAATAAAAAATGGGCTCTCTTTGTTTATCTCTGGCACTTCATGTGCTCCAAACAAAAATTTTATTTGCGCAGTGAAGCGAATGAGACGCTGAATGCGATGAAAATCGTACAAATTCATTTCTTTGTGCAGATAATTAGTGTACTTAGAAGAATTAAGTTCTTGAAACTAATTAAAGAAAAATAACAAAAAAAAAAACCAACAATAAAAACAATGAGCCAAAACGTCCTAAGGGCCGCGCGTCAACGTGAGCAAGACGAACGCTGACTCTCTTTGCAACGGAACAACGCAAATTTCTTGTTTGTCTCTTCACAAACCGTAAATAACACCGAGCTTACTGCACACCAAGCGCGGTCACTCACCCCCAATCCAATCAAAACCAATACGCTCAATATGACAACAAACGACAGAGCGATCTTGCTCGCCGTCAATTCCAACAACAACAAACACGCTAATGAACGAAATGCGTACTTCCCCCATGCCGAACCTCACTCCGCAAGAAGTGCACACGACAAAATTGTGCACATCAACGGTAACTAGCATAGTAACTTCTCTTTCGAGTACAACTGCTACGAATACAACAACTGCAACCGTATTACCCGCTCGCCCTATCGCTTCGACAACAACCGCTGCTTCTGCTGAGTCAGCAATGTTACCTGCAGTCCCCGCGAAAAAAAAAGTTCCGCCATACAGACTGGATCTGGACTGGATCGCTATATACAAATTAAGCAAAAACTAAGCCCACAAAACTTGTCAAAGGGCAACCAACCCAAAATAAACCGCAGTAATTCAAATTAAACGCCCACTGAAAGTAACAGATTTGCCATTCTCGCAGAAGTACTGGATGAACCTGATACTGCAAAAGACAGTAAAAAGCCAAAACCGCCACCAATATACATCAGAGAGATAAGCTCTAATGCTCTCGTTAACAAAATAGTACACCTGATTGGAAAAGGTAATTTTCATATAATTCCCCTAAACAAAGGAATTATTCACGAGACCAAAGTGCAAATCAAAACCGAAGAAAACTACAGAGTGCTGACCAAATACCTAAACGATACCAACAGAAACTTCTATACGTATCAACTAAAAATCAGCAACGGCCTGCAAGAGGCTCTGAACGAACATGGATTCAACGCGAAGATGATCATCAACATACTAGACAAGGACAAGAAGCCCCAACCTATGTTCAAAGTCGAACTTGAACCAGATACTAAGGCACTCAGAAAAACGAAGTGCATCCAATCTATAAACTACAGTTTGTACTGCACCGTAGAATCACTGTCGAAGAACCACATAAGCGCAATGGACCTGTGCAGTGTGCAAACTGTCAAGAGTTCGGACATACAAGATCCTACTGTACTCTTCGCCCTGTATGCAGAGCTTGTGGAGAACTCCACAACTCTGTAAACTGCCCTCAAAATAGAGACGATCCCAGCACCAAAAAGTGTGGTAATTGTAGAGGTAATCATACAGCAAACTACCGAGGTTGTCTTGTGTACAAGGAACTAAAAAACCGGCTACATCAACGAGTGTCTTCACTACACTCCCAAAATGTACAGAATACATTTACACCCTCCAAATGTAATGGAAACGTAACGCTCGCAAATACATACACACCCTATAAAACATATGAAAACGTAACATTAGCTTAAAACTGGCCTGGTTAGCCCCGCACCCACAAATCCTGTACCACCTTTCGCTTACGCGAAGCAGACACACACACACCAACCAATAATACATCCAACATTGAATCGTTGATAATAAATCTGCAAGAAAGCATGAAAGAATTCATGACATTTATGCGCACGACTATGCAAGAACTCATGCGCAATCAAAATATTACAACAATCAAAATAATGTCTTCCCTACGTATGCCACTGTGGAACGCCAAAGGCTTTTCACGACACAAACTTGAGCTGACTCAATTTTTCCATGATAAGCAAATCGACGTGATGCTACTTGCGGAAACACACCTTACAAGCAAGTATAACTTCCAAATACAGGGCTACTCTCTCTACGGCACAAATCACCCAGATGGAAAAGCACATGGTGGTTCTGGAATCTTAATAAGAAACCGTATTAAACACGTTTTTCGCAATGATTTTGCCAAAAATTACCTACAAGCGACATCTATTAATATATACTCGTGTAGTGGTAATCTAACTCTTGCCGCGGTGTACTGTCCTCTGCGCTTCACAATATCCGAAGACGAATTTATGGGTTTCTTTAGCACGCTAGGCGAACGTTTCATAGCAGCAGGTGACTACAACGCCAAGCACACGCACTGGGGATCTCGTCTTGTGACCCCAAAAGGAAACCAACTGTATAACGCAATCTCTACTGTAAGTAACAAGCTCGACTTTGTTTCCTCGGGTAGACCTACTTACTGGCCAACAGATCCCAAAAAACTGCCTGACTTAATTGAATTTGCAATACCAAAAAATATTCCCCGCAATCTGATTTCCGCGGAATCCCTTTCGGACCTATCATCTGACCACTCGCCCGTACTCCTAAATCATCTACAGCGCCCGGATCTTGAGGAGCAGTCATGCAGATTAACATCATACAAAACTGACTGGATTAAATACAAAAAATATATAAGCTCTCACATCGCACTAACTCCAAGGCTCAATGACAAAGCTGATGTAGATCATATTGTACACCATCTGGAATCTGTTCTAGTTGCGGCAGCACGTAATGCAACACCACAATCTACAAATGATCCACCAAAGATAAAAAGACGAACACACAAATAGAGCAGCTCGTTCTAGAGAAGCGTCGTTTAAGACGAGAATGGCAATCTCACAGATCGCTATCCGCAAAGCAAAAGCTTAAAGACGCCACAAAACGACTTACAAATGCGTTAAAATAAGAGCAGGATTTTTGCCACCGCAGCTATATAAAGCAACTATCCACATCAAGTACAAGCCACCCACTATGGAGAGCCCATCCATCACTAAGCCCACCGGTAGAAACAGTTATGCCAATAAGAAACTCGGCAGGCGAGTGGGCATGCAGTGACGAAGACACAGTTTCCACTTTCGCCATGGATGTTTAAAATGTATTTCAACCAAACCCTGCAACGAACGCATTCACATTACCGTAGCTAGCAGACGAAAACCCACTGTCGTATTCTACAATTATATTCAGACCGCAAAAGATTGTTAAAATCATTAAAGAGCAACTCCAAACGAAAAAGTCAACAGGATGCGAGCTAATAACCTCGAAGATGATTATTGAACTATCTCACGGCGCAGTCTGTACCATCTGCCAACTGTTTAATGCGATAACCAGACTTGGCCATTTTCCAGAAAGATGGAAAAAATCTGTCATTATAATGATACCTAAGCCTGGAAAAGATCACACGGTCCCCGCATCATACAGGCCCATAAGCCTACTATCATGCTTATTAAAACTTCTCGAAAAATGTTCCCATATCTGAATAACCACAATATAATCCCCGCACATCAATTTAGTTTCCGCGGAAGACATGGAACCATCAAGCAGATCAACCGAATAACATCTTATAGTCGTACTGCATTTGAATATCGGGAGTACTGTTCTGCGATATTTTTGGACGTGGCCCAAGCCTTTGACAGAGTCTGGCTAGATGGGCTGATGTATAAAATAAAAACAATGCTCCCTAGTTGCACACACCATCTGCAGGAGTCGTACCATTACAACAGAGTATTTTCAGTGAGATGCAACGCCGCCATGCCAGTTGAGCATATCATAAAAGCTGGAGTTCCTCAAGGCAGCGTTCTTGGTCCTACCCTATACATCCTTTATACAGCGGACATCCACACGAGTAGCCAAATGTTAATATCCACATTTGCTGATGATACCGCGATATTAAGTCGTTCGAAATGTCCACTGCGAGAAACAGCACAACTTGCTGGATATCTGGCGACTGTTGAGTAATGGCTATCTGACTGGCGAATAAATATTAATGAGCAAAAATACAAGAATGTTACGTTTACTTTAAATAGACAAGACTGCCCTTCAGTTACACTAAACAATACTATAATCTCAAAATCTAATGAAGTAACGTATCTCGGTGTACACCTTGACAGACGCCTCTACTGGCGCAGGCACATTGAAGCTAAAAGGACGCAACTAAAGCTGAGGGCCAACAGCCTCCATTGGCTTATCAACGCACGATCACCCCCTAGCCAGGACTATAAGGTTCTGCTATATAACTCCGTCCTAAAACCGATCTGGACATACGGCTCCCAGCTCTGGGGAAATGCTAGCAGCAGCAGTATTGACATCATCCAAAGGGTTCAATCAAAAATTCTGAGAACGATCACGGGGGCACCGTGGTACGTTCGGAAAGAATACATCCATAGAGACCTGAACATCCCTCCCACGTAGTCCAGATAAAAGAAAAGTACTATTCAAAGAGATGTAACACGGTGTTGTAGCCAATCTCGTCTTCGCCGCAACGACTTTCTAGCCCAACAATAAATACTCTAAGCAGTTGCACATGTAATTGTTAATTAATATAGTTTTGTAAGATTTGTTAAATTATTGTTAGTCTCGTAAGAGAAGATTCAATAAATAATGCAAAGTAAAAAAAAAAAAATAAAAATTATGCTCCAATAAGACTTAAATTGACACCTCAAAAACTTTTAATATTAGTTTCCACCCCTAAAAAAGTCTCTTAGAATTCGAGAAACTTTAATTAAAAACGTATAATTGTCAACATTTTTTAAATTTAACAACGAACTTAATAGAAAAAAGCAAGAAAAATTTAATTTTTTACCGCTGACAGCTAGAAACTTGGTGCTGCCATTCCTGGATTGTCAAAAACGAGCAAGGAGTGGCAATTTACAAAGAACTCCCTTACTAGTAAAGTTGAGAATGGATGGAACGTAACAATTCATAAATTTTATATGAGCTGTACCTTATAACGTTATGTAGCGGGCAGATGGTAATATAACATTTTAACGGAGTACGCGATATATTCGGCCTTTCTCAGTCCGGCTGAGGGTGGGGATTACAACAAGACCAACCCGCAATGTTATCGGTTCTATTGCTACGAATAATATTTATAAAAATTCGCATACTTTGGAGGTATTAGTATTTATTTTTATTTTTATTTTTATTTATTTATTTAATGTGAACTATTAACAGACAACCAAAATTTGAAAGTAACAATACTATTTTAAATATAAATTAAAACTGAAAAAATATAATTTAAATTTCAAATTAAGTATTTGAGTAAAAAATTTAAGTTAATATCTGGGGTGTTCAAAATAAGAATATTAAATAATCCAACATTTGTTGCGAGGATTGGGAAAAACCCAGAAAAACCCAATCAGATCACTATGATTAGTAAACCAAATTAGTGCAAGTAACTACGTGCTAAAAAGTTAAGGATTTGGTTCTTAATCGTACCAAAAGAGGACTCTGAGTTGAAGATTCGGAAAAGTCTGTTATACTCAACACAGAGAACTCAAAAAGGTTCGTGCAGAGAGTAGTTAGTATTACAAGTATTTAGAGGAAGTGGTGTGAAGTTACGAGTACGTCTCAAAGGTACAGAAAAGTTATTTTGGCTCAATAGCAGAGTTGACTCAATAGCAGAGTTGACTCAATTTTGCCAATTATTAATTTATGTAAAAATAGAACTCCCAGCATCATGCGACAGTTAGTAAGAGATGGGAAGTTTATTCATTGCAATCTACTGTGGTATGAAGGCAAATCAGTTCCTGGAACCCAGGTAAAGCCGCGAAGAGCGAAAAGAAGAAACTTCTTTTGAACAGACTCAATTATGTCTTGGTGTACCGAATATTAAGGAGACCACACAAAAGATTCGTACTCCAGAATAGGCCGAACAAGAGAAGTATATAGCAGCTTAGTCGTATAAAGGTCGTCGAATTGCTTAGACCATCGTTTGATAAATCCAAGAGATTGAGTCGCCTTGCTGACTGTAAGCGCAATCTGTTTGTCAAATTTTAGTCTATGATCGAGAAGAATTCCCAAATCGGTGACACAGTCTAATCTCTCAAGAGAAACCCGGTCGACCATGTTATTAAATGTGTGAGGCGTACTTTTATAGAATGACATAACCTTACATTAAGAGCAATTCAGAAACAACAAGTTGCATTTACACAAAGTAAAAAACAAATCCAGGTCCGATTGCAAAAAATTTAGAAAGTTGTTGTCATTATATGATAAGCACAGCTTCACATCATCGGCGTACATTAGTACATAGGAGTGAAGGAAAAAGATGGGAGATCGTTAATAAATAAATTAAAAAGTAAAGGCCCAAGGTGGTTACTCTGGGGTACACCAGAGGTAACAAAGACAGGCTTAGACAGTGAGGATTTAAAAAGTACTTTTTGGGTTCTACAAGAAAGATATTCGGAAATCCACATAAGAAGGCTGTGTTGAAATCCGATAGTACTAAGTTTTTTAAGCAAGAGATAGTGGTTAACGGAATCGAAAGCCTCGCTGAAATCTGTGTAAATTACATCAGTCTGATTTTTGTTCTCAAAACCTTTAATAACAAGGGAGGTAACCTCAAGTAAGTTAGTGGTAGTAGATTTCGATTTCACAAAACCATGTTGGCAGGGTGAAATGATAGAGCTACATGAGTGTTGTAGTTGAGATGTTATCAGCTTCTCAAACACTTTAGGCATCGCGGATAATTTGGAAATACCCCTAAAGTTCTTAAAATTCTGACCTTGAACCATGTTTGTGAAGAGGAATTATAAGTGATTCCTTCCAAATGGTTGGGAAAGAGCACGAGTTACCAGACAATTCAACTAATTTAAGCAAGGGCTTACATAGAGAATTAGCACAGTACCTAAGTACACATCCTGGTACTCCATCTGGGCCTGGTGAATAACCTGGCTTGATTAAGTTAAGTTCGTTAAGTAACGAACTTTAAAGGATCACAGGACTAAAAATGCAGTTAGATTTCGGCAAGGTATGGGATAAGGGAAATTAGGAAGAAAGTTCGAAGATGAATAAGTAGTTTGGATGAATTCTGCAAAAAGATCGGCTGAGGCCTGATCAGTATTTGCTTTCATGTCTTCATAAGAAACAGATGAGGGCAGTTTTTCGTTTAGTATTGACAAAGTTGTAGAACTGCCTAGGATTCTGAGCAAATTGCAAACGATAACGAATTAGGTAATTATTGTAACAACGCGAATTACAAACAACAAAATTTGTTCTGGCGATAACATAACGAGAAAAGTCTGAAGTATTATTCGAACTCTTAAATCTTTTATAATATCTAGACTTCACATTTTTAAGCATTGCTAATTCTTTAGAGAACCAAGGAGGTCTATTCGTTCTCCTGGAAAGCTCATCTGGAACGCATTGGTCAAAAAGTGATTTTATAATATTATGAAAGATTGAAGTAGCACTGTTAATAACAGTAAAAGAGTACAGTTACGACCAGTTTATTTCTAAAATTAATGAATTAAGTTTTATAAAATCTGTTTTACGAAAACATCGTGATTTAACGACCGGGTTAATAGAACAAATATGCTCACATGTAGGCAGTATAAAAACTAAGTCTAATGTAGGATGATAGGGGTCTTCGGGGACAACTAAAGGACAAGTTTGTATTACAGTACTAGAAAAAGGATCCGATGCAAAAATAAGATCAAGTAGACGACCATTACAGTTTCGAACCGGATTAATTTGAGAGAGAGACATCTCTAAAAGCGAATTGATAAATTCGTGAGATGTGGATGGCATCAAAACATTTGGTTTTTGCCTGATATAAAACCTAAAAAGGAACACTAGAAGACGGCTGTTCAGCTCTGCTATCCTCCTGTAAGGCTGCATGGTTCCACAAATGGGGTCTTACCCAGAAATCATTTTAAATCCAAATTCAGTTACATACATTTACTGCTAACTTCGCTTTCATAGCGTATAATGCTATATAAGCCACAATAATTCTATTAACATAAGTAGTTAACTATCAATGATTAACAGGGTAAAAGGAAAAAATCTATAGATAATAGTAAATAAATTGATATATGTGAAAAATTATAGTATTACATTATGATAGTACATATTCATGTCTCTATTTGTTATGAATTAAATTGAAAGGGTGGAAGGAAAAAATCTTACTCAGCTACGAAGCTTTTTTTTTCATTCTTGTGTTTGTGTCTATATTAATATTAAATGAAGTTTAGCACTTGCAGCATCGTTAATGTTTGTTCCACGACGATCTTTCAGCTATGGTCAGCTGTAAGCTTAAAAGTTTAAAAGCTGTTGATATTAAATGAAAGCTCGCAGCTATAAGGCTGGTTCAAGCTGAGCTTGTAATCATTATGCTCTATGTGAAAAAAAATTAGTTTAAATTTAAATATTATACTTTAAACTATGAATTTTCTAATTGAACGGCAACGGCCGTATTCTCTTTACTCTGTATTTCCCACAATCAGCAATACAGAGGGTGTTGCAAGTCTATCAAACAAAATAGATGTGCAAATTTGCAAAGCCTAGCGCTTGGCTTAGGATTAACAGGGTCATTCCCCAATGAATGTAACAATGGCATAAACAAATAACCTTTGACACACGAAATTCGGTCGGCTGGCTTTTGAACTACCCTCAACCTCAGGCTCAACACAAAGCGTCGATTTAGATGCTGGTTGGGGTAACCTTGGTGCCGGTTCTGAATACAAAAAAATGTTTTTTCGAGAATAACAATAATTCATACTGTTGCTTGAAATGCATTTCAAAATTTACCCGACCGGGACCTGGCATCATACACTTGATCTGACCCGAGCCTGGCCTTCTTGTTCCTTTCTGTGCAGATCACTATGTGGAGATAACTACATAAATGACCTTAATTAGTGGCCTGATAATAATGCCAAATCGGACATTCATCACTCTAACTGTGTACCACGAATTTGCCCATCGAGATTTTCGAAGAGAAGAAACATAAAACCACTTTCCCTACTTGTACAAATAAAAGATAAATATTCCATTTTTTTTCCTGGATCAAACCCATGCTGATCATCGGAACTTTAGTTACTCTCGGCGCATTTCCAAGTCCAAATTTTTGTCGCAACAACAGAGTCCGTAAAAGTCGTTAAATACTTTCAGGCATGCTGTTGTTATTAAGTTGTATTAAGCTACAGATTATGTTAATCAATAAAAGAATCCCTACTGTTGGTATTCAGTGATAATGTTAATTATTAAAATATGCAATATATGATTTTAGGAATATAATGGTTTTGGTACGCATTGGTTATGGTTATGTTTATGAATTCTCTGTGTTTGGGTTTTTGGTGTTAATTATGAACGTTAGTTCGTGATAGTTGTTAATGTATCCACTCAAATTCCATTGCATCAACAGAGTCACTTGAGCTTACGTTATAACTTTCTGGAAGCTAAGTTCCTCTTAATAACCCCCCCCCCCCCCTTCAGTAATTTTAACTATACACCATAAGCCGCTTCTTTAGAACAAGCGCCCAGGCAGAGACGCTGGGAGTGGCACTCAGGTGGCACACGGCCCCTCGTAAACGATATAGGGAATCGCAACGGCGACTACCATTTGTAATGTAGTCAGCGTACATCAAATAGTAGGTAGATAATACCTGAAAAAGTAAGAAAGTAAAGACATGTTTGACACACACCAACATACGTCGCTCGAGTCGCTGGTCACCGAGTCGCTCGAGTCGCTGGTCACCGAGTTCTAACTTTGTGGGAGATTCGAAGATTTGTGACGCACTTTTTGGGTCTAGCGGAAGTCATTCCTCGCTGTGTAGGAACGGCTATCGACCTTGGAGTCCCGCCAGGAGGCAGGATTCGTTATACACGCGAGTACCTCAATGACAGGAATAATCGCACGCCACCGTTAAGAGTCGGATCACGGCTAGTCGACGTCTATTACGAAACCAATAATTAAGATGATAGGACCATGGATGAGGTAGCCCAGCGATTGCATAGCATCGGAGGCAAAGACCGTTGGTGAAAATATGAATCAGGCCTGGTAAGAAGTGGTGTACTTGCGCCGGACAGGTAAACGACTCACGATGTTGTTCTGGTCAGGTCCAAACGCACGTCGAGTTATAAGGCACCCGAAAACAGACAGCTCGTTGAGAATAGAAGGGGAAGAAAGCGACCGTAATAGAAAGCCGACCGAATCGAGTAAGGTGCGTATGGTCTTTTCCAGGCCGACTAGGCACGAAAATCCAGTGTGGGGACGGACGAACCCAACGTCAGACGTATCGATGCCTAAGATTGTGGTTAAAAAAAAGCATCGCATTCACAGGTAAACATGAATATTAGTGACTAATCAAGCACCAGAAAAGTAAAATTCGTTTAGTTGCAGGCATACTAATAGGATGTGCGACGTACCGATGACCGAGGACAGCAAAGAAAACACGGGAATCTCAGGATAAATAGGAAAGAGTGTAATTTCTTTAAAGATAAATTGGTATACCATGGCAATGTGGTGAGTGCCGATAAAATTCGAATCAATTCGGAAAATGGGACGGTGCTCTAGAGTCTCAAAGCGTTTGTAAGCTAACCCAACCTAACAACATATAACAACTAATATTGATAGACATCCTCTTATAATAAAAAATTATTTTGCATACATCATGATCCAAGAATTATGGATCGGTGAAGACCACCGTTTAGGCGAAGATACCACTAACCAACACAAGTCATTCATGGACCGTTTAACGCTTTTGCTTGTGGGATCAACGGCAACCAGAAAAAAGCGTCTGGATATCGTGGAGCCCGATGTCGATAAGACGTGAGCAATATAGGCGATGATTTTTTCGACGACTTGCCCGCCGTAGAAACCAAGAAAGGTTTCCTCCCTTATTAATAACCTAAAATTAAGCTTATGTCTAATTTCCAGGGGCTGAAAATATAGTTTAAATTTAAGTTGTCATTATGATAATATCTTAAATTAATACGTATCATTATGCATTGTTGTAATCAAAACATAAATTTGAACTCGAGAAGAATTCGAGCTTACTTTACAGCGCACTCACGACATAAGTTGAGAACCCCAACAGCTAGACATAGAGAGGCCGTTTAATATTTAGATATGTCGTGTCACCACCACTTTTATGATCGGCAAGGTAGTTACTACCGCTACGATCAACGTGGGAGCCACGACTAGTTACGTGAAAAATAAAAGAGAACGGAGACAAGTTAAAGATAGGTACCCGGATAAGGTTGGCAGCTGCGAAAACCAAAGATATCAACCAAACTTTGAGGACCAATATGAGGACTGATATCAGGGTGAGATATATACGATGGTAGACCAAATAATCCTAAGCCTAGACGTCCTTGGTGCGATAAGCGCGACTCTACGGGGGTCACTTTTATAAGTGATTGCTCTAGGCTAGGGTGAAATTCAAACTAGCTGGGAAACTTTTTACGACAAATGAATGTTGAACTGGCCATAACAAAAGGTTGACATGCTCTGTACTCAAAATTTAATTAATTTTAGTTCGGTTTTAGCTTCTGTGTCGATGGGTTTACTGACTTTAGTTACTACTTTCTCACTGTACCTTTACACCCATAACTTTCCGTTCTTTACGCTAAAAACGCTCTTTTTTTCTATTGGCACTTCATGCGCTCTTATATTTAAATATCCAACACTTCTTATATATAATACTTATAATTATATTATATTTAATGTACACTAAGTTATTACCTCCTTTTCGTAAGTGCGACACGTGTGCTTGACTGTTCTTACGGCGGATGCAGGCAAGCTTGTTTCTGCTAAATGGATCTTGATGGGTAGGCTTTGTTATCGCACCCATGCCGTTGGCCGACATTCTCGTCAGTGGCTTCGTTGGGGTCATCAGTGGTGAGCATAACCGCAATCTAGGGCCGTCTCTTCCCATGGTCCTATACAGATACTTATGTAGAAATGTGTAGTGTTTTAAAAGACGGAGGCCACTCTACTCGGTGCACACTGGCATCTCAGTTAGTTCCATAGATGGGAGATGGCCCACGAGTTGATCCGCAGTAAGGATAACTATTTGCCTGCAAATGCTAAAGTTAAAAAATCAGATGGGTAAAATCAGTGCATAGTTCTTCCTTTCTTCCTTTACCTGCACATGAAGTTAAAAATCAGACTATTTCATATTTAAATTTCGAGGTTGCTGAACAACATGTAAAACAGTTTATAAACCCTATACATTTTCACTCCATTTGCTGAACAGAAGCTTGAAAAATCGGTGGTGCCAGTGATGCTAGTACGTAAACCTGATAAAGTACGGTTCTGTGTAGATACCAAACGGTAAGCAATGCATATCCGATTATTGATAAACGTTTTAATAAAGATGGCCTAAAGCAAATTTTATATTTAGTATTGATTAAATGGGTGCCTATTGGGAAATTTTATTTGATAATATCAATATGCTATTTGAAAATGGCATTATTATTTTTCAAATATATATATATATATATATATATATATATATATATAAATAAATATTCCCTTGATGATCAATACACTTTTGCATTCATTTCCACCATTTGCTTAGCAGTTTCATTCATCTTGAGACGCCTCCAAAACATAGTTTTTGAACACTTTACATAAATGATTCTTCGGCGTAAATAGTTGACCACGCAGTTTACCTTTGATATTCTGGAACAAGAAAAGTCATTGGGCTTCAAGTCAGGAATGTGCGGTAGATGAGTCATGAATTCGATGTTTTGACTGCTCACAAATTCACCTGTTTGACGAGATGTGTCAGAGCTCCCTTTGTCATCATAGAGACTGATTCATCTGTGGTGGTTAGGCTTACGAATTTCTCCAATGAGATCCTTTAAAAAAAATGGTCATGTACCACGCAGAGTTGACTGTTATACGTTGCTCAAGAGGAATATTGGCCATTCGGCCGTAGAAACTGGCGACCATTTGCTTCGCTGTGCTTTGGCACAACAACCGATTTTGCACAGCCTTCACGGAATTCGTCGGCGACCGAACTACAACCACGATTGCATTCACTATACGAGCGATATACGGTGGTTTTTGTTGGTGATTTATCGGTAAACAAAGAAATCCGATCATCTTCACATTCTTGTTGATGTAATCCAAGTCGAATGTTGAGTAAAATAATCCAACTAAATTTCCATGTTTTTGTCGAACTTTTTTTATTAACTCACTCCAAACAAAACAAACAGCTCATGTACATCAAAACTAATTGCGCTTATGCTAAAAAGTGCCAAACCTTTTTTACGTTGTTGCCAGATTTAATTAATTAATTAATTATTAATTAAAGTCAGCTAAGAGCAGCTGACTACAAATATTAACAACTTAATAAAAAATTTAAAATAATTTAAATTAAAATAAGAATAATACAAATTACAAATTTAAATTAAAATTTTAAAGTTTAAATCTGGGGAGTAATAAATATAAGGAAAATTGATTTAATTTAAAACGACCCAACATTTGTTGCAAGGATTGGGGAAAACCCAGAAAAACCCAGAAAAACCCAGCAAAACCCAATCAGTTCAAAAGTATTAGTATAAGAGTTTTAGAATAGGAGTAGTTAGAAAATTGACAACACACTAATACTTACATATATACTATTATGATCAATAGTATATAGAAGCATAATATATTAAAGTATTAATATATAAGTGAATTAGTAAATAGGGCTTACACTGTTACTAATTAATGTACAAGTAGAAGTAAAAGTATATAAAATTGAATAATAATAGGTAAAGTTACGAGTTAATAAGATAAAAAAGGAGTAAAGAAAGGATAAGAAAGGAGTAAAGAAAATTTAAAAACATGTTAGTTGGGGAAAGAGGGAGGATTTCTGGAAAGGTAAAGGAGAATAGAGGAACTTACAGAAAGTAGGGATAATTCTCTTGAAAAGACGTGGTACAGCGAATTAAAGTTTACACATAAAGCATGAAACGAGCTGTGTAAAGCATAGTCAGTTGTGCATGTAGGAAGGGCTAGTGGAATAAAATTCCTAGTTGTTCTACGGGGAACAGAAAAATTGACACGAGCTAACAAATAAGACGAACTTATATCACCATTAATCAATTTGTACAGAAAAACCACACCAAGAGTTTTTCTGCGATTGAGTAATGACGGGAGATTAAGAAGGATAAGCCTACTAGAATACGAAGGCAAACGAAGATTATGGTCCCAATTTAATCCCCGTAAAGCAAACAATACAAATTGTTTCTGGTCGGACTCAATGCGATTCTGGTTAGAGCTATAATGTGGGCATCAAATGCACGAACAGTATTCAAGGATCGGTCGATCAAGAGAACCATAAAGGATTTTTGTGATGAAAGGATCATCAAATTCTTTCGAACAAACGTTTAATAAAGCCTAGTACTCCCTTGACCACATTTATAATAGTGGAGATGTGCAAGTTGAATTTCAATTTGCAATCAAATAAAACACCAAAGTCTTTCACTGTATATGTACGATTTTAGGGAGTATTATCAATCGAATAAGTACAAAAGAAGGGTCTAGTTCGACTAAACGTCATGAACATGCACTTTGCGCAATTGAGATGCAACTGATTGGCCGAACACCAAAGTTGCATGGCGCTTAAATCTTCTTGTAGGAGATTGTAAAGAAGGGGGTCAGAATATGAGAATATTAGCTTCACATCATCTGCATACATGAGAACATGTGAATGTGAGATAATAGAAGGTAAATCGTCAATAAAAAGGGTAAATAACAATGGTCCTAAGTGACTACCTTGAGGTACGCCTGAAGTAGCATGACTTGACTTCGAAATAGACGACCTAAGCAGTACTTTTTGAGTTTTACCTTTTAAATTGGTGGAAAACCAGTTAATCAAACAAGGAGGGAACCTATACAATAAAGTTTGAAGAGTAAAAGCTCATGGTTTACAGAATCAAAGGCTTTACTGAAGTCCGTACATATGACATCAGTTTGCCTTTTCAATAAAAATGCTTCATTTACCAAGGTGGTAAATTCCAGCAAATTGGTCGTGGTACAAAACCATGTTGGGCAGGAGAGATGATTGATTTACAGAAATGCTGTAAAACAGAAACTATAAGTTTTTCAAACAATTTAGGTATAGCAGACAATTTTGCAATACCTCTATAATTTAAAATATCAGACTTACTACCTTTTTTGTGTAGAGGCATGATATATGAATCCTTCCAGCGATATGGAAATTTTCCAGATTCAAGGGATAGATTAAAAAGTATTTGCAACGGTTCAGCTAAAGAACTATAGCAATTTTTAAGGACACAACTGCGAATATTATCAGGACCAGGTGAAAAGCAATATTTTAGTGAGTTAATGGCGGACACTAGGGAACAATAGGAAATACTAGGCATGGCTATATGGTTAAAAGGTAAGACATTATAAGAGTAAGTTGAGTTAATAGTGGAGACAGGGGAGTACGTGGATTGGAAAAATTCGCAAATAACTCAACGGTAGAAGCGTCGTTGCAGGCTTCATCTTCGCCAAGAAAAAAAAAGGAAGGTAAATTTGATGATTTACGCTTCGAATTAACAAAATTAAAAAATTGTTTGGGGTCACGCGTAAACTGTCTTTTACAACGAGATAAATAATTCTCGTAGCATAAAGTATTAAGAAGGACAAAGTTAGACTTGGCTACAGAATATTTGTACCAGTCAACACTAGATCCAGATTTCTTAAATTTTTTGAAAAGTTTGGACCTTAAGCTATTGACAATACTGTTGACAGTCTCGATATATAAGTATACTGGTTTTACAGTGAGGCCGTTAAGCAAAAGTCATTAGGTTAATGGCGAACCTTACCCAGCAAACGGGCACAGCCCTACTGCAATAGACTTTGCGGCCTACAAAGCAATCGGTGACTGACTTCTGAGCATCGAAGACTGCCTGTACTTATCCTCCGATCACTTACCCCTGGTAATTACAATACACACGCAGCCACAGCTCTTCCCCAAAAGGCAACGCCTTCTGCCAGCTAGATCGAACATTAGCCTTTTCAAGTGCCTACTACACTCATTTCTTCAACCAGAAATAGTACCCCCGAAGATTTAAAGCATGCAGCAGAAAAACTCCAAGATGCCATAGTTGAAGCCGCGCTCCTAGATGCTCCACCCTCCAATCGAAGACATTATAGCCATAACATTCCACTGACTCCGCAGGCCGAAAATCTTCTGGCATATAAGCGATGGAAAAGGAATCGATGGCTACGAATACAAAAGGCAAGCTCAAAAAGATCATAATGAAGCCACTAAGCAACTCAAATGTCTTTTGGCTGATCTCCAAAAGAAGCGAATCAGCGATGCTTTAAAACAAGCCGACTCATCAGCCTGTGCTGAATTTCGTCTCTGGCTATTCCCTCGAAAACTGAAGAAGCAACCTCTGTGTCAAAATCCCATCCGCAGTTCATCTGGTGCATGGCTCATGGGAGATGAACCCCAGGCTGAAACTTTTTCCGCTAACTTCATGGAACAATTCTACAGGAATTCCAAATCTCACCAAGCGCAGAAGGCAACACCATTGGGCCAGGCAACAAGGATGAGGTCGTGGAATTAATTAAAATATAAAATCTAAAAAAGCTCCAGGACTCGACAAAATATATGGCGAAATACTCTGCCAGAATCCACAGTCGAATACATTGTAGTTCTGTGTAATGACATTCTTCACATTCAGCACTTTCTAGCCTGCTGGACACGTGCTACGATTGTGATGATTCCAAAACCAGGCAAACCCGCAGGAGAGATTGCCTCGTATAGACCAATCAGTTTGCTGTCAGTACTATCCAAGGTATTTGAAAGAACATTTTTTCGAAGGTACGAGTACTTTTGCAGCTGGATCAAAGAGGGTCAATACCAGACCACCAATTTGAGTTTAGAAGACAGCATGGAACCCCGGAACAAATACACCG
This sequence comes from Hirtodrosophila trivittata, assembly GCA_035045065.1. NCBI lineage: Eukaryota > Metazoa > Arthropoda > Insecta > Diptera > Drosophilidae > Hirtodrosophila > Hirtodrosophila trivittata. The sequence continues at coordinate 31,382 of JAWNNK010000203.1, read as the reverse complement.
AGTTTCACATTACATTTTGGGCGCTTTTGAGTGTAGGAAATACTGTTCTGCAATCTTCCTAGATGTCAAACAGGCCTTCGATCGCGTCTGGCACCTGGGCAAGATAAGGACTGCCCTCCCACCATTCTATAAACTAGCAAGCCTCCTACCTGATGGGAAGAAGCTTTGAAGTCGCAAAAGGACATGCTACATCGTCGAATCGGCCAGTAAGAGCGGGTGTGCCTCAAGGAAGTGTTCTCGGTCCCACACTATACACATTGTACACAGCAGGCATGCCGTTGTCTTCTCCTGACAGTGGAATGCTTGTAGCGACATACGCAGATGATACGGCAATACTGAGCAGCAATCCGTCTGCGCAAGTAGCTTCACCAACCCTACAAGCCTACCTAGATGAGACTAAGAGGTGGACGGAACGCTGGTGTATAACCGTTAATACACAAAAATCACTGCACATCACTTTCTCCACCAGAAGAGGAGACTGCCCAAACGTCACACTAGGAACTTGGGGAACTGCTGCGAGGACACATATAAAAAAACTGCAGACAATGCAAAATAAGGCCCTGAGAAGATGGACTCGAGCTGACTGGTTCGTAAGAAACAAAGTTCTACATGAAAACATGAACATGCCTACCATAGCAGAACTAATTGGGCGACACAGCTCCAGATACACGGACAGGTTTACCGTACACCCAAACCAACTTGCGACTACTCTAATCATAAACTTAAACAGGCGAAAATTAAAAAGACTGCATCCCTAGATAATACAACATTAACCTTTAAGAACAATTAAATCAAAAAAATGTACATAAACATAGTTATAAAGGCAGTTGGCCAACCCATATGTTAGGGTACAAAGTGATAAATGCGCTATAGAGTCCGAAAACAAAAAAGCGACAATAAAGAAATGAAAAAGAAAAAGAACAAAACTCAGCCCGTTCGTGAAAAATATGGCAAATTAAAACAATTCAGGTAATAATAAAATAAAGAGAGCCAATTATTACTAATACAACAGCAGTTAAACCAACTTGATGCGTTAATTTTTCTAATTTCTTGGAAGTAAACTGTTAATTGTTTGTGTATGCCCATTTTCAAATTTTGTATACATGTATCAGCTGTTATTATCGATTATTCGCCAGCGATGGTACATTTTTATTCAATAGTTTAGCCAGTATAACATATATGACGGTATCTTACTGAACTGGGTCAGAGCTTTAAGTTTGAATTTAACTGACAGGTTTTTGTATGGTACCGACCTGCTTACTGATCTCACACCGGATTTTTTTTGCTAACGACCCCATAACGGTCTCAGTGTAAATGCCGCAGTAGAGTACATTGGGCAGGCTTAACTATCAAAGTAAAAAAAAGTGAATTTTTTTTAAAGAAGCAATACCATTCAAAAGGATCCTGAAAAAGTGGCGGCAGTTCAGATCAGATTAGATAAGGTAATTAGAGTTCCTGATACTGCAATAAATCAAACAATTCAAATATTCTAAGGCCAAACAGGATAATACGAGTATCATGCACGTTTAAGTGGTCTGAGAAGGCATACAAATATTTCGAATTGCTTAATACATAAATTCTTATTGTGATGCCAGTCGCAGTGGAGTCGGTGAAGTCTTAGGGCATTTCATTCTTGTCTCTTAAACTGAATCAGAGTTATAGCAAAGGTCATGTGCGTTAAGAAATTTTTGGCATGCGTCGAAGTTCTTGAATTCACTGTAGCGGATCATAAATCTTTAAAATAACTGATGACTTTATCGAACCTAAGTTATCAGTTAGTACGATGGGCCCACCATTACCATCAAAATAACCACAGAAAAGGTATTGAAAATTATGTTCCTAATGCACTATCACATATAGACACAGAAATAAAGTGGTAATGATTACATCTATTGCCGTGTATGCAACTGGCGATAAATTGGCGGATGATCTTTGTTGGCAGGTCTAGTGCCTGGAATTCTCACGAACATCCATTAGTTGCTGACAGTGGAATAAATAAGACATTGTAAAAATTTAAGTCTGATATCACTAACACAACTTGGTGATAGATGTAATAGACAACATTAAGAGCTATACCATTTGTAAGTCTATAAGTGTCTTACGATCTCCAATGTGGAAAATCATGCTATTTCATTCTGTTTTCAAAAACTGTATGCTGATATCTTATAGGATCTTATAGTTTTTTTCGTCTTCGATCATTTTTAATATTTTCATTTTTAAAAACTGTGAAAAAAATTAAGTTTGATGACATATTGAATTTAAAGGAAGCAGAATCGTTCTATTGTTTTGAAGTACCTGAAGTGATTGTCTTAGATAATGTGGTAAAATTTAAATCACATATACGTATGCCGCCGGAGCGGCGGTTTCGACCAACAGTCTGTAGACATTAGAGCAACAATAACTTCAAGCAATCTCTCTTTTTATTCTTGTTAGAATTGAAAACTATTTCAAATTTAAAACTAAATTGACAAAATATATTTTTAATTTTTCTTTGCTGACTTGCGTATCTTGTTTATCGGGAGCCTCTCTTACTTTATAAGCCTTGTAACTTATAAAAACGTCACAATCGTCTAGTTTTAGGAAGTCAGAGCCCCTTTTTATAACGCGGTTGCAATAAATCCACAGTCCGAACGCAGCATTTGAAGGCACACAGAACTTTTTTTTTGTGTAAGGACGGATTCTTAAAAAACAAATACTGTACAGTAGATGGGGACACAACATTAGACAAGAGATATATGAATGCTAATTGCATAATCGCCGAAAGAAAATTTACGTGGATGCTGTATCTTAAACGAATATGCTCTATTCTAGCTCTGCAATAGTTATTCCGGTCGCAAGTACCCCTGGTGTACCCGTACAGATCGCGAAATTGCCAGTGCTCAAATTCTCTGTGAACTGCGTTGACTACACACTAGGTCGGATTTCAAAAAAATTTGCATATTGAATGTCCAGGCTTTGGCTTAAAAGAATTAATATCAGTAGTTTCCATAAATTGTTTTGAGCCTGCACCACAGATTGAACGATGTTCTTCGTTTTATTATATGGTCCTTCGAGCTTTTGTTTGATTTCCCCCACCAGTGGTATTAAATAACAAAGTGAAAAAACCAGCACCTTGAAAATAAATATTGTTGCTTAAAAAATAAATAAAGTGCTGTGTCTCTCCAACCAGTGGTAAGAGACAGGGTATCTACAATACAAATAAAGCAACAATTGTTGTTTATAATTTGTAAATACTAGGCAATACAAGCCAGTATTTAAAATGGTAGTAGTGCAGTGTTGCAAGTGGCAGTTGAACCTGTACTAGATAAAGAAGAAGTGACAAAAGCAAGGACGACTCGCTTAAGGATCGACTTCAACAAGGTAGCAGCAGAAGCGATAACGGGCTAAAGCGATCATGGCTAGCCGCAGTATCGACTTCAGGAACGGCATCAGTATCAGTACTGGGCTAGCAAAGATTGGTACAGCAACGGGTACACCAACAGCAACAGCGGCAGCAACGGCTACAGCAACAGCTACAGCAACAGCTACAGCAACAGCTACAGCAACAGCGGCAGCAACGGCTACAGCAACAGCTAAAACAACAGCAACAGCGGCAGCAATGGCTACAGCTACAGCAACAGCAACGGCGGCAGAAACGGCTACAGCAACAGCGGCAGCAACGGTGACAGCAACCGGGAAAGCAGCGGGGACACCAGTGACAACAGCAGTAGGCAGCAAAAGTGAAACAACTTTCCTCCACACTGGTAGGAATTTGCTTTTTTAAAATGTGTAGTAATATTATAAGTCTAACACAAGCCGATGCGTGCAAGGTCTGGTTGAAAAAACAAATTACTAACCACTTTTAGGCCTCCAAAAAGTAGATTATGTCCAAGGGTATTTATACACATTAGAAGATTATAAATTATAAATAGCCATAGCAGAAGCGAAAAAATAAAATTGTTAAATTTAATAATTAAATAAAAAAATATATAAATTTATAAATATATTTCCGATTGTTTATTAAGAAGCAACAATTTAGAAAAATTATATCAGATAAGACAATTGAGCTGTTAAAGAGGCGGTCCGAGATAGCGAAGGAAGTTACGACACTTGAGATAGAAAACGTCTCAAGAGAAATATTAGATAGGGTTCGAGAATTCAAATCGAATTTTCGAGGTAATAATACCTCAATATTAAAAATTGGTGTAAAAATAATAATAAAAAACAATTTGACCAAATAATGCAGGCAATTCATAATATTGCAAGGAGAGGGATATCAGATAATCCCTCAATAATTGGAAGATCCTTAGAGATCCCTGCAGTAATAGAAAAGTAGCAGCTCTATAATTAACGAATCTTTAGGATCACCTGTAGAAGTAGAGAAACAGATAAGTCTAGAAGATAGGTTTGAGGATAAGATTAAAAAGATGGAGAATTGTTTTAAGAAGATTGTCGACACAATCGACAATCTTCAACAACCATCAACAATTCTGATGAAAAGGAATAAAATGGAGCGTTTATGGCTTCAAACCTCAAATATAATAGACTTAATCAAACAGCGGTTGGAAAGTTCTATATTCGACAAAAAAATTAGTGGTTTGAAATTTGACTTCCACAATATTAGAGACACTCTTTAAAGTCAGAATTACAGAATTATCGCTACCATAATTAGAAATTCCTTAATTTTCCGGTAATCCCAAAGTTTGGGATATATTTTTCGAAATGTTTTCGAAACTTATCCATAATAGAGAGGACATTAGTCTTGCTCTGAAATTCAATTATTTAAAAATTTCATTAAAAGGAGAAGCAAAAAGTATGGTATCTCATCTTTTAATTGGTTCCGCAGATAACTATATTACCGCTTGGAATCTAATAAGCAAACGGTATGAAAATAAAAGAAAAACATTTTCTGAACTGCTGAATCGTTTCATTGATGTACCCAATCTAAATATTTATTCAGCTCAGCAGATTAAAACTGTTATTGCTTCAATAAATGAATCAATACATTTCATTAAATTGAAAACAAATATTTCAGAAGAAGTTGACGTAGAGATACAGTGCAACTATATAAAAGGAAATACAGACACTCTTTGACGTAATGGATTCTTGGACCAAAGGCGTAACTCCCTCTTATCATTACAAGATGAAAAGTCGGTCAATAAAACCACGACAAGTTACAATAATTCAAAGAGTTGTCTAATTTGTAAAGCACCTGGAAATAACGCACTTCAATGCTACAGGTTCAGGGGTGTGGAGCCACTCGAGACACCAGAAATTGCTAAAAAAAAAACAGTTGTGCTTAAAATGTCTAAGGAAAAAAAATGCATGAATGAAATTCTTTGTTTAAAATGCAATAAAAATCACCATACAATGCTTCATATCATTTATGAAAAAGGTAAAAAGTGAATACGTCTATAACTAAAGAAGAGCAAGTGCTATTAGCAACGGCACTTGTAGAAGTTAATCTAGTTAATGGATAATATGAGAAATTTAGAGCCCTAATAGATAGTGGCGCCCAAAGTACAATCATATCGGAAAAAGCAGCGCACATTTTAAAATTACCAAAAATAGGAGCTCACACAGAAATTAGTGGGGTATCGCCAGGCTCTATTACTTCAAAATACAAGGTAAAACTTAATATTCGAACCACTAGTAAAATCGGTCAGCATCAGGTTGGGGCAATTATTCTTTAAAAATTAATGAAAAGTCTACCATTTAAAACTGTCGATGTCGATAAAACAAAATGGCAGAGCTATATATAAACTGATGCTAACTTTAACAACTTGATCATAGGAGCAGATTTATACCCTCAAATTCTCAGGAATGGAGTTGTTAAAATCGATGGACTGCTTGGTCAAAATACCGATTTTGGGTGGGCTGTATCGGGATGTTCAAAATCCAAAGGTAGAAAAACAATAGTCATGGCAGTCATTGACATTACAAACTTAGAACGATTTAGGGAAATAGAGCCTGAAGATAAAGAGGATATAGAAGCTGAAATATGTGAGCAAAATTTCATAGAAAGAACAGAAATAGATTCAGGGAGATACAAAGTTAATTTCCCTTAAAGGTGGATGTAACTTTCACAAACTCAAACAATTGCCCGATTTTTGCTATTGGAGCAGAAACTCCAAAGAAACCCAAAACTTAAGAAGCAAAATAGTAAATACATGGCAGAGTATCTAGAATTAGATCATATGGTTGAAGCAAGAGCAGATGGCAAATATAACCTTCCACATCAGGCAGTAATCAGGGATGAACGTTTAACTACTAAATTACGAGTAGTCTTTGATGCTTCAGCAAAAACGACAAATAATAAAAGTCTAAATAAGATTATGTGGATAGGACCAAAAATTCCAAAAGATATCTTTGACATTATAGTAAAATGGCGTAAATGGCATAATGTAGTATCATCGGACATTAAAAAAACGTACCGACAAATTAATATTTCTGAATAATATCAGGAATACTTACATATTATATGGAGAAATTCACCAAGCCAGGAACTTAAAGAATACAAACTAACAACCGTTACATACGAAACTGCATCAGCCTCTTATTTAGCGATCGGAAAGCTAGCAGATATAGCTGATAAAAGCCCTAAATTCAATTATTAAAGATAATATTAAAATATATATCTATATGGACGATCTTTTGACAGAAGCCGATAGAATTGATAATGCCAAAGAAATAGTCTAGCAAATTTCATTCAAATTAGATAAGGTGGGAATGAATAGTCCCACCAAATTAAAGATTGTGAGATATGGTGGGTAGGTCCCAAGTAGCTATCTCAACCCAAAGAGAATTGTTTGATAGATAAAGATTCGGAAAATAATCTAGTAATCAACACAGTAATTAAAAATGCAGATAGTAACATTTTGATTCCATTATTAGAAAAGTATTCTTGTTTTACACGGCCAAAAAGAATAGTCGCTTATTTATTGAGGTTTATTGAAATAAAAACAAAGAAGAAATCATACCCATCTCAATAAAAAGACGATCACAAAGAAACTCTTTACGGTGGAATAAATCTAATGCGAAACCATATTTAAAATAGATACTGAATATTTCTTTTAAGAGATATTTTACAGAAATATTTAAGAGAGTGTGTTAGCGAGATATCGACAGTGTGTAGGAGAACAGATAATGGGCAATTTCCCAAAGTACTATATAGAGTAAATGCAGCATATCCGTTTCTAAATACTGGTGTAGACTATGCGGGGCCCCTTTACGTTTGATGTTCAAAAATCGTGGACAAAAAACATACAAAGCGTATATCGCAGTCTTCATGTGAATTTTGAAAAATGGAAAGACGAATATTTAAATACTCTACAACGAAGAAATAAGTGGCAAGAAGATGTTTCCAACATAGGAAAGGGACAAATAGTACTATTAAAAGACGAAAATTGTTCTCCATCAAGTTTGCCATTATTAAAAATCGAGGAAGTTCAAAAGGGTGAAGACAACAAAGTTAGAGAAGTAAAAATATGAACTCAAGAAAATCTAATCAAGCAGTTATAACTCTTACGCTTGTGTGCCAAGTATCCAATGCGACATTAACAGCAATAAAAAATTACCACATAGAAAAGACTAATAGTAGCAGTGCAATATATTTTCACCCAAAGGGTGAAGTTGTAAAACACGGACCCGTATTTTGAAATGATAAAAAGGGCAACGAATTAATTAAGAAAATTAGAATCGTTTGCAAAAGACTTCATAGCTTTGAGGATAAATGCAACCTACTCCTAGATAACACACAACGACAAATAATAGAATAGAGAATAGCATAAAGTTTAAAACTTCTTATTTTTGTAAATTATACACGTCACTCCTTTCATCTTCGTTTAAAGTACTTTCCTTTAGTTGGCCAAATACCCAATTTGCAAGCGCGGTAAAGTTGCGATCGTTGTCGATCCATACGTCCGCGTGTAGTTATGATATGATGATCTCATTATTTTCACAATATTCTACTGATTTTGAAGAGTTAGCCCACACCATTGTAAGCATACGAGCCAAATACAATGACTGAACTATATCCATGTTTATCCGTGTTTATCCGTGTGCTAAATGCAAAGACTACTTTTGTTTACTTTTTGGCGAACGTATAATCTAAGTTTTGATCCAAATAGTTCAAGCAAATTTATGGTTTTATCACTGCTGAACGTCCCTACAGGCTTTTCTCCTTCAACCGTCTTTGCTAATACTGTAATCGATCTTGATCTCATCCCTAATCTAAGCTGTTTACTTGTATTTGTATTTATTTTAATGCTTTAAAGTGTAAAATATAGCAAATACCTAGCCCATTACTTCTCTTTACCATTTATTTTGTCATTGTTGTGTAATTATTTCTTCGTAACTGCATTTGCCTGTGCATGTATTTTCCTTTCGCTTGACCCAACGGTTCTTTAACTGTTATTTCTTGAATGAGAGGCACAAATATTTTTACTAACATAGGCTTAACGTGGGCATGAAGAAAGAGGAAGTTGCTGTGTGCGACAGCATAAGAAGGGATACAAGCAATACACAGTCAAATGTATTGATGCCACAAAGAACTTTATGAGGAACAGGATTTCTGTCGATCATTCATGGTTTGAGTTTTAATAAAGCAAGACATGCCACGTGTTAAAAAACGTTTCACAGACAAGAGTGGGGAACAAAAACTAATGTCCAGTCAGTAGTACACCAAAGGCCAATCCATACCTAAAATAAGTTGTTTTAGGCCTGATAAGGGGGAAACTTTAGAGCGACGACACTTTATAAGGCAAGCCGTAAAAACCTCGACGATCCTCAGTCCTTGCATGATCTACCAGTTACTTAGCCAAACACATTAGCGGTAGCAGAAAACATAACACATGTTATACGCCTGCTCCGAGAATCTGGTGGAGAACGAACTGCTTTCAGCTCTTTAAGAAAAAATTAGGAAAGAATTCTAAGTTTATATCATTGAAAAGCAAACAGTACACTTATCAGTACTGTATTGTCACTTTTACAGTACGCAATAAGGTAATTGACGAAGTTGATACGGTCTTTGAGTCATATAATACAATATAAACAAATTTGAACTGGAAAAAACAAAAAAAAAATATATATTCATGTATTTTAATACAAAGTTTAATTACAAGGTTTCCACACACATGTTATAAGTCTCGGTTGGGATTGCGTTCAGTGCCTTCAACGAATGACATTTAATGGCTTCAATGGACTCATGGCGCGTTCCCCAAAGCGGATTTACTAATTTTGAAAACGAAAACAAAACAGGGAACCAAATTTGGTAAATAAGGTGGCTGATCAAGGACTCTCGTTTCGTATTTGGTCAAACAGTCAGCCACAATCATGCTAGAATTTGACGGTGCATTATCGTGGTAAAAAATTCATGAATTTTCTGTTCACAAATCCGCTTGTTTAGAATAAATTGGTTCACGCAGCCGTTTCGAAACTTTATGGAACGTTTGAACCTGTGGAAAGAATTCATGGCAAAGAACACGATGATAATCAAATAAAACGATAGGCATCACCTTGATTTTTTACCGACTTTGACGTGTTTGTTTCGGCTTCGGCTTATTTTTGGAGCGCCATGCGCTAGATTTTTGGACGACGCCAGCATTAACACGCCTTATACCCAAAACATTAATCAAAATGTGTTTAGGTGATTAGTAAGATATGTTGAGATCCTTCTATGATACCGTGACCTTCACTGAATGGATTGTGCCATTTAAATACTTGTTAAAGTGATAAAGTAACACTAAAACACTTCAGCAACACTTTCAACGATTCCATAGCCGTAAATTCTATTTGAACACAAAATTTTAAGCTCGTTGGTAATTTTTTTTTGCTCATGGTAAGCTGCCAAACACGTATTAATTGTCTTTTAGAAATAAAACTGCACACTAACATAAAAAAAGATCTATTATTCTAGGAAAAAGAATTTTATCGATTCGGTTTGTTTGCACAGCTTAAATGGACCAGTCGGGGTCACATTTGATTAGATCAACTGGTAAGCCAAATGCCTTGCTGCCCATTACTATGTCAAACGTATTTTGGAGACTCTGAAAAATCAGATATTCTTGTTAACTCAGGAATGTAGAAGACTAAGCCAAATGTACCAAGTGGTTTTTCATTCACTGTCATTGATCCTAAACCAAATAACTGTGCAAGAGGACAATCTCCACCTTTGCGGTTAGATAACCTAAAGTTCCTTTAAATTAAAGGACCAGGCGACCAGACACATTCAAAACAACCAAGACAAAAACTCATATCCTAACTGCCAACAATTATATATGTTACAGTAACCTAATGTATACTGGCATAATTCCGTAGTATCCTTACGACCGACAGACCATAACGACCTAGTAGACAAATGACCGTCTCCTATAGGATTCCAAGGCCCAAAACAAAAAGCATAACGTTCATTTTACTATAGGATACATAGAACTACAGCCTAACGGACGAGCCGGAGCTACCCTACTCCTCGGACATAGACGAACAGACATATTGTAGTTTGCAAAATCGAGAGCTAACGAAGTACTTGAAAAATCTGTTATCATGAACCAGCCGAATTTCCAGAAATCCCCTTTTTTCGATTAAACTCCTAGTTACCATACTTTAGTTACGTAACGAACGACGGCGCAGATGTACAATTATATATAGAAGCAGAAATGATTAACCACAGCTTAGTAAAAAATTTGATACCAACTTCGATTTTCTAACAAGCTCACTAACAAGCTTTCTAACAAGACACTAAAATTAATTAACAGATACGCGGCAACTCTGCTTTTCAATTAAACGGCATTTTTGTGCGCGTCACATTGGCTATACGAATTTAATTCAAGTTGAACTATTTCTGGTGAACCCCGACCCATAGTGTCAACTGTTGCTACGTAATCTGCATATAGAAAAACTGCAACGCCAAAAACACATTCAAAATTATAATGGACATTGCGCATGCCCTGGACTTTTTGCACACAGAGGCACGTCTGTTGCATGGCGATCTAAAGTCCTGCAATGTGCTCGTTTTAGGTGAATTTGAGATATGCAAACTCTGTGACTTTGGTGTTACATTGCCTTTAGATGAGAAGGGTGAGATCAACTTTCAGAAGCATTCGCATCTTCATTATGTGGGTACGCCCCTCTGGTCACCCCCGGAGGTCATCGATGAAGTGCCAATAATAGACAGCAAAGCTGACATCTTCAGTTTTGGACTTATAGTCTATGAGACGCTGGCACTGGTACCGCCACACATGATTGAAATGAACGCGGCTCTCAACAGCAGCTCAGTTGTCGATTTGGACAGCTCAATGGATGTGTCACAAGGCAAACAGCTGAACTACTCCACAGATAACAGCATCATCAACATCGATGACAGTCAGGTAGATGTCTCCTTCCCTGCTGACCACCACAATGACAAAAGTACAGCTAAAGCTGGCAGCGACACCGATGAGGATGACACCAAAGAGAATGACAACTCCGAATTTCAACTAACCCAGACTGAGCAGGCGTACGGCACACGACCGCCTCTACCGGTTGCCTTGCAGCTCAGCGATGATTACAACTGCATTGTGGAGCTCTTCTATCTCTGCACCAATGCCCTCAGCGAAGATCGGCCTGCTGCACGCACCATTTGGCAGTGCTTCGAGAACAATACTTCCAATGTGCCCACAACAGTTGACGTTGCCAGCGAGAAATCCTGCGCCAAGTCTTTAAAAATATATTCCAACCTAACTGTAAACTTAGCTCTGTAAGTCCACCTGTATGTAAATTTGAAGACGCAACAGGATCTGATTATAAACATCAATTATAAGCCTAAATCCATCCTTGTTCTATATATTCTATATATATATATGTTATACCCTTATGAGAATCTAATCTTGTACCATGACATTGTCCACAATGCGCCAATAAACACACCTACCTCAATATTTTTGGAATGGGAAATTAACTAATGACATTCCACTTATTACCAACACTTACAAGTTTTCATAGACTTTTGGGTTATAATACTATAATACTATGAGATAGATTTGTAATACAAGCGAGTAAACGGCGATAGAAGTGAGAATAAAATAAATTATTTTCAGTCAAGGAAAAATACAGAAACACGCATTTACGCATTACGGGGGCAATTCGAGTTGACTAGACATCCGTTTAGCTTGAAAAACTCTCCATAAATTTTCCAAAGGGTCTGCAAGATCACATTAAAACCACTCACATCACTCAAAAGAGTCAAAAATTGTAGATTTTCAAACGTATCTAATAAAATAGGTATAACAAATTAAGGAAAAGTCTTGCTCCTCAAGACATACCCTTACTTCAAGATATAGATAGATAAATCTGTATATACTGTACAACAAAAAAAGTCATTTACACAAACCATCAGCCTCTAACGTGTTTCCATAAGCAAAAAAAAAACCACAATGTTGCGTCGGTAATTTGGAGATAATTTAGCGCCCGCTTAATCCAGTATTGCCCACTGTGTGAATTAATCATACGAGATTGCTACAGTAAGTGGCAATTCCCTTTTCCACCTTTCTTTTGCATCTCGTTCGCACTTGCACGAACGGCAGGAGCTTCCAGTGCAGGAGCTTCCTAAAAACTTCCGTTAGTTAAAGTAAGATTCGAAACAAAGGATAAGAACTAGATAGGCTAAAGTAGCAAAACTGTGCGTTGAATCAAGATCCTTTGATTTGATGAACAAAGGGTAAACTGGTACACCTACACTTACACCTGCACATATATATTCACAAAATAATATAACGAATTGTGGTATGCCAAATATAGGTAAACTGCGGTTAATTAACTGAAAGCTTCACTTGGTCTCTCTGTCGTTTGGGCTTATGGTGGCGCTTCGAGCGATGCAAGCGCTGCTGCGATGATTGCTCCTTCTCCTGGGTTTGATCTTCATCATGCAGTGAAGTAATGCTTTTATTATGGGACATCTCTAGATTGATGTCCACCCAATCGTACAGATAGTCAAACAGCAGAAAATGACTACGGAAAAGGACTATAAAAAGCTGCCGCAAGTAATCGTAATCCGGTTGCTCGGCGAACTGAAGATTGCGACAATACTTGATGTACATGTAGAATTCATCGGGCAATCCGGCACATAGTAGATTTATTGGAATCGTTGACTTGCTCTCGGCGATTCTCTCGTACTTTTGAAGTCGCGTCTCAGCAAAAATTCCCTGCCAAGGCAGGCGACCTCGCAAAAAGTAGAGCAACAAGTAGCCCACAGACTCCAGATCATCACGTCGTCCTTGCTCCGCAGGAGCTTGAGTGCTGTGCACTCAAGTTTTGAGTTGTGGCTAGCCGCGCCAATGCCAAAAACAAGATCGACAAAACAAGCCGTACAGAAACAAAGGCGCGGGCAGAGCACAATTGTAAGTAACTAAGTAGACAAATTTAAACTTGTACTAATATTCAAATTAAGATATCTGCACATTTGTTGGAGTATCAAACTGCGTGTTTTACTTTGTAAACTGCATTTTGATACCACTTACGGCTAGAAGTAAGTGACCCTCGTACTTCGCGTTCAGCGCGTTGTTACACGCGCTAACAAAAGTTAAAAGATGGAAGACCCATATTGCGTAATTTAATCACGAGCTCACGTATAAGGCCTGAGTATCAAACGTAGTTATGGGCGCTCCATCTCAGAATCCATCAAGCCCACAAATAAATAGCTGTAGCGCCACGGTTCACAGTTATGAGTTTACCCCACAACCTTATCTTTTGCGTAGGTGTCCCCAATAATGTTTTCGACCATCTCATCCTTAATCTCATACCATTACCATCTTATCACCGCCATACAATAAACAAAAGAGATTACTCAGACCATGATCTAGAGCTGAAAAACGATTAGTAAATTGGGGTTAAAGGTGTTATCGCCCAAAAAAAAAAGGAAAATATCACTGCATGATAACATTCTGGCTTATAGAACTCCGATAAAGAACAAAATTTAGGTCATAAGTAAACACTTCTTTTCCGATCTAACAATACAAGTTGAAACCATAGCAAAACCATGCGAAACATGCATGATATCCAAGTACAATAAAAATTCGCAACGAGGGGAACTCAAGCGACAGCAGTACCGACCTACCCAGAATAAACCATACACGTAGTCATTTACACTACACAAAATAAGTTCGTACTCACTGATATAGATAAATATTCCAAATACTCTGTGAGTGCAATTGGTAAATTCTAAAGCAGCAGAGGACCTCGGGTGCCATGTACTTGAAACTATGATAGGACTCGGATTCGAATGTCAAAACTTGTTGTCAGGGACAACAAAAATTAATCTATAAAATTTCTTCTTGAGAAACAGCTCGGGGAAAGAACTTACACCATACAACTCGACCAATAATAACAACTACCCTAAATTTAAATAGAATATTGCAAAATGCAATATACCTCTTACTAAGATACGAAGTGAACAAAATTGGGAATGACATGAAAAGAACGACACATCAGAGTTAAGTGGTAGTTAATAGTTGTACTTTAATATCAATTGCAAATACTTAGAAGATTTAACAAATACTGTCCAATCAATATATGGAGTTCACACAAATTAGCAAAAACATATAATATACATGTACACAATTACCATTCCCATGGGAATGACATGAAAAGAACGACACATCAGAGTTAATTGGTAGTTAATAGTTGTACTTTAATATCAATTGCAAATACTTAGAAGATTTAACAAATACTGTCCATTCAATATATGGAGTTCACACAAATTAGCAAAAACATATAATTTACATGTACATAATTACCATTCCAATTCCATGCTAGTAAGACCCGTAAAAAAATTGAAAAAAGCATAACTTGAGATAATAGATCTTATGCATAGTAAAAAAATGCAATAGAAAAAATTAACAGATGTTAGAAAAGAAATATGCCCTGGTGAAAAATCAACAATCAGACTCCACTTGGATAAAAAAGCAAAACATACCAGATCATGAAAATATTTTGTTAGACGCCATAGTGTTTAATGCGTACCAAGGCGAAGTAGAACTCGAAAACACATCATCGAATACAAAAAATCCACAGTCAAAATACGAGTATATTTTAAAATAAGATGCGGAAAATACACTACTTTAAATAACCAATGTAACTCAACTTCAGCAACTGATGTCATAAAAAACCCAAAAGTACATACATATATATAGTAAAGTATTTTAATTTTGAGTCAAGTAAATAGCACGTGAATTGTCAAGGATGATTCACTTATGCTAACGTTGAACTTTTTGGTTTAAATAAAAACACCGACACGAATTGAATGCTGCTCTTGTATTTATTGAAGATCAACCACGTTATTGGGTAATGTTTAGAGTATTGTAGGGGGTTATAACGCATAGCGATATTGGGTTTTGAGTGCGGCAATAATTTAAATAATAATCTGTCGCATTTTATTAACATTCCCTTTTAGGTCGAAATAGTGTGGACCTTTTTAAGTAAAATTAGTTTAAACGAGAATATGTCATACATTATATAATAAGATATGGAATTATACTTGTGTATAATATATATTCACGAGTCGAACTAATGTCCCGTATAAACTATGGTCAACGATAACTTTTAGAAATAAAGTTTGTATTCCGGTTTTTAGAACTGCTTTATTTTAAGTTCAGCGTAAGACTAAATTAGTAGTACAATGAGAATTCAAGAAGAGTCGATTACAAAGACGCAATAGAGCTTCATGCAACACGCCTACGCGGTACAAGATCCAATTAAGGAAATATCCCCGTTTTTATTTTTCAAGCTACTAAAATTATACACAAAGAAGTGGCTATCGGGCTTGCCCTAATATCGGACGCATCTAGGAAGCCAACGTGAAAGCCACTGAGTATCACTTAAAGCGGATTGAAGGCAATCATAAGCAAAATTATGAGATGCTGTATACGGTATTAGTCAGAAACAAAGTGTGCTTAAACTCCCGACGACTCTGTCCGTTAACAGCTGATTCCGAAAGTTTGGACGCACCTACTCCCGCTCATTTTCTGATCGTAGACACATTACTTACACCGCCTTATAATCGCCTGCGTCTGAGTGTAGCACAGCATGATACACAAATTGCTTTAAATCGCATATAAAGTCAAAGATTAAATTAAAATTTAAATTAATTGGAATGAAAAGAGTTCTGTTTATTACGCTCTAGTATTCACTCGACCATAAACAATAGTCCTTATCGTGTCTTTTGGTTTCTTTTGGTCAAAATATGTTACCCAGTGGTGAATCCTATCAGATGTTACGAAAGAAGATTTGTTTGATTCGTTACTTATGGCTACCCAAAGAGGAATTCAACAACCACATGTGTGAAACGAAAATTCATATAACCTGCGTAGCCGAAATATATTCTTTCAGTTAGGTCATGCAAGGCCAGCTTGATTGACATGGATATTTATATCTGTGTTCTTTGGTAAGCAATAAATTTTCAAACTTTCAGCTAAACCTACAGTTCCGACCGTGGTGTAATTGTTTTTATATATAATTTCTTTCTTTTGTTATAAACCTATTTCTAAAGTGTGGAAAGCACTTTTACATTACATATTGCTGTCTGCCAAATTAAATATTTATATTTAATACTGTACCTTAAAACAAATTTATGTTTTACCTTTTCTATGCTTGGTACAGCTCGCTAGGAAAAAGAATCATAGGCTTTGATCGCGCCATCTTTTGGCCAAATCCCCGTTCGTTTGCAGAATTAAGGAAGAGAAATTAAAGAAGTAAGTAGTTAAAGTTAGATTCAAATGTGTGACATAATTCTTCTTTTTTTTAAGTGTCAGCATATCAATTCGGAACGCATATATATAATAAGCAGCAGACGAGTGGCCGATAATAATAATAATAATAATAATAACAATAATTGATAAAAGTACCATCCACAAGTTGGTTTTTGGTACCCGCTTTGAATTGGAAATCATTTAAATCACCAGACTACAGCTTCACTAGTGCTAAAGTGATTTAGAGCAGGCTTTTCACTTACCGGATAAATTTTAATTTCCCTCAAATAATCTGTAAAGTTCGCCGCATCATACAAATTTTTCGTGATCACGTAGACAACGAGAATTAAAGAAGATCGCCGTAACGTGGCAGTTTGTATCAGTTAAGCAATGAAAATCGTCCTGCTGAAATTAAAGCTGCATATTTATATTTTTATGTATTTATATTATAGTGTACACCCGCGGTTAGTGGCAGAGCAGCAATTGAAATTCCATGTTTTTCTGCATGTAATCAGAGTGCAGCAGCTTAAAACAATATTTTTCGGTGTTTTTTTGTGCATATTTTCACTTTTAGCAATTTCACGGTTCATCATACATAATAATAATAATAATATATATATATATATATATATATATATATGTCGGAGATTCAACAGTCGGCGATTCATTAACTGAATCCTCACTAAGATTATCTTCTTGAGTAAATTCGGCGAAGCGTTTTCTGGCGCGTGGCATCATTTTTCTTGTGGAGCTGCACGTCTGTCCTTTTCAATAGTCGAATATTAATTGCCAATACCCAAAAACGAATGCTTGCTCTAACCCGAGCAATTCCGAGCAATTTAGGTACCTGCTATGTCTATCTCACTCATGCCCGCGACCAGACTACGCTAGACAGAAACAGTTGCTGCCGCGCCGAGAGAATCAAGAAAGCATGCACAAAGAACATTGCAAAAGGACAAAACAAATCATGCAAGGAAACAGAATAAACACACGTATTGACCAATATGCGTTTTAACTAGAACTTTCCAAGTAATATCCGACACGGCCTTCCTGACATTCAACATGTTCTTTCAAAACTTTGATATTATTCCTTATATAATGTTTTCGTGTTTTTGCTTATTTAATCTTCAAAACAAATCCAAACGAATTCTTCTTATTCATTTATCACTTCTTCAAGCCATGAGATCCGGATTACAACCACTATATATTCAGACGATCACAATCGTCTCGATCTTTCATAGATCACTCTACATCAATTTCATACCACAAATATGTCACTAACTAGCACACAGTTTAATACAAACCGGCCAGCCAATATCCTCATTAATCTAGCTCACAGCTTAAGATTTGACAAACCGGCCAATGATCCTAGCACACAGTTTACACACTCTGTAAGCCGGCCAATCAAATCAGATTACCGAATCAAACCAAGATCTCAAACTAACTGCAGCAAATGGCGAACCACATAACTCGGGCACCCATAAGGACAGAAAGTCATACAAGCTGGAATGAATCCGGATGTTTACACAATTCTATTCAATTTCAAGATCACAGCCCTCACTTGCTTGAGCAACGGCGTCTTCCTCAGCGCCTTCATTATCAAATTCTGTGGTAATCCCCTTCTCAGGCATACATCGCAAGAATTCGTGAGAATATTTGTATGTTCGATTATTATTTAAAGCTTTAAGTTTATATCGATCTCCTGGCAATACTTCGGCCACCAAAAATGGACCTCTAAACTTAGGATCTAGTTTGGTCTGTAGACGCTCTTCGTTTTTAAGTAGAACATGATCACCGACATTAAATCTTACAACACTGGCTTTACCTTTATCGAACCTATCTTTATCATATTTAGCATTCTTTTCCATATTACGTTTTGCTATTTCTCTGACGTAGTTAACGTCTACTGTAATTTCATTGTCTACAACGGGTACAAGACCAAAGGGCCTGGCTTCTTTGCCAATTAGTATTTTTAAAGGGCTAACCTTCGTCACTCTATTAGGCGTACAATTAAGAGCCAGTTGAATTTCGCATAGTGCATCCTGCCAAGAATTTTGACCTGTTTCAACCGCAGTTAGCATAGACTTTAGAGTCCCCATAACTCGCTCTTCTTGGCCATTGGCCCGACTAGCACCGGTGGCTATTAAATGTTAATCTATTTTTTGTACAGAGCAAAAGTTACGGAATGGTGTGCTGGAAAAACTACGACCTTGATCAGCAATCAGACGAGAGGGAACCCCAAACAATGATGTTAAGGATCTCACTGCCTTGATGCAGTTTTCTGTATCTAGCCTTAACGTATGAGAAAGATAGACAAATTTAGTGAATGCATCTATCAAGACTATTATGTATTCCTTCTGGTCGTTTTTACCGCTAAGCTTTCCCGTGATGTCAACATGAACTGTGTGCTAAGATCTGCAATGTACCATTAACCGTATTACTACCAATACCCCGTAACACAACTACTTTACTTAATCTAACTCCGGATAGTCTTACTAAAGCAGCCTCCTTGATGAGCGAGCACTCGGCTCCAGAATCAAAGCAAAATTGGAACGACTCACCAGACTGCAACAAAGTTCCTATGGGCTCAAGTACTGTACAAACGTTGACATCTTTGACGATATTGCTTTTGCTTGCCGACGTACGCTCCTGACGATTTGGACAGACTGTAGCTACATGTCCAGCTTTTCCACACACATAGCAGGTCACGGTTGTGCGGTCTTTTCCTCCTGTGTACCCAGAGTGTCTATTACTATGCTGCTGGTGCTGAGTTGCTCCCTCGTTCGAGCGACATTCCGCCTTCTTGTGGCCGGATTTGCCACAGTTATAACACTTGATGTTGGAAAAGAGCTTGGCTTTCTTTTCTGATGACGGTGCTGTATTGTCGTTTGGATGCTGGTTATGTCTACCGTCAAACGAAAAGGCTTTTAACTCTCGATGCAGCTCGCTTCGAGTGTTGATACCGGTCGTAAAAACCAAGCGTCGAAGTCTTTTGTCGATTCCAGCTGCCTGCGCCAACGCCACCGAGACTGCAATTTGTTCCACGTTCAGTGATTTCCATCTTGCCATAAGCGAAGTTACCATTCTGCTTCCGTACAGCGACAAGCACTCCCCTTCTTTTGGGCGTCCATTTAACAAATTCATAACTGTTGCAGCTAAGGTTTCTTTCCCAACGAAAGCATGCAAAAACAGTTCTCTGAATTGCGTCCATGTGATTCCAGGATAGCATGTTTGCGAGAGCCAATGGGACGCGCTTCCTTCTAGCGACTTGCTGAGTGTCATCACCAGAGCACTGCCTTCCAGTTGGTTCTCGGACAAAATGTAATCCACTGTTGAAGATCAAGACAAAGCATCTGAGTCTGCACGATCCGGGTTGAACTTCGGTAATACAACAGGTATTGCATCTTTCGGCTCTTTCTGCGAACGTTGTACTTGTTTTAAAATTTCGCAAAAATTTCGATTTTGCGACTCTAAAATTGTCAGCAAACTATTCTCGCTATTGATACGAGGTGTAGGCGATCCCACTTCTGATGTCGGAGATTCAATAGTCGGCGATTCATTAACTGAATCCTCACTAAGATTATCTTCTTGAGTAAACTCGGCGAAGCGTTTTCTGGCGCGTGGCATCATTTTTCTTGTGGAGCTGCACGTCTGTCCTTTTCAATAGTCGAATATTAATTGCCAATACCCAAAAACGAATGCTTGCTCTAACCCGAGCAATTCCGAGCAATTTAGGTACCTGCTATGTCTATCTCACTCATGCCCGCGACCAGACTACGCTAGACAGAAACAGTTGCTGCCGCACCGAGAGAATCAAGAAGGCATGCACAAAGAACATTGCAAAAGGACAAAAAAAATCATGCAAGGAAACAGAATAAACACACGTATTGACCAATATGCGTTTTAACTAGAACCTTCCAAGTAATATCCGACATATATATATAATTTTCGTATGAATGGTCCGTCAAGTAAGCCCTATCGTTTTGAGAGTTTACGAATTGCTCAATTGTAAAAAATTTCTCTCCACAAAGCACAATGCTACGCAACTCCTTCGCTCTCTCAAGTCTGACTTGTTGCTGCTTCGGTGTGAGATAGGAAGGGCCTCGACTTAAAGAGACTTGCAAAATGTATCGGTACGTACGTCACTGCTTTTGATAATATGATGCATATGCAATGCAACTAAAGGCGAGACTCCGTGCAATGTACTAATTGGCTTATGGCAAGCCGTCATCTTACCATTTAGGCTCTTGCACAATTTTTCGGGACTTTTGATTATATGATTTTTTTTGGTGAGTTCGTCATAAGGTGCAGCACATCTTCAGCAGACCACAGAGCTAAGGACAACTTTAACTTATGAAACTGTCTTGAATCCTACATGGGTGACAGAGAAATATTGTTCCAGGATGGCATTGATATCGCAAAGAAGCTTGCTCTTGTTTGGGAGCCTCGAAATGACAGCCTTTTAATCAAAATTGCGCCTCAAATTGGTAAAACAAAACACACAATGCGCTCAGTGTTGTAAACAATCGGACGATGCTAGTTCTGTCTTCGTTGCCAACACAATTAGTGGTATTCAGAATCTCACTACTGGCATGGAGTGGCATTATGTGCCAAAAAACAGGAAACCAGGTTAATGTTTTGGCAAAAGGAGTTGCACAAAGAGAGCTCTTCAATTCCAGCACTTGGACGAATAGTCCAGCGTTCTTGCAGGAGCTGGCCAACATAGAGATTTACCGAGGTTGAGTTCCCAGATATAAGTCACAAGGTCCTGGTTGAGTCGAGCAGCAGTGCCGATATTACTCTGGCGTTCAAATACATCAATTCTTTTAGCATTATGCATCATAGAGAGTAATCGAGGCTTACACCCGACATCAAGCTCGGAATTCAGATATTGCATCGTATCATACATAGGATTCATTTTGTTTTTGATTATAAAGCCCTGAGCCACAAAGGAGGTATGGAATTGTGAACTGACCTCATATCGTTGGCTCCTTTT
Organism: Hirtodrosophila trivittata; assembly: GCA_035045065.1. Classification (NCBI taxonomy): domain Eukaryota; kingdom Metazoa; phylum Arthropoda; class Insecta; order Diptera; family Drosophilidae; genus Hirtodrosophila; species Hirtodrosophila trivittata. The sequence continues at coordinate 9,689 of JAWNNK010000203.1, read as the reverse complement.
TTTAGATGATGTCGGCTTGCTTCGCGTTCGCGGTCGGAATTGTGTTACTAAACCAGTTTTAGTAAAGTAAAGCAATTATAGGTAAATGAAGCTGTCTGCTTAGGCAATAGACGGTATCCGAAATTTATATATTGGGTCATGCGGCCTGGTGAACATGGTGGGCAATGAGCAGGCTCGTCGACACCAGCGCACATTTATCTCCACCAGCTCAAGGTATAATTCTGTCGCAGTCAACCAACCTATTTATTTCTTTCCTTCCTCTCTTTTCTAACTATTCCATCTTCCTATTCCCTACTCCCTCCCTCTTTCAACAGCACGCGAATATTAAAAGCCAATTTACACTTTTTGCAAAATTATTATCATTTCATCCTGCCAACATGGTTTTGTGAAATCGAAGTCTTCTACCACTAACTTACTTGAGCTTACCTCCCTTGTTATTAAAGGTTTTCAGAACAAAAAGGAGACTAACGTAATTTACACAGATTTCAGCAAGGCTTTCGATTCCGTTAACCACTATCTCTTGCTTAAAAAACTTGGTACAATCGAATATCTTTCTTGAAGAACCCAAAAAGTTCTTTTTAAATCGACACTGTCTAAGCCTGTCTTTGTTACCTCTGTGTACCCCCGGGTAGCCACCTTGGGCCTTTACTTTTTAATTTATTTATTAACGATCTCCCGTCTATTTTCCTTCACTCCTATGTACTAATATACGCCGATGATGTGAAGCTGTGCTTATCATATAATGACAACAACTGTCCTTATTTATTGCAATCGGACCTGGTTTTATTTTTGCTTGGTGTAAATGCAACTTGTTGTTTCTGAATTGCTCTAAATGTAAGGTTATGTCATTCTATAGAAGTACGCCTCATACATGTAATTACATGCTCGACCGGGTTTCTCTTGAGAGATAAGACTGTGTCACCGATTTGGGAATTCTTCTCGATCATAGACTAAAATTTGACAAACATGTCGCTCTTACAGTCAACAAGGCGACTCAATCTCTTGGATTTCTCAAACGATGGTCTAAGGAATTCGACGACCCTTATACGACTAAGCTGCTATATACTTCTCTTGTTCGGCCTATTCTGGAATACGGATCTTGTGTGTGGTCTCCTCAATATTCGGTACACCAAGACAGAATTGAGTCTGTTCAAAAGAAGTTTCTTCTTTTTGCTCTTCGCGGCTTTAACTGGGTTCCAGGTACTGATTTGCCTTCATACCACAGTAGATTGCAATTAATTAACCTCCCATCTCTTACTAACCGTCGCAAGATGCTGGGAGTTCTATTTTTACATAAATTAATAATTGGCAAAATTGAGTCATCTCTGGTATTGAGCCAAATTATCTTTTCTGTACCTTTGAGACGTACTCGTAACTTAACACCGATTTCTCTAAATACTTGTAATTCTAACTATTCTCTGCATGAACCTTTTCGAGTTGTCTGTATTGACTTTTTCGAGTCTTCAACTCAGAATCCTCTTTTGATACGATTAAGAACCATATCCTTAACTTTTTAGCACGTAGTAACTTGCACAAATTTGTTTTACTAATCATAGTGATCTGATTGGGTTTTTCCCAATCCTCGCAACAAATGTTGGATCATTTAATACTCTTATTTTGAACACCCCAGATATTAAATTAAATTTTTTACTTAATATTTCATTTTAAATTTATAATATATTTTTTAAGTTTTAATTTTATATTAAAAATTGTAATTTTCGGGTCGACTGTTAATAGTTGACATTAAATAAAAAAAAATACAATAGGTTATGCCATTTTTACCAAATGGAATTTTTGTTGAAAAGATTTTCTAAAGTTACCCACGCATCGTCTGGTAAAATACTATAACATAAAGATATTCCTTGTATAGTTTTTTTTTTAATCATGAAGTACATAGGATAGGGTTATGTATGGATTAACATATCAGGCAAATGGCCTCCAAGGCTTTTCATACACGTATGAAGCTTGCAATTTTTGTCCACGGCGCCGGATTGAGGTTTCTAGATTGTCACCGACACTCTCACGTACTGCTACAATATTGGCATTTGAGCGGCTTGTTTTGTTTGGACGGAACCTGTCTCCCGGAATTTTTCAATCAATCTCTTCACGGTTGACAAAGTTAAAACATAGTTTTGACTATATTTGGTATGAAATTTTGGAACTGCGGCCGCCAAACACTTATTATTCTTAAAAACTTGTTCAATAAGGACGACAAGTTTTTCTATCGTATAGCGCTTCATTTTTACTAGCCCTAATCTTTCAGTTATTGATTAACTATTTTTTTGGTTGCCAACACTTTATTGCACAAATGGCGGCAATTCAAAACTTGCGTACCTTTTGGCGCACCCAAAATTGCGTACTTTCTGGGACACCCTTCAGTTATAAAGATGTTAGGAATTACGTTTTAGCGGATTGTCATTCCGATTTTCTTAATAGAAAAACTATCGTGTGCCATAAAAAGTTATTCCTGTAATACCCAATTTACACTGAGGCAGTTAAGCAAAAGTTATTGGCTTTATGGCGAACCTGCTAACACTGCCTGAAAAAGTCATTATAGTGATGAAATCAGCTGTTCCTTGTTTACATTTAAATATTAAAGTTAAATTGAAAGAACAAAACTCAGTCCGTTCGTGAAAAATTTGGCAAATGACAACAATTCAGATATTAATAAAATAAAGAGAGACAATTATTACTAAGAATCTTGTACAAATATATTAAGAACAGCATTTAAACTAACTTGGTGCGCTCATTTTTCTAATTTTTTGGAAGTTAGCAGTTAATTGGGCATGTGTGTGTGCTCATTTTTAAGTTTTGTATACATTTATCAGCTGTTTTTGATATATTGATATATTATATGTAGCCAGCGCTGCCACATTTTTATACAATAGTTTAGAAAGAATCCACGTATCTTACTGACCTGAGTTAGAGCCCTTGAGTATGAATTTAACTGACAAGATTTTGTATGGTACCGACCTGCTACTGAGCTCTCATCGACTTGTATTTTGCTAATGACTGCTTACCGGCGTCAGTCTAAATTGGGCTTAATACGTTTATTTTTTGATATATACGTCTTCCTATTAAAATATTCTTCGAAATTCTGACTTTAATGCCAGGCATGCTTCTGAAATTTTTATTTATTTTTCCTCTAGCTTGACTTTTTAATCATATAAATATATAAGGATCTTTAATTAATATATGTATTATTATTATTAATATATGTACTTACATTATAATCATTTTTGTTCTTGATCGCAGCTATAAATTTAAAAATATATACAAAATTTTCCGAAGCCAAAGCTTGCTGGATATATAAATCCGATAATATTTTCTTCGAAAAGTCTAATTAATTTACCTAATCAGTCAATAAATAAAATCTTAAAAAAGTGTTCGTGTTATTTGTCATTAGTTTTCTGTTTATGTATTTGGGGTCGTACCTAAGCGCCGAACTTATTTAACGTACACCACTTCTGTCTGACTTAATTATTACAACTGTAAACCTATAATCATTAAGCCATATACGTATAGGTAGATACATTTATGTTGGGTTAGTTGTTAATAGATCAGTTCACAAAATAAATAAATATTTAACTATACGTTAGTATACGATGCGTTCATACAATCATATGTATATATACCTAAAAAATTATCAGTCCGTTTAATATGTTTCATATTAATGTTCTCACATTCACATTCAGTAAGTCGAATTTAACCGTTTTTTGTATATAAGATATTATTATTTTAAGGTTTTTAATCCAATAATGTAACTTGAACAGCAAAAACTAGCACACGATAGTTAAAAATTTTTTTACATAAGTGAAATATCCAAAATGTGAAAGACTTAATGGACATGTTTTGTTAAATATGCAATTTATACAGCTTTATTGCTGCCCATAGTTCGTTACCGCTAAGAGGAATACCCTAATTGGATTTTATAGTATAAATATCGATAATTATTTCTGCAAGCCTGTAGTAAATATTTTATTCATTGATATTGTTTTATCAATTTCTTATTACATTTTTAACTGTGTGTAATTGTCTGCTCCGCTGAATTTGTGTTATTTGTTAAATACGTCCGAAAAGATCTTGAATTTATGAAAACCAACTAACAGCTTGCCAGCACCAATACTTTATTCGTTAAATAAGTCTAGCTACAAAAGTCTTTGCACTCGTATCTGAAAGTAAAGATTCTATCAGATACCAATGCAAATGCTTGTGTAGATATGTATGTAAATATGTACATAAATTTAAGTGCAAAAGTGGCTATTTGGTTGGTAGTTAAGCACTTTTTTAGTTAGATACGTACTATGTAATTTTTAAAAATCTAGTACATTTTTTTGATCGATGATTAAGATACATAACTTTATTCATATGAACACTGACATGTGTATGAATTAATACGAATGTTTTTACGATTTTTAATAGGTAAAGTGGATATGTGATGATTGCTGTGGCGTTAAATTTGAGAAAACTCATAACTACATACTATTATTATACTTTATTTTAATTGATATTTGCAGACATTGATTTTACATACTTACTTCACTCAGCGACAAAAAAAAGCCGCACTCCGAAATATCATTCATTTTTGCTATTTCTACTTCGTGGTTTTCCTAAATAAAATTATATTCGTATAATTTTAATTTTTGGGGCTTCCCTGATTGTTTTTTTTACATTATTTGTTCGGCGTTTCAGTTGCTAAAAACACATTTCGCTGAACTTTTACAGAGCCCTTTAAAAACAATGGCTAAAGGAAAACAATTGACCCTGTCTGAAAAAAAACAAAAAATGTTGCATTGGCTAAACAAAACTTGTCCATTCGTAAAGAAGAATGGGAGCAAAAGAAACAATATTATTTTTAAGTATCCTCAGAAGAGTTTTATGACTTGTTAAACCGACAAACGGGGGCCAACTAAATTATTTATTTATTTATAATTATAAATATATTATATATAATATTATTATTATGTATATATATATAATTATATATATATATTTTTAAGAATAAGTAACATTTATCTATTTAAGTTTATATATAAATACTATATACTATAGAACAGAGCGTTTCTTTCTTTTGATGTACATAGATCAAGTTTATTTTGCTGTTATTGCTTTTCTTGTAAGAAATTCACTCTAACAATGAATCTCTAACGATGAAAGTCCAATCAGGCGAAGTTCTTATATAACTGATACTATATCCTAGGTGAAATATAAAAGGATTGTTAAGCGTTTAAAATACATATGTACGAACATGGTATTCAAATGGCCAGTATATCGTTTGAGAAAATGCCGGAGAGGCGTTGAAAATATACTACAATAACGGTTAAAAACAGTAGTTGAGTAGTTAAAAACATCATTCGATAAAGATGTATGGATGGTAAAATTTTGGCTTTATGTACGGTATTATGGAGTTTAGTTTTTGGTAAAATAAAATTGTAATCATTTCTGTTTTCCAGCATGAATACTATTAAAAGTAAAATATGTAGACACGCACAGTCGGGATAATGTCATTTAACGAAATAAAACGTTTTAATTTAATAGCCAAATGTGGAAACTCAAGCAAGATAACAAATGAATTCATCATATTATTGCAATTATTTTATTGTATATGTATATGTATATGTATATGTATATGTATATGTATATGTATATGTATATGTATATGTATATGTATATGTATATGTATATGTATATGTATATGTATATGTATATGTATATGTATATGTATATGTATATGTATATGTATATGTATATGTATATGTATATGTATATGTATATGTATATGTATATGTATATGTATATGTATATGTATATGTATATGTATATGTATATGTATATGTATATGTATATGTATATGTATATGTATATGTATATGCATATGTATATGTATATGTACACTTTGTCAAGAAACACTTTACGCACTGGAAAAAAATTAAATTTTTTGAGTTCAGATACGAAAATGAAAGTCTTTAATTCAAGTTAGCGAGTTTTTTTTTTAAGCTAACAGTTTATTGAGAAAAAAGAAAAACAAAACTAAAAATGTGTAACAAAAAAAAGCAACAAAAACAAAAATAACTCAGTTCTGTCACTGTCTTGCAAGGCCCTTTCGAAAATTTACGGAGAGTTTTTCAAGCTAAGCGGAAGTCTAGTCAACTCGAATTGCCACCGTAAAGCGTAAATGCGTGTTTCTGTATTTTTCCCTTCAAGTATGATTTAAATTGCAAGTCGTTTTTTAAGACTACGACTGAAAATAATTTATTTTATTCTCAGTTCTATCGCCGTTTTATCGCTTGTATTACAAATCTATCTCATAGTATTAAAGTGTTATAACCCAAGAGTCCATGAAAACTTGTAAGTGTTGGTAATAAGTAGAATGTCATCAGTTAATTTCCTATTCTAAAATTATTGAGATAGGTGTGTTATTTTGCTGTCCACTTAGTTAGAAAATCAAACTTGGTATCAAATATTTTACTAAGCTGTGGTTAATCATTTCTGTTTCTATGTGTAATTGTTCATCTGTGCCGTCGTTCGTTACGTAACTAAAGTATGGTAACTAGGAGTTTAATCGAAAAAAATGGATTTCTGGAAATTCAGCTGGTTCATGATAACAGATTTACCCGAAACTTCGTTAGCTCTCGATTTTGCAACTACAATATGTCTGTTCGTCTATATCCGAGGAGAAGGGTAGCTCCGGCTCGTCCGTTAGGCTGTAGTTCTATGTATCCTATAGTAAAATGAATGTTATGCTTTTTGTTGTGGGCCTTGGAATCCTATAGTAGACCTCATTTGTCTACCTGGTCGTTCTGGTCTGTCGGTCGTAAGGGTGCTACGGTATTATGCCAGTAAACATTCGGTTACTGTTATATATATCGTTGTTGGCAGTTAGGATATGAGTTTTGGTCTTGGTTGTCTTGAATGGGTCTGAAATGGTCCCCTGGTCCTTTAATTTAAAGGAAATTTAGGTTATCTAACCGCAAAGGTGGAGCTTGTTGTTTTTTTTTCTAGAGGCGAAGCTATTTCTATGTTCTTGATTCGTTACTAATGCCCATTACTTAAGTACGTGACTTGAGTCCATATTCGGTTTGATGGTTAATAAACATAGAAAGTTGTCGTTGGTTTTTCATACAAAAGTATAAAAAAGTAAAAAGTCCTCTTGCACAGTTATTTGGTTTAGGATCAATGACAGTGAATGGAAAACCACTTGGTACATTTGGCTAAGTCTTCTACATTCCTGAGTTAACAAGAACATCTGATTTTTCAGAGCCTCAAAATACGTTTGACAGAGTAATGGGCGGTAAGGCATTAGGCTTACCAGTTGATCTGATCAAATTTGACCCCGACTGGTCTAATTAAACTGTGAGAACGAACCGAATCGATAAAATTGTTTTCTCCTAGAATAATAGAACCTTTTTTTATGTTAGTGTGCAGTTTCATTTCTATAAGACAATTAATATGTGTTTGGCAGTTGTTTGTTTACAACGCGAGAAGTTTGACTAGCGACTCTTACCATGAGCAAAAAAAAATTACCATCGAGCTTAAAATGTTGTGTTCAAATAGAATCATGGCTTATGGAATCGTTGAATGTGTTAATGCTGGCGTCGTCCAATAATCTAGCTAAAGTTTCGAACGTCTACGTGAACAATTCATTGTAAACAACCGGATATGTGGTCACGGATTCACGGATTAACGGATTCTTTACCACGATAATGCACCGTCAAATTCTAGCACGATTGTGGCTGGCTTTTTGGCCAAATACGAAACAAGAGTCCTTGATCTGCCACCTCATTTATCAAATTTGGTTCCCTGTTTTTTTTTTTCGTTTTCGAAACTAATAAATCCGCTTCGGGGAACGAGCCATGAGTCCATTGAAGCCATTAAAAGTCATTCGTTGAAGGCACTGAAGGGAATCCCAACCGAGACTTATAACAAGTGTATGGAAACTTTGATTAAAGGCGATAATAAAGATGTGTATTAAAATACATGAAGATATTTTATTTTTGTTTATTCCAGGTCAAGTTATATTGTATTATATGACTCAAAGACCGTATAAACTTCGTCAAGTACCTTATTGCGTACTGTAAAAGTGACAATAAACAACTTATTTTAGTTATGGATTGGCCTTTGGTGTACTACTGACTGGACATCCACATTAGTTTTTGTTCTCCACTCTTGCTGTGAAACGTTTTTTAACACGTGGCATGTCTTGCTTTATTAAAACTCAAACAATGAATGATCGACAGAAATCCTGTTCCTCATAAAGTTCCTCTTTGCATCAATATACTTTACTGTGTATTGCTTGTATCCCTTTTAGTGCTGTCGCACACAGTAACTTCCTCTTTCTTCATGCCCACGTTAAGCCTATGTTAGTAAAAATATTTGTGCCTCACATTCAAGAAATAACAGTTAAAGAACCGTTGGGTCAACCGAAAGGAAACTACATGCACAGGCAAATGCAGTTACGAAGAAATAACTACACAACTATGACAAAATAAAAGGAAAAGAGAAGTAATAGGCTAGGTATTTGCTATATTTTACACTTTAAAGCATCAAAATAAGGATGCAAGCGTTTCGTTAAAACTGGATCAAATACAAGACAACAGTTTATATTGGGGATGAGATCAAGATCAATTACACTATCAGCAAAGACGGCTGAAGGAGAAAAGCCTGATGGGATGTTCTGCAGTGAAAAAACCATAAATTTCTTGGAACCATTTGGAACAAAACATCGACAATACGTTTTTTCTTTGCATTTACCACACGGATAAACATGGATATACATGTAGTTCAGTCATTGTATGCTTACAATGGTGTGGGCTAACTCTTCAAAATCAGTAGAATATTGCATGCGACTCCTTCTGGTATAGTTTGATTGATCAATGGTCAGTAAGCCAAGCCGCATACCAAAACTATTTAGGGGTTATTTGAAAAAAAAAAGAATATGTGCTGGAAATATATACATGAAAATTTCAACAATTAATATTTTATTGCGGTAATTTTCTATTCCCGCTTGCATTGGTATTCAATTTGATTTTTCTCTTGCGTTTATTGTCGAGATGTTTCCTTTATTTATAAATTTGATTTTATGATTTCCTTATTATATTCGATTTCCACCTAGTTGAAAGGTAGAACCCAAAAGTTGCTAATTTGGTGTACCACAAGGTAGACATTTGGGATCCTTATTATTCCCTATTTTTATTTACCCGCCGTTCTTTCTCATTCCCAATGCCTCATGTATGCAGATGATGTTAAGTTTATCTGTTCATACAGTGATACCACCCAAAACTATTTGTAAGCTGATTTGAGTGCTTTGAAACGGTGGTGTTTGACCAATCACTTGCATCCTAGCTGTGCAAAATGTATGTTCACAAATGAAGGCAAGGAAGTGCTTGGATTTATTAAAAGTTGGTCAACGGAATTTAATGATCCTTTAACCAGAAAAATCCTCTATATAAGTATTTCACTTGCTTGGCCGCTCCTGGAATACTGTTTGTGCGTCTGATGCCCATAGTATAAATGGTCGAATTGAGTCCGATCAGAAGATCAGAATTAGCTTATCATCGTATTCCAGTTGACTTCTTAATCTTCCGTCATTGAACTAGGAATTCCTAGTACATCGACTAACAGTAATGTAAATCTCCACCATTTTAAATTAAGCCTACCTAGTACCTGTAAAATAAATGATAATGGCATAA